>JANIIA010000006.1:57189040-57217618 GCA_027478495.1 Erythroxylum alaternifolium | reverse complement strand
TGTACATTCATTTCATGTGCAAAAATTTCACTATTTATTATTCATGTGCATATATGAATGCATGAATATGTCAAAAACACTTTAAAATACTCCTAACCCATTCCAATTTACCAAAAATGACCAAAATGCCCTTCCCATAAGTGAGGGGATGTTACACTCCTTGAATGAAGTTCCTGATATTTGTCCTTTAGGAAATGGTTTTGATAAATCCTTTCCATCACCATATCCTTTTTATTGAATTTCACTAATCAATGATATTTATCAATACATTCTTTTAAGTTAAGTTATGCTTTGTTATCTTTTGTTATACCGTATCCCAAATATCCTTTATATATTATGCAAAACCTTCAAGTTCAATACTAAATCTTACTGTTTTTAGTAAAGGAATCAAATCAATAGGTTTCCTTGGTTGAATTCAAAAATTATCTCAAAAGGAATCTTACTAGTTTGCATATTTATGAAACTATTATATGTAAATTTTTCCACAAAAAGAATTAAGGCGTGGAGGTTTGTTTAAGAGAATTTAGGAGAGGTGTTTCCTTTTGGCTCCTTAGTGGCAGAAGAAACAATGGGCATAAGCTAAAGAGACTTGAAAGAATTACCTTGTCCAGAGTTCTGTTTGCCGTCTTATTAGAATCATTTTTTGGAGGGTTTTCTAGAGATTCCTCAGAGTGCAACCCATCAGGCTGATGAATCTGGATGTTCAAGCAGCTAGACTGCAAATGCTCTTGTATGGCCTATATAAATAAGAAGAGTAAGGGAATTTAACTAATGATGCTCAGCAAAATAACCCTCTAGACCAGGACTCGTATTCAATTCTGGTCCTTCACTAGAATTGGAAAAGAAGACGTAATAGCAGGAGTTTCCAGAAATTCACTTGATTTATCAAATTTGTAGATTTGATATCCAGGCTTTTTGCAGTAGCTGTAAGATCCTTTATAAAACTTCTTACCTAAGTTGTGAGTTATAAGGACAACATCAATATACGACACTAATTTTTCAATACGAAGCATATTGAGATGAATTTTGTCTGAGATGAGTTCCTTATTGATAGTGTTGACATTGGGTAGAGTTCCTCTATGAAGAAGAGAGCTATGAATAGGTTCAAATTCATCCTTAAGAGTCATAAGAAAATACCATATATGTTGATGATCTTTAAGATTTGCATAGAGCACAAAAACATCAGAACTAAGACAAACGTGATCACCAAGTGCTAGTTGATCTCAAAGTTCTTACAATTCAGACACATAACTATGTATTGTCTGTCCAAGTTATTGTTGTGTGCGATGGAGTCCCCTATACAGTTGAAATCGATGGACATCATTTGATACAGGGTAATGATTTTTCAAGAAATTTCCATAACTCTTGAGTTGTTTCAAATTGTCGAAAGTCAAGTTTGATGGATTTGACACGTGTATTTCAAATTTATATTAAGATTTAACAGTTCTATCCATCCTATGCCACTAATCGTTCAGTGAATTTGTCAATGTCTTCATGTTTCTTTTGAGTATGTTTAGGTATTTCTTCAGTAACAATACGACAAAAGAGTCTTCTCTTAAGAAAACTACACATTTTCTCAGCCCAAAGATCATAGTTAGAGCCATCAAAGATGATATTAATATGGTTGGGAACGTATTAGGGAAGGTTATATACATCTATAGTGAAATAACAACATAAAATAGGAGAAAACCTAATTATAGAAATAGAATTTGGCTATTTTGACCTCATAATCGGATTCAGAGGGTCGAAAAACCTTAGCAACTAGTCAGGTTTGTAGAGAACTAGAATTAAAATTTACTAAACCGAATGATCAAAGTGACGGTCAACTTCTTTTTGAACCGAACTGAGCCGATGGTCTAATACGAACAAAAGAAGAGATGAAATATTGACAAATAAAGAAATGACACATTTATAGACGACATGCAATGACCTGTGATGACGTGGTAGCTAACTAGAATTATGTGGCAGATGACATGGCATTGAGGTGTCGGATGACATGATGATGGCATGTATCTCCTTTTCTGTGACTAAATGGCATCATTTTTCTCGGGAGCGAAACAATGTTGTTTAGGTTTTCTTCTTCCTCCAAAAAATCTACAACTAGAGTTTCAAAAACTAGTAGTTATCAAAGGCGCACGAGGGCACATGGAGTAGTGTTTGGAGGTGAATTTTACTCCATTGTGATCTGCGCGCGCACAAAAAGTAATTTGGTATATGCCAGATTGTTATTGGAGCAGATTTAGGAAACTAGAATACAAAAGCAGAGAAAGAATGGAGAAACCTCCATAATTTAAACTTTTCTTACAAAAGAGACTATGATATTACGTAGAAATAAAGAATTAAGAAAAATGTAGAAATACTTTCTCTATTTGTGTGTGTGTTTTGTGATGTACGTCAAACTATTTATACATTTTAGATGTCTCTAACAAAACAACAAATCAATTCGATAATATACAAACATTACCAATTTATTTTGAATATATAAAGAACTAAAACAGTAGATGGAAAAAATGGTCATGTCCCTGTCATTTCCATTCTTGCCAAGTTATACCTTAAACAGCCACAGCCATGGCGACATAAGAAACACAAGCTAATTAGCAATTCTATACACCTACTGGTAAGCCTGACTTGACAGGAAATTGCAAGGAATCTAACCACAAAACTTACATGTTCTAATGAGTTCTCTGATTATAGAAAAATAGAAGTAAACAAGAGATTATTAGGCTCAATCGGCTTCTTGAATCCCACCAAGCACTACAGAACCAACGAACAAACCAGTAGCTCCCACCCCAAGAGCCCCAGCTATCACGGCCTGCACCACCACCAGACCTGCCGAGTCGTCCGGAATCACCACTATCGCCGCCAAGGCCGCCACAAATATTGGAAGCGCAGCCGACGCAAGAGTGGACGGCGATACTGTCGCCAACTTCTCCAATAAACTCAACAGCCCCAACTCCTCAGCCTTAGAGAACAAGCCCAGCTTCTCTATCGATGAAAGCGTGACTCCCAACTCCTCAGCCTTGGACAAAAGACCCGCTTTTTCCACATTGCTAAGGACTTTCCGTTTCTCTAGCTTCTTAAAGACATCGAAGCCCACTTCTTCGCTTGCCTCGTAGAAGATTCCTGCACCGTACCATGATTTCTTCCACCCTTCATCGTACTTATTTACCTAAAGAAACCAAAAAGAAAAAAAAAAGTTCAAAACCATACGAAACAATACACTCCTTTAATTCAACTCTCTTAAAACATAGGATATTTATATAAGAGGTGATGACCTTTTTCTTGGGGGCCATGGCAACGATCGTTAAGGGCTGTTTTGGAGAAAACAGTCGGTGAAGATGAGGGCTATTGGATGAGAGGAAGTGATTTTGGTGGCTCCGAAGAGTAACCGGCCAAGAAGTTGGTGGAGCGACCGCCATGGATGAGGACACTGAACTATCTCCGGAGAACAGGACTTGGTTTGTTTACTCTCTCTGGTGATGCCAATTGACACGTGGGATGGTCTGCGTAATCTCAAGTGCTCTCTCACCACCAATCATATAGGTGATAGCTTTATCCTACAAATTTCACATTTTTAGTTGAAATGAGTTAGGTTGCTCCAATTACCGAATATGGCATCTAACTAACAATTAAATCCTATCTTGTTGTAAACGTATGCGAATAAATTCTACAAGATAAGGTGGTAAAAATTGGTGCATCTTAAACTCTCGATTCACCAAATTTTGGGGAATAGGCTTTTACATATTAAAAATGTTATTACTCATTAAAATGACCCCTTAAATAAATTTTTAAGTATGATATAGAGGTCCAAATCTTCTGTTCTCGTTAACCAATTTCAACCTTATGTCAAGTAATTCTATTATTATACTTATGTAAGATCCATATAAATATGTTAGAAGAAATTAACTGGAACAATATTAAAACACCATTTTGAGATCAGAATTTCGTGCTAGGACGGAGCATCACATCCAGTCAAATGATGTCTTGTAATTTTAAGTTAATCAATTAAACATAGTTTGACTAAAATTAAGTTAATAAATAATGATAGATATTTGTTATTATAGTATTCGAGACTACAGCATCACATCGTGTTTTAATGATGTATGACGACTTATCTTGAATGTGCTCTGATCAGTCTAAGTGCTTCTTTATTGGGCCCAAATCCTTGTTGAACTATTTTTTATGTACTTTGAGATGCCATATACGGAAGAAAGAACATTCTGATTTCTTTTTTTGTTAAATGGCATTATGAATGATAAGGAAGGAACTCATGCTTCATGTTGGTGAATTGTACATAGCAACTCAATTAAAATTAAACTAATTAATAATAAATTTTAAGTTAACACATGCCCATTAGCACCAGGACCCTAATGCGTCTTTTTTTTTTCATTACTTGTTTCTTTACAGTGAACGTATTTTCAATGTTTTAGTATTTCATAATTCGTCCGACCTCAACATGCAAATGCAGGGAAATTAACAATTTTATGTAGACTTTATGACGTAGAAGTAGTCTGCTTTGGACCAATACTAAATAGCTCAGAAAGAAAATTGCCCCGGTTCCTACTTTGCCTCACATTTTCCGTTTCCCACTATTTTCTATTTATAATTAGTACTTAGAAGAAAATCTCCAATCTGGGTGACTGAAGCTAAAAATTTGCATGCAATATGACTAAATGATTTCCCTGTTTGTCTGCTTTAGGTTCTTGCCGCAATCGAAATTCCTAGCTTGGACATCTTATTTGTGGCTCTCAAATCTACCTCCCCACTGATGCCCAAGAGCAGCTTTTGCCACATTTGGAACTGGATAAATGCACCAACTTTGGCCTCTGAGTTGATACGAGCCTTTATCAACGAAAACGGGAACAGTGCATACTGCCCGCCGATTGTAAGCAAAGTTGTCGCATTTGTCGACAAAACTTGCTTCAACTCCGCTGCAATGGCAGTCCTTGTGAGGGGGTCGAACTCGTGGTAGAAATAAGCCTTTAGACTTTCAAGTTTGTCATCCCTGCATTTATTGATAATCGTCATGTTAAGGTAAACCTTCAAGGTTAGCCTCAAATGCTCATTGGGTTCTGCTTACAAATTCAAAGAAGTGATAAGGAAGTTGCTATTGAAGCTTAAACCAGCACTGATATCGTCGAATGTTCTTGTTGATACGTCGAAGGCAAAGCCAGTTGTGACGGAAAAAGACGTGCTTCCAATCACACTAGACAAGTTCACAACAGGATTATAAACAGTACCATTAAAAGATCCTTGCTCATGTGCCTTCACCCCAACTCCTGCCGTAATCCCAGAATATTCTTGCAGGAATCGGAGTTCCACCTGTTCTTGCAATTATAGAATAAGTAATTTGGTGTTTTAAAATCTTAATCTGATGCATTGTGAGTGGACAGTGGAGTACATTTCGAGGGTATCGCTTACTAGTCTATCAGAAATTCTCTCACCTTGGCAGAATCAGGAATTGTGAATTTGAAGAGTGTTGTGAGTCCTGGCAAAATCTCTGGAGCTGTAACAGCAGTGAAAACAAAAATGCATTTCATTCAAATCGACTGCTAAGTCTGCAGAAGACGGTCACGCCATTATTTCAAATCTATGCAGCGCCCCGTATTTTCGTGTTTTGGGTCAAGTACGAAATACGAAGGAAAAGATCAGCACTAAAGAAGCGACATTCTTAAATTACTCGGTAACGTTCCAATAGAAAAGCTAGAATGTGGAATCTTTGAATGTCAACTAAATGTAGCAACTCTCTTTCAATTTACAGATGCTTTTTGTTGATAAATCTACAGACGTTTGTAATACTTTTCTATATCCAAATGCCAATCTTACACGTATCATAAATGATAAAGAGGATTTAACTTACATTCGCATGATAGATCAAAGTTCCACTTGACGTACTGGTAGCGAAAATAAGTTGGTGGTCGACTAGCATAGTCTTTGTAGAGCAGATCTATAAACAAAAGAGAAAAGATTATACGAAGAAAAGCAACAACGTAAGAAGCGAGTATACGAGAGGCAAAGAGCAGAATGCGCAACCTCTGGCTTTCTTGCCAAGATCAAAGTGTAAACCTGGAAACTTGCTCATTAATCTCAACAAATGAAAAGGCAATCTCAAAACTTTCTGGCTCTACCTGAGGGCAATAAAATACATTGGCAATTGGATAAAGGTAAAGAGGAAGCTTCCTGACGTACACCCGTAATTTGTATCAAATGAAATTTCCAAGAACCCTTCAACATTGTTAGTTGGCTCATTAAAGCCAAACAAAAATATAATTACACATCATCAACATTTAAAAAATGATACTTAAAAATGTCAAAGGAAAGAGGTGGATGATAATATTGAACATTAGATAAACCTGTCTTCTCGAGTTGGTCTCTTCAGTTATTAACGGCCATATCAATTGTCTCAGCCATGCAGATGGAAAAAATGCATCTTTGGTTGTTTAAGATCCTTTTCTTTGAATTTTGAAAGAAACTAAAGGAAGGGAAATCTGATATATTGTTCTCCCCGTAGCTTAATTAGAAGATAATTAAATATCACATGTACAAATTAATCACCAGGACCGTGAACGGGTTCTGATATTTTCTTCTTTTCCTCAGTGCATAATATAGAACACAACACTTTGTACTTGCGATGGACCTTAGTATAGAAACATTTGTAGGACCTTGACGTGTGCATGACAATGATTCACAGGTTATTATGACTAGGCTTCTCTAATGTCTTGATCTAGTGGGGTTCTTGTTGAGCCTTGTTTTTTAGACTTTCGGTGATCATAGATGCTTTTATGATTTGTGGGAATTGTTGGAAATTCACAATTGGAATAAATATATGGATGAAATGAGTTATATGTAAAGATAAGACTCATAACCTATTGTCTTAAGATTTTGGATTGAGATATGATGTCTTGGTTGTATATGGGCTCAGTTAGATATGATCAAATTCTCTCTAGGCCCCCTCAAAACCCTTCATTAGTTTATACCCTACAGCCAAAGTGATTGGCTATAGTTTAGTGACAATATAATTTAATACATTACAAATAAAATTATAATGAGATTATAATTATGAGATTCATATTGTATTTATGTATTATCCCTAAATTGTTCATAGTTATTGTTCTATTAAGATTGGACATTAATAGAACGCAAGAAGATTAGCATATGTTATGTTTTTCCTTACGAAGGAAGTGGTCGATATCATAGGCTAAAGGAAGGAGATACTTAAACAAACGTGTTGGTTCTTGTGAGAAAATAAGTTTACTGAACAAATCCGATATTTATTTAGAACATTACTTATATGTCTATGAAATTTTCACTGTGATGATTGTATGAGTGATTCTTTGATAGAACCAGTTTTGACCATATATTTTGATGTTAATTTTCATACTTTCTGATTGATTGGTGTTCAAATGGATGAAATTAATTTCATATTTATTTTCAAGTACAGAGTATGGTACAGTGGCGAGATTGAGCTTAAATTGAAAATTTGAAGAAGTATTAGAACAAAGATGAGATGCAAAGACTGGATGATGTAAAGCAAGAAGATTGTGCTTGAAGGAATTGCAATAAATCTAGTTCAACACTCGCAGAGTTGCAAAAGGGGGTCACATGACTTGGAGAATGAGCAAAATTATGGTTCGTTAGGCTATATTGACAACGTTGGGATTAAAGACAAATTTAGGACTGATTTAAGCTTTTATCAAAAGTTTCCACCTTTTATGGCAATAGAATTTTATTAGGGTCCTAATTTGTTATTAATACGCTTAAGTTAGGCTAGCTATATAAGTTTGTTTTGCTAGCAGACTCAGAAGGTTGGTTTTTTTCACGACTTGTGCTCTGGGGATGAGTAGGGAATGCCAAAAGTCATGAGCGACTAAAGATCTTCCTTTCTAGTTAAGGTTATTCAAGGTTTGGTTTATGATTAAATTGTGAGAATTTCTTCTTAATATTGTCTCTTCTTAATTACTTTAATGTTTTTTGTTTCTTTTAAGATTTCGGTTGATTAGAGCATTCGAAGTTATGCTTTGATTGATTGAATATTGCCTTCGAATGGTCAAATTCATTTTGTTTGATCAATTCAATGAAGAGGTAAACCAATGCACTTAATAAATTAAATTGTCATAGTTATGTTGGTGAAAATATTCAGCCCACTCAAAATAGTCGAGCTTGTGATTTATTGGGTGGAATTCATCGCTCTTCTAGTTTTAATGTTACTTCCAATTTAAATCCTAAGAGCCTATTTATGGTTGATTGTGAATAAGATTTAATTGGAGAACTTATTCCTCTTAGATTAATATTAAGGGAGAGCATAATATTAGAGCTTTTCAATATTCATAACCAATTTACTTAAAAAGATAATTTTGATCTTTTTTATTCAAGGATCAATTTATCAGAACCAATACTGCGATATACCTTGGCTAGAATTTTGTCTCATTGATTTTTGTTAGCAATTATTTCTTGCATCTATTTTGTCACTCATCAGTTCATTATTCGCAACAATCCCCCTCTTTTACTTTATCTGTTTTAAATTTGGATCTAATAATTTGATCAGTCCCTGTGAAGTACGACCATACTCATCGCTTTCTACATAAATTTGGTTTTCCAGGGTAGGAATTTATTTTTGTTGGATTCGAACACCATCATTCTTTTACCTGAGATCTCCAAAGTTATCTTGTATAGGGATTTTTATGTTTTGATTCTACTTATACCCTACTTAATCATGGGTTATTCAATCGGTAGTCATTAGATGTGGTATCAACTATATGGAGGTAGTTGTGTGATCAAGATAAGATTCATCACTTTAAAGTAATTATAGAACATGTTTCTTTGTTTTCAATTAGTATTGATTCGGAAAATTCTTTGCCAAGGTATAATGATGTTTTTTAAATAGTTTACCAATGTCATTAATTGAATCGATAGCTAATGACGAAGAACTAATATGATTGGAGTTAAAAAGAGTAGATATTAATTTCATTCTCTATGTCTAATCAAAACATTGTATGATGAAATGATTGAATTATACGAAAAAATCATGCACGAAAATATTAGTCAAAATTACTTTGACATTCTTAAATATTTAGGTGGTCGTGATGCGTTGCTAGATGTCATTCTTGATTTATGATTACAAATTGTTTAATTGCAAAATTAAAGATAAATTAAAAAAAATTTTAATTTATCTAATTCTAATTACGAATTAAAATTAAAATCTATAATCATTGTCAACACATTTGGAAACCTAATAGGTCTCACATAAAGAATAGGTTGTAAAAAGCAAATTAATTTTAATCAAGTAAGCCTTAAATATAAAGTTTGAGAAACTTTATGATTAAATATGAGATATTTAAGAAATAAAGACCAATATGAGATATTAGATTTTATTTGGGCATAATTGGTATTTAATTAGAATTATTTGTAATTCTAATTAATGTTTAATTGAAATTAGAATTTAATTTCAATTAAATTACTAAAATGTCCAAAACATATTATAAATAGGCTTAAGCTCTATGAAGCTAGCACTTCTTGCTTAACCCCTCTCTATAAGAGTTACAGATTTGAAAATACTAAAGTTTCTTTCAAGTGAAGATATACAAGGAAGTCGAAAATACTAAAGTTGGTGCTTTCAAATGTCTGTGGCCTTATGAAGGAGAAGACATTAGGAGGTAATAGTTATTTTGTCATATTTATTGATGATGCTTCAAGGAAGACTTGGGTGTACATATTGAACTCTAAGAGTCAAGTATTTGAAACTTTCTAGAAGTTTTTTGTTATGGTATAAAGGGAAGTTGAAGTGCTTATGAACAAATAATGTAAGGGAATATACTTCTAAGGTATTTAAAGAATAATGTACAATGTATGAAATTAGACATAAAAAAACCATACTAGGGACTCCATGGCATAATGGGGTTGCTGAGAGGATGAGCAGAACCATTGTAGAGAAAGTTCTTTGCATGCTCATAATGTCTATATTGTCGAAGACAATTTGGGGAGAAGCAATCCAAACTATAGTCTACCTGATTAATCAAGCTCCCTCAATTTTAAGATTCTCAAGAGATGGTGGACTGGCAACTATCTCACATAACATCATCTGAGAGTTTTTGGCTATAAGGTATTCAGACACTTACCTAAAGATTAGTTAAAGAAGCTTGATTCAAAGTCGATACCTTACATCTTTGTTAGATATGGTAGTGACCAGTTTGACTTTAGACTTTATAACCTAGAGAAGCAAAAAGTGGTCAAGAGTATGGATGTGGTGTTTTAGAAGCACAAAGGAGGTCCTAATCTTCTAAGAGGAGATAAGTAATCACACTTTAACTCATCATATGATATTATTTGCTCTTCATCAATTCCTTCAACTATTGAGTAGTCCATAGGTGAAGAAAATGAAAAGTGTGACTAAACACACATTGATTATGGTCAGATACAAGTTGATAATGATGAGCTACAAAAACCGCATCCAAATAATACCAAAAATGAATCCATTGATGATAATGAGCAGAGGGAATAATTGGATCCAATAGCTAATGAAATGCATATTCAAATGTCGACAAGGGATAAAAGGCCTTCTACGTGGTATCCAAGTTCTGTATACATGTTGCTTACTATTGAGGGGGAGCCTAAGAATGTGCAAGATGATGCATCTTATGAGACAAAGACCTTTAGCTCTTAACTGTGAAGGAAGAGGTGGATTCTCAGAAGAATAATAATACATACAAGCTTGTCAAGCTTCTAAATGACAAAAGGGTGTTAAAAAAGAAGTGGGCGTTTAAGATAAAGATAAAGAGAGATGGTAACAAGTTGGTAAAGCATAAGGCAAGGCTAGTAGTGAAAGGATTCAGTCAAAAGAAGCTTATAGACTTTGAGGAAATGGTTTCACCAGTAGTCAAGATAACCTCAATTCAAATAATTGTGGGTCTAACTACCTGTTTAGATCTTAAACTTGAAAAATTAGAAGTTAAAATAGCCTTCTTGTATGGAGATTTGGAATAAGACATATATATAGAGCAGCCAAAATGTTTCAAAGTTAAAGGCAAGAAAATTTTGGTCTAAAAGTTAAAAAAAAGCCTTTATAGTTTAAACAAGCTATGAGGTAGTGGTATCAAAAATTCAATTCCTTTATGACATATCATGGTTACAAATGAACTTAAGTCATTGCTTGTGTGTATTTCAAGAAGTTCTTAGGTAAGAACTTCATCATTCTTCTTCTTTATATTGATGATATCCTGATTCTGGGTTAAGGCGTTAGTATAATCTAAAATTTGAAGGAAGATTTTTCCAGATCTTTTGATATGAAAAATTTGGGTTTTGTAAAGCAGAATTTAGGAATAGAGATAATTCAGGATAGGAAGAATAGGAGATTGTGGTTATCTTAGAATAGATATATCGAACGAGTGCTAAAAAAGTTCAGTATGAGGCATGTCAAGCCAGTTAGCATGTCACTAGAATCTCACTCCAATCTGAGTAAGTGTGCATGTCCCTCAAAAGAAAAGGAGAAAGATGATATATCCTCTGTTTCATACTCATCTATAGTAGGTGTCTTTGATGTATGAAATGGTGTGCACAAGACCAGATATTGCTTAGGCTATTGGGATGGTGAGTCGATTCTTGTCAAATTTAGGAAAGGCTCACTGGGAAGCAGTAAAACAGATTCTAAAATACTTGAGAGGCACATCCTAGTGGAGTGTTTTCTTTGGTAATGGTCAACCCTAGAAGGTTTTATAAATGCAAATATGGTTGGAAATCTTGATGGAAGAAAATTCACTTCAGGTTTTTTATTCAAGTTTACAGAGGAGGCCATCTTATTGCAATTCAAACTACAAAAGTGTCTGGTTTTATCCATGATTAAAGCAGAGCATGTAGTTATATTGGAAGCTTGTAAGGAGAAGCTCTAGCTAAAAAGGTTCCTTCAAGAGTTGGATGTGAAGCAAAAAGACTATGTAGTATTTAGTGATAGTCAAAGTGCTATTAACCTGAGCAAAAATAATATGTATCATTTCGTATAATGCACATAGAGGTCGGATATTATTGATTGATGTTTGCAATAGAAGAGCAAGAATTAATGTTAAAAAAGGTTCATCCAGATTTGAATGGTACTGATATGTTGACTAAAGTGGTTCCCGAAAATAAGTATGAGCTTTTTAGTAAGCTTGTTAGGATGTATCTCAATTAAATGATGGAGAATATATGTCTTCCCTATAATTGGGCTAGAAGGAGAGATTGAAGTGTGTCCAACCATATTTTTGAGACTTTTGGTGATCGTACGTGCCTCTATAGTTCGTGGAAATCACGAAAAAGTGAAGAAAACATGGATAAAGCTCTTATGAGGAGATACAAGACCATGTAGAGTATTACACACCTATGTCTTGACTTAGACAATTGTATGGATCAATAGTGTAAGTCTCTGGAAAGATGTGAAGGAATATGTGAAGAGTGAAGACATCCACGATTGTGTACACACTTGTATGTACACACACGATTATATGTGAAGACCGCGTAACTCTCTGTGACCATGTATAACTGCGAGTAAGGTGGTGTTGAAGATACATGGTCACTTACACTATGATATAAAAGAGAAAATACGTAGGTTTTTATAGTGAGTACAACCATAACAGCCAACAGTGAGGAAAAATAGAGAGAGGGAAAATAGTGTTGTATTGTCATCCTTGTTTGATTGTTTTTCAGATTGGTTTGAGTGTTTGTTAATTGTGGCATCAACGTTAGTTTTAATCCTGGAACTTTGTGACACAACTTATTATTGTAAAATGAGCAATACCAACCCTGGGTAGGGGCAGGCAAGACACTTGCCCAGGGCCTACCCTCATTAAGACCCACGCTTAATATTATTTCAGTATTTTACCATTCCATAATTTCATTCATTTGAAGGTTATTAAATCATATTCGATGGTTTTCAGAGAACTAGAATATACAAGATTTTTGGTATCTCTTTCTCTTTTGCCATGGGGCCCACTCTCAATCTCATTTCAACCGTTTTAGAATTTTATCCAAAGGTTATTAGGTTTCATTTAATGGTTGTTAGAGAGAAGTGGAAGAGACAAAATTTTTGACGTCTCTTTCTTTCTTGCCTTGCCACTTAAGTGGTGTTAATATTACTAAGGAAACTAAACTTTTTAGCTTCCATGTTTCAAAGTTAACGTTAACTTCTTGAATTTATAAATCTCTTTGCAACATTTGGGTGTATTTCTTACACTCACTTTTATTATTTCCATCAGCATATGAATCTAAAATACTCAACTCAAAAATTAGTAGCAAAAGATTTTCACGATTCTGAATTTTGAGTTCTGAGTGATAATTTAAAGGTAAAATCTCTATTTTAATATATTTTTAGCTTCCTAAATATTTGAATATCTTAGTGATAATTCATTGCAACACTCGTGACTCATCTACTTATAACTCTTTTTCTTTTAGTGCAATAAATCCTTAAATTTATCATATATAAGATTGAAGTTTATTTAATTTACATTTTAACATTCTCTAAGTCCTTGAATAAATTGCACTAAAAGAATAACCCACTTCGAAAAATATATAATTAAATTGATTAGTTCTTGATTTTGTTTTTAGTTATTATATTCTAAAAAAGGTATTATTTATTTGTATATTAATATTTAATTTTCACAAAATTTATTCTTTTTTATTTTATTTATATTTATTTAAACTATCATAATATTAAATTTACTTCAAATTTTAGTAAGCTTACTTCTTCTAGTTCCATATAGGTGCTTTTGTTCTTTTTCTAGTCCAATTATATTATACTTGGTTTTTATTATATTGCCTAAAAAGCATTTTTTCTGGAATTGAAAAAGGGAAAAAAGGAAAAAAAATAAAATATTTAATAAAATCCCAAAAAGGAGAAATTAATAAATTTATTAAAAGAGTAGACTCCTCTATTGAGAATCCTAAGGAATTAGGTGAAGGTAGTTTTGAACAACATAAAGAAAACTTAAGTGAAGAGATTCATATTCATGATTATATTAGTAATTTGAGTGAGCATGATCATATACCAAATGCATCCACTTTAGAAAATTTAAGGGCAGATGAGCAACTAATCCCTATATTGGATATTTATGATCTTAGAAATTGAGATAATCTTGATAATAAAGTAAGGGACATTTTAGTTAAAAAAGGGCCTATAAGAGAATCGAATCTTGTGTTTCCTTTAGACATAACCTCTTGGCATTTTTTATATTCTTATTATTATATAAATTTGAGTAACAGAGAATTTAGCGATAGAAAATGGTTGGTTTACTCTAAACATATAGATAAAGTATATTATTTTTATTGTAAGTTGTTTAAATCTAATAACAAACAAAGTGCATTCGCAAATGATGGATTTAGAGATTGGAAGCATCTTAGTGAAAGACTCAAAGAACATAAAAATTGCATTGAGCATGTAACTAATATGAGAACTTGAAATGAATTAAGAGTAAGATTGAGCAAAAATCAAATAGTTGATAAAGATTAGCAACAACAAATTGCAAAGGAGAAAGAACGTTGGAGACAAATTTTGATGAGAAGAGTTTCTATTGTGAAATATCTTGGTAAATATAATTTGGTTTTTAAGGATCCAATGAGAAACTTTACCAAGATAGTAATGATAATTTTTTAGTATTGACTGAGAGGATTATTGAATTTGATGTAATAATGCAAGATCATGTTAGACGTATTCAAAATCATGAAATTCACCATAATTATCTTGGTCACAAAATTAAAAATGAGTTGATTTCTCTGTTGGCCCATAATGTTAGAAGTTCTATCATAGGGATCATTAAAGAGGCAAAATACTTTTCCATTATTCATGATTATACCCCAGATTTGAGTTATCAAGAATAAATGAGTTTATTAGTATGATGTGTGAATATGTCAAATGAAAAAATAAAAATAGGGAAGTACTTTTTAAAGTTCTTGAAGGTAGATGAAATATCTGGATTGAGACTTTTCAATGAATTATTAAATGCATTTAAGTCTCTTGATCTTAATGTCCATAATGTGAGAGGTCAAGGTTATGATAATGGTTTTAATATGAAGGGTAAACACCAAGGGTTCAAAAGTGGTTACTTGTTTGTCATAATCTTAATCTTACTTTTTAAGATATGACACATTCTTGTGTTAAAGTTGTTTCATTTTTTGGAGTTGTGCAACACATATATGCATTATTTTCAAGTTCTTCTAAAAGGTGGAAGGTTGACTTGATAATATTTTGGGCTTAACCACCAAATCATTGTTTAACATTAGTTGGGAGAGTCGAATAAAAAGTGTTAAAGCTATTAAATTTCAATCTCTTAAAATAAGATTGACTTTGATGGAATTATTTAGATCATATGATGATGCCAAGTTAAAGAGTGAAGCAGAAAGTTTGGTTGCTTGAGAGTTTTGAGCTTTTACTTGGTATGATTATTTGGTAGGGTATTTTATTCGTTATTAACATGGTGAGTAAAAAGTTGCAGTCTAAATTTATGTGCATTGATGCTACCATAAAACAATTAGAAGGTGTGATGGTATGTTTTGAGAAATATAGAGATCAAGGGTTTGTGATATGTGTTTAATTGATTGTATATTTATTCAATAACACTTAGTGATTAATGATACGAAAATGCTTAAAATAGTCACTTTAGTTCATATATGGTTTTAGGCACAATTCGGAAGTGAAAGAGCCAAAGTTAGTTAAAAGCACTATATTTGAGTCATTTTTTGAAGATTCACACTCACCTGACTTCATGAAGCAAGAAGAAGAAGATTAACATTAAAAGAAGATAACAAAACATCAAGATGAAAAGGAATGAAGAGATGGCTCACAGCCGTAAGTGGGCTACTTGGGCATGAGACATCTCTCATGTCCATGCAAGGTGTCTCACGACAGTGAGACACTTCTCACAGCCGTGAGACACCTTTACAACCAGTAGTCACCCTCACCCCAAAACCCTACATTTTCATATAAAATCAACATTATGGTGACGATAAAGACATGAATCATTTTGGGAAAACATTCAAATGGGTGGAAGGCTCAGTTTTGAAGAGAAGAAGGGACAAAGCTCCAATCCCTTAGAGACCTTTAGAGAGCTAGCTTCCTGACACCAGTTTGGAGGTGACATAGACACCAAAGAATCGGGTTAAACATATCTTTCATTGTTTTTGTTGTTCTTTCTCTCTTTAAAGATTGATTGTGTTATCCTATGCTTATGGATTTGGGTATTCATGTATGAATGATCTTTATTCTAGTTATAGTTAGATTGTTTATATATGATCTCATTGTTAGAATCTAGAACATAATACATAATTGTTATGTTTGGATATTCTAGATTCTTCAATATAATCTGTAATTATTATGTTGAGATTCGTTTGTAGCAAATAATGGTTTTAGATAATTAGGAATGCAATCCATAATCCTTTTGTTTCCAATTAGTGTCGAATCATTAAGGATAACATAATCTAGGTTAAATGACCAGAGCTTATATAGTTGTTACCTTGATTAACATGTTTTCCTAATTCGTAATATGGTTGTCTTAAATCTAGCGATCGTATTCTAGGTTGTTTGATAGTTAGGTTTAATTAACGCGCGTCTTTTAATTAAACACAACCTAAGGAAAAATTAGGGTTAATATAGTTTATTGTTAATTTACGGTTAATAGTTGCTAAGAGAGGAAAAAAAGCCAAAAATCAATGAAATATGTTTAATTGGGTGTAGGCTGAAATTGAACTGATGATCGGCCCTAACAAATTCATCACTTTCATCATTTTTGCATATTTCTTTAATTTGTTTTCATTAGTTTAGTTTTACTTTATTTTGCTATCACCAACTATAGTCATAACAAAAGCTAACCGAACACTTTCAGTGGAATCGACCTAGACTCACCAACTTAACGTGGTATTATTAGGAAAAGAAAATTTGATGAAAATGATCACGATGGAGAAATACAATCAGCTAAGAATTCTTTTAGAGTTAATTACTTTCTAGTTATTGTGGATATGGCAATTACTTCGTTGAAGAATATATTTGAACAATTAACGAAATTTGAAAATCTTGTTGAATTCTTATTTGATTAACAGAAGTTGAGTTCGTTGGATGATAACAAATCAAGAGACTATTGCACAAATTTTTCAACAACTTTCTCTCATGATTATGTGTTAGATGTGGATTTAGATTATCTTTTTTCTGAATCAAAAGTGTTGCAAATAACTTTGCGAAATGAGTTAATGGCATCAATTGAAATTTTAGAATTTCTTAAAGCTGCAGATTATTATCTAAATGTTTCAATTACTTATCGAATTTTATTGACTATACCTGTAACCATAACATCAGCTAAGAGAAGTTTTTTGAAGTTAAAATTATTGAAAACCTACTTGAGCTCATCAATATCACAAGAAAAGTTGAATAGTCTAGCTATTTTATGTATCGAGAAGGATAAGTTGGACAATATTGATTTTGATAATATTATTAATGATTTTGCATCTAAAAATACATAAAGAAATTGTTTTTCATAAATCATGATCATCTTTGTGTTTGTTAGGGCAATTCTCTTAGTATTTTGTAGTCTAATATTGCTTTTCGATTGCTACCATTGTTATTTTATCGTTACTGCTACTATTTTTGGTAATTTTATCGTTCTTGACATTTGTAAGATATTATTAGCTGATGTTATGATCATTTAATATTTTATTGTATATGTGGACTTAAAAATTGAGTCAATTATTTATGGATATTAAATTTTAATAATAAAAATATGCTTTTAAACTTTACATATTTGTATATCGTCAACTTATTGGGGCCCTTTATTTTACTTCACTCAAGGCTTATAAAACTTGAGTAATAGCCTTGAGGGTGAGAGATCAAATTTTTTGATAAATTCTTATTAAGTTTAGTGGATTAATTGCTTATCGGTTTGGCTTGTGATTTTTTTTACTACACTGAAGATTTTTCATGTAAACCTTGGTGTTTCTTTCATCGTTAAGTTTTTTATTCTCATATTATTTTATAGAGTACTTTCCTATCATTTATCGTTAATATTTAATTGATTTTTTAGAGAATTGTGTTATTGTCTCCGACGGTGCTTATAGTTGTACACAAAAGCAGCAAAGCCGAGAGTGCAAAATCATAAAAGTACTTTAGGTGATCGTGTCAAGAAACTCAAATTTTCATTGCAAGTCCAGATTATAACTTGAAGAATTATCTTATTTATATTTTACATGCTTCAAGCCTGATACAAAAGAGCTATGGGTGTTATTGTTTTCAAACCCGTTTTGGGAATAAAATACGAGTCAGCTTATCAGGAATTAGGAGATTGATCCAAGCAATAAACACAAAGGATGTTGCAATACTCAGGTTTGATTGAGACTATTTGAAAAATTTGGCATTTTGCATTCTTTTCCTGCATAAACTTAAATCAAAACACCTTTGTAAGTTTCCGTAGTATATTAGCTCAGGATGAATCCATGATGACCCAATTTCAGTATGACCTCTCATTCAAAACAAGTTTGACATGAAGGATGAGAGTGAACTTCATCAAAGTTCTAATACCGTCCTTCCGATGTCAAAGAAGCTGAGAAGTTTTCTTTTTTGTTTTTACAAAAAGATAATTTAAGTTATTGGTATTGTTCAAGATTAAACATAATTAGCTCAACCCGTTAAGAATTCTTTTCTTAGCATGAAATCGATTCAATGTATAATTTAGGACTATATAATGTACAATTAACAATCTTGTTTCAATACAAATGGCACATACATAAAAAGATTAAAAAAAGAGAGGATAAATTGCTTGTGTACAGTTGTCATAGTTTAGAGTTGACAAAACTAATAAATCGCCACATCATAATTTAATTTATAAATAAAATATTACAAACATAGATTTTACATTAAAAAAAGGATCTGCCAATGATCTTATAAGGGGGAATAAAGTGAGAATTTTACCACTAATGTAATATGGCCTCCTTTAAATTGAGAATGGTTTTCGCTAGACTAAGTAAGATGCACCTTTTTTATTTCAATGTATCATATCTAAGTTTGGTGTTGATTGTGTTCCCCCATTATTGGCTCCAAGCATTTCTAATATAGAAAACATATTGACCAAAATTGCCAGTCAAAGAAACTTTAACCGATATTTCAACTTGTGAATTATAAAGTGGACCCTTTTTATATTTTAAGATGAAACAAGAAAATTTTGTGGCATTCTTACTTTGTCTTACCTGTGACGATCTTCTTACACATCGGTACTTTGTAACTTGAACCTTTTGATGGATAATATTCCAAATTCTATACCTTAAACATTTAACCTCTAATATTCTCATCCTTTTAATTATCTCTTTTCTAATCAAGGTGACACTAGTGGTACACCATTTCATTTGGTCTCGCGTTCAATCAACATCAAACATGCACAGACTATGAATCTTTGTACTTTCATAGAGAAGTTAATCCTCTGGTTTAATACAATTAACGTCACTTTCCCCACAAATCAGGCAATTAAGACGAGGAAGAAACTGATGTTGGAATGCATAGAACCTAGGCTAAAAATGATTCCCTTCAAGTGATATCTTAGATAGTTCATCTATATAAGCTAGTGAACAAGGTCCTTCATTTGTATAGCCTTTAGAGTGATGGGGATGTAGAGAGGGAAACAGTACCACCTGAATTACAATTCAATGGTGAGATGAAGAATTTGGTAAAAACAGGATGATTGTGATGTTTGGAATAAAGTTTGGTTCGTGATCAATGCAAGTTCTTCGGCTTCAAGGTATACGGATTGATGCATTGGTCCCGGACCAGGCTTCATTCCCTACATTAAGTCATCGAATTAGCAGCAATGTCGTTGTCATAGCTGGTATGTTAAATCAATTGCTTTCTTTAAAACGAGAAGTCATTTCATTCCAAAAAGACCATCGATCTTTTATTTACATTAATTATGTAACTCATTACATCTTAAGTGCTCAATCGGATCGGATGCCACAGATGTGGTGCAGCTATATAGAGTAGGTATGCAATGCTTTTATTGTACTAATAAATGTGCAGTATACTAGTGATCCTAGTTGGAAACTATCATTTCTTGCTTCCTGGAAAATAAGTGGATCAACCACTAGGTTGTGTCTGTGTGGCATTGCTCTCAGCTTCTTGGAGGAGCTTGAGGATTTCTTCTTTCTTCTGGTTCATGGCCTGAATCTTGGAGTCAATCTTTTCAAGCTTAGCCCTTAGTTTAGCAGGGTCTGTTTTATCTTCAGGGTTCTTTTTCTTCTTCTCTTTTCCACCATCTTCCTTATCCTCCTTATCTTTAGATTCCTTGTCTTTCTTCTTCTTCTTGTCTTTTGTTTTTTCTTCTCCATTTTCACCCTTCTTATTCTCCGCGTCGTCGTGCTTCTCCTCCTTCTCTTTGTCCTTCTTTCCGACCTCGTGATCATCCTTCTGTTTGTCGTCTGTCTCTCCCATATTTAACCTGTAAATGCAGCACATATTTCGTTATCGTTAAATCAAGTCTGTTAGTTTTAATAATGAATTGTAATTTGTAAATCACAAGGAATCAAAGCTGATTTCTAATTTTTGAATGCTTTTCCTCTCGAACTAAAAGGAACTAGATTTTATTTACATGATCTAGCCAAATAACTGTGGAAGGAAACAACAAACACATACAAAGAAGAAAACTAAAAGATATGCCAAGACAAATGAATGTTGATGAAGGTTGTGCTGGTTAGAGACTTACTATTACAGGTTTGTGAAGATGAAGAAACGGAGAAATGAAAGATTACAAACCTGGAAGTCTCCTAATAAGGTTGAAACTTTTTCCAGTATAGATACCTGCTTGTGGTTTTTATACAAAATGCAGGGGGCGGCTCAGGCTTCTCTTGTCTTGGGACATTTGTAGTCTTATCCTGACCCTATTTTGGTGTAACAATTCCATTCCACCCATGACTCAACAAAAGGGTGGGGCTGCATTGGTTGTGGCGATATTTATGAATACCCACCAACTATTCTTATGATCCAACGACCTGGCCTTTGTCTAATCTTGCTTTAAGTTTTGGGATACAAGTTTTGCAAGGCGTGTTCGTAAAGGGAAGACTTCACTTCATGTTTTTACACGATATTGGAATTAAAAAAACTTTCTTTCTTGACAAATCTTTAAATTGCAAGTGAACAGATGGTTTCCTTATTAGTTCATCGTGATATTGACGATGCTTACTCTAATTAATTACTTCTAACAATGATTAAAATAATATATATATATGCTAAAATTAAATTTGTCTTTATCCTTTTGAACTAATTTGTTTTGATAATTGTTTGGCCAGAGAATATTTATAAATCAAAGGCCAAGAAATCCATAAATTTGTTATAATCCATTCTAGTCTGATATAGCATTCAGACAAATTTCAAATAACATTACTATTAACGTTATAAGAATAAAACTTTTGATTACCTGATTAAGTTTGTGAATATTAAAATATAAAATATAATTCAAAACTTACAAAATTTTGTGAAATTATATCTTTTGTACCCCTAAAAATGAAAATTTCAGTACTTTATAACATTACCCAACATCCTTCTCTCCTTTAACAATTCATGTTAAGGATACTCACAACGAACAATTTCTTTCAAAAATTGTAGTTTAGAAATGAATGTTCTAAGAATTGAAAATTAAACCGACAATTTGCAAGAATAAAATCAATGAAACAATGTAAACCCGTAACCAAAAGGTAAAATAAAAGCAGGAATGTAAAACTCAGTTCACTGCTTTCCTTGGAAACTTAAATGATGAAATCAAACGCCTAGACCCCAAAATCGTATGTTTTAAAGAATACATGCGAGGGCATTTTAAAATTTTGAGTCTTAGGAGTTCAAGATTATTCTGAATAAGCTGAAATATTTAATGTAATAAAAAAAATTACGTTGGTATTGAATTTTACATATAAAATCCATGCAACGCTTCGAAATGAGGTTGAATATTTAGCCCGATCAAACAAGATAGAGTGTGCAGCCCATCACGCTCATTTCCAGAGAACCTGGGGCAAGAAGAATCAAAAATCTTCCACTTGAAGGCAGAAGACGAATGGCCGTGAGAGTCCTGACCCCATTTTGGCACGTTTTTTGAAGTTGCAGGATCATTTGCCTGTGGCCTCTAGTGTCAGCACATTAGAAACAAACCCACATTCACAATGTCTTCACAGTCAAACCAGCTTTTGAAAATCTCGTCACAAAGCTGCCAATTGCCAACCTTACACCTTCACCTCTTTATATTTCAAGTCTTATCATTATTCATTGGTTTACCTTATTCTGTAAATCGTTGATGACCGCTAAAAAGATGAAAAGAAAGAAAGAAAGAAAAGAACTTCCACACCAACGTACAAATAAGGGAACTGGTGATGAAGAAAAAATAAATAATGTTACTGAGGTTTTTAAATTTAGTTAGAAAATAAACCAATGTCCAATAATAGTTTTAATGACACCAATCCATTACAGCCAATCCTCAGTTTCGTTCAACTCTCTCCTTTGCGCCCCCACCCCTTTCTCTTATTCCAAGTTTTCAGCTTTACTCGATCAATGCCAATAACAAAAGGAGGCCTAAGACTAAGATGGCCAACTTAGTCTCTTTTTATCTTCTCCCCCACTTTTCCCTCCTCTGTCCTCCCTAGTATGTTTATTAGTCACAGCTTTTTCCCAACACAAAATACTCTTTTGTCAACTAGCAACTGATTTTTGGTGCCAAAAATTTATAACTATATAAAAGAAAAGGTATTACCCACTATCAACTCTTCCCAAAATCTACATTAACCGATCCGACAAGCTGGGAAGCCGCCGGAAGAAGTTCAAGCTGGCCGGTGGCATAGGATCCCTGAACATTGGATGCCTCAGATAGTAGAATCCTAAGGCCACAGCAACCATTTTGGGTGGCACCGCGTATAGTGTTAACGTGATAGCCAAACAAGCCCCTATGAATAACTTAGTGGCTCGTGGGTCCCTCCAACTAACCAAAGCTTGAGCTCTTTCTCCTTGGGTCGCAAAATCACCCAAAACCGTTTGGACCCGAGCAGCCAGCATCCGTAACCGGTCATAACGGGCCCTGATGACATCCGCTGGCATTGAACTTGGAAATGTATCGAATTCCTCGTCTAGCTCGTCCGGGTCAACCGATTCAGCCTGAGACAACCGGATATCCATACCGGCAGGTATCTTGGGTCTGAACCGATAATACCATACACCAATAAGGAACACGTATAAGAAGCCCGTTGGGACAATCAAATCCGGGTACCAAACAAGAACCAAGTACAAAACATGAACCAATACAGTAGTAACCGGGTTTCTCCATCTTCTTATATTGTCCAACCACCTGGCCAGCCCCACTGCCCATGCAAGTACGGCTACAATCCGAAACCAATTGGCTTTACTCTTTCTCATGCTCCATGTATGAGAATCCGCATCTAACATGTAGCGAACAACCTCGGTTCCCAGCGGCGGCTCAGAGCGTGCAAGCCACAATGCGACCATTTTTGTAGCTGCTCCACGAAGTGCCTCTTGCTGGGCCACTCCAAGCGGTCGGAGGTAGTGCATTCTAGGAAGGATTGGCTGACCATAAATAGCACAAGTGTCGGGCAATAAACTGGGGCAGGCGAACCGGACCGCGACTTCAATCTCACCCATTTTCTTCAATCCGTTTCTTAACAAAACCAGCAGAGGGTATGAATTGGTGTACACCTTGTTGCTCTCCAACGTCGACACGCGTATGCGGATCTTGCCGATACGACGATCAGGTCTGTCCACTGACACGTCAGCAAACATCCGCCAATTGTCAAAGACTCCAATGGTCAAGACGGTGCAGGGGTCGTAGACCTGCCACGTGTATTGCTCGTTCCAACGTGGATCGAGGCTGTCTGTGATGGTTCTGGTGCGGACCCACTTTTTGCCGTATTTGGCCACACAGTAACCATCTGTTGACCCTTTGCCTCCACCTTTAGACTTCATCGGTAGCAAACCACGCGCCCCAAGAATTCCAAGCTCCAAAATCCCCATAGCTGGCTTCCACAGCTGCTTTGCCGTGGGCCTGAAATCGCTGCACACGTGCGCCGCTTCGTCTAGCACGTGATACCCTCCCTCTAAGCATAGCCGTAGATTGATTCTTCCGCAGTAGGGCCCACTCTGACCCACTACTCCTTCGTTGCCTTCATTACTGGTTCCACCTCCTTCCAACGCAAACCATTTCGGTGCCACGTGGCGCTCATCGAAACGCTGCTCAATTGAGCTCACCGGAATTACGATGTGCCCCAGGAGCATTGAGTCCTTGTTTGTACGGTCCTCCACAAGCAAGATTAGTGAGTCCTCCAGTGGCTCGCCGGCCACAAAGATGAGATCCTCGTTCCAGTGAAACGTCGCGCTATGATGGTTCATGGAACCTCGTCTTGTTCTCACCGATTGGAATCCAAGCTGTCCTTTTACTCGAATCTCCGGCGCTGTCAATGGAGGCAGTGTCGAGGGGATGTGAAGATCTTGGGCTTCGATTACTGTCGCTCTCAAGTACCACAGCTTCGGAGATTGGTACACCTTCGAGCGCGTGTGCGCCACGTAAGGCGCGTCAGAACTCCACGCCTCTGGGAACGCGTCGTCTGCTTGAGTCCCAATCCAAACAGATAGCTGAATGTCGCCGGAAACCCCACCGGAGTTCTGGTCTGCAGCGCCGCTCTCAAGGCGATACCACTGTGGAGCCAATGGACTGTCGGGCGGATCTCGAACCGGAACATCAGAGAGATCAAAGCAAACGCCACCGAGGAATTTGTCCAAGGGCGAGTCCCATACCGATATTTCCAATGTCGAACTCGCTGAGTCAGGTCTGTTATGGCCGAGTGCAAACACCTGATGCCACTCTGGCGAGTCGGTCGGCTCACATGGCCGGTATGACGCCGGTTTGGACCTCACGTAATGATTCGATGTCCTGATTTTCACGAACGGACTCTCGTTCGCCGACAAACCACGGGCCTTCACGATTCTAATGAATAAATACTGCATAGGCTCTACTAGATCATAGGGATGTATCCTCTCTGTTTCACCCGTGAATCTTCCAGAAATTACTCTCGGAGAATAGTCTCCGTTTGGCTTTCTCAAAACCCTAACTCTGTCACTTCCACCGCCAGAAACCACTCTCGCCGTCTGCATCTTCCGCACCTCCGGCTGTAAATGAACCTCCGGAGATGGCCCTGATGCATGCTCCGGTCCTGGCGGTGGTTCTGACCGGTGTAAATTGGCAACAGGAGGCGGAGATTCCTCGATAGTGACAATCGGAGGTGAGTGAATGCCATTGTGATCATGATAATGATTGTGATGATAGTTACTAACGCCAATCTCCCTCGGCTGAGGAATCTCAAGAACTTGACCTTCCACTACAGCCATTCCGGCGGATGTATCTGGCTCCGGTGTTGGTGGTTGTTGTTGTTGCTGCTGCTGCTGCTGATCGTCTTCGACTAACTCATCGTAGTAGCAAATTCTCAACCCTATCTCACCTCGAATCCAGCTAAACACACTTTTCTTCTCTAGAGGATAATAAACAAGCCCCTCTTCTCCTCTCTTAGAAAACTGAGAACCGTACAATTTAACCCGGCCGAGGAAATGGTTTTTACGGCCACTGCCATTGCCGTACCTCTTGTCATTAAGCACCTCGATTTCGAGCTCCTCAAATTCCATGTTATCAGGGTCGGAGACAACGAACTCAAGCGTCTCATTCCAAACAGGATTGAGGTCTCGGAACCTGGTGGAGGTGCGCTTGCGTTGGCCGTCGAAGTCTGCGTTGACGTAGGGGCTGGAGCTTCCTTGGCCATCCTTTGGAAGGAGGTTGCGAGCGTCAGCTACGTCGAGGAGGAGCTTGCGAACTATTTTGGGGGGTTGAGGAGTGGTCATGATCTCATTTTGGTAACACAAACAGTGAGAGGGTGATTAAGGGGAGTAAAGGGTAAAAGAAAACGTGAGCAAAGGCAAAGAAAGCGATGATAGCGGAGTGTATTGAAGAATTTGGGTTTGCTTTTGAGGTGGTAAGTATGTGCTTGGGGTTTTGAATATATTACTTGCAGTAGTAGTGCGAATGTATGTATGTATGTATGTATATACGTATGTACGTGCCGCCGGTTTAATTTTGGAGGGAATGTTTAGCTTGGGGACGGAGAAGGAGAGAGAGAGAAGGATGGTTGCTGTGTAAGTGGGAAATCAGATTCCATACTCTCTGGCTAAGGTTGGGCTCCTCTCACTTCCCTCTTTTTCTTTGCCATTTTTAATTTATTAAATGTTAAGCTAATATAATGTCACCTTTTTTCTTTAGCAAGCTAAATTAAGGGGCTAAGAAGTTGGTCTAAGTGACAGTTTTAAGTTCTATCACCTTTGATGGTAAAAATTCACACTCGACCTTTGGACTTGTAATTTCGTACTCAGAGGCTAGAGACCAGTGTCTTGGCTCAAAATTTGAAACAGTAAAACTACCACAATTGCAACGCGGAAGGTGATATAGGAAGCGCAAGCGCAAGGTAAATGATTCCATCTCGCAACTTCGGTCTTCTCCTTTTTGCCAAAAGGACACACATTTTGAATAAAGTAAGCATCACCTTTGTTTCTTAGCATTATTCCTCCCTTCTCTCCATCCTCTTATCAACAGTTTAAAAAGGTAAAGTCGAAACCTTTTGTTTTTTTTTTTTTACGTTTAACTGAAATGACCCTATCACACCTGTAATCAACCAACAATTGTTATCTTTTTTTTAAGATTTGCTACACCTTGATCTCGATCTTGTTTTATGCTCATTGTCCACTTCTAAATATGACCTCCAAGCTATGCTTCCTACAAATGTGTGGTTTGGTTGTCTTAAATTGGAAATTTGGGTCAAACAACAATAACCCTAAAACGAGCAAAAAGATGCATCTTTTTTATTCGAATTGGTCATTCTAACTTTAGTTGTTTATTTCCAGGAGGAGGGGGAGAGAGAGAGAGGCATAGATTTTCTTACCAGAATACTCCGTGACATAATTAAGGTTGCTTTCTTCTCATTTCCCTTTGTATCTCTACTTTTCGGCCAAAGGTAAATTTAAGTGTCCTATCTGTCCACTGGGCTGGGTACTATAAAGTCACTTGAAGCTGATTTGGTTTCAGACGAGGATGACTCGGAAGGCTTGATCAACATTTAGCATGGTCTTTTTTTTCCCTAAAAAATGAGGGTTTGTAGAATTAAACCTAATTCTGCTGAGGCAGCAAACATTCTCATTGGGTGGGGGACCAGATGATCTAAACTTTTAGGCACGCATGCCAAAGAAGCCTCTCCATTCCTGTGTTTGAACTGCCCGGTGCCACATCACAATTGAGTAATGGTTGTGGAATCCGATACTGTAAAATAAAGTTTTAAGTTCCCAGGACAGATGCTAGCTCTTCAGTTTTGGGAGTATCTTTTGTGTTGAGATTAAAAAGCTTGTTGTACACCCTCAGAATATTAGCCAAAAAAGGTATTGGCCATTCTATAGATGTCATTGTTTGCATCTCTACATATTGCTACTGGACTTCCTTGGTTTACCTCGGTTTTGTACCTCTTGCAATCTTCTTACAAAAAAGCGTATCATATTTTTTTTTGATATCCAAAAGACCCATCATAATACTAGTATGACCTTGTTCTTTTTTTTTTTAATTTAAAGAGGTACAGTGCCTCCTTACGTGTTAGATACCCTCACTTTTGGCGGAGGAAAACCGTGGTTACAAGCAAAAATATTATCCAAATATGCTAATCGATACACAACAAATGGAATAACATTAAAATCATGGATGCCAAATTGTTGGTATAAACCATTTCGGGCAACCCAATGAGCGCAAGAATTCAATGAGCGAGTTACAAAGAACACCTTAAGATCCAATTCCTGAATCAAACCTTGAATATCTTCAACCAAAAGTTTATGTAGGCCTTGCCAGTCACGTTCCTTATTGCTAATTTCTACCGTAAGTTTTGAATCAGAAAGTATCATAACTTTAATCTAGCCTCTCTCTTTTGCCAACAAAGCCGCCTGCAATAGACCATTTAGCTCCACAACTAATGGGGAAGAAATTGCTAACCTGACATTCCTACAGAGGAGGACGTAACCGCTCCTGTCCCGAGCAACCAAGCCTACCGCAGCCTTATCATGGTGAGGGTCCAAAGCACCATCCACCAAGATAATAATAGAGGCCTCCTCCAAATCTGGTGACACATTAACAGCCTGCAAAGAAGACATATGCTGGACAAAAGCAGTTGCAATAATATGATTTGAAGCAATATCAATACAAGACTTGTGGATTCTTTGTTCCCTTTGCGCCCCCGTAATCACTTCTTTATTACGGTCATTCCAAATTCTCCATATAACAACACCAAACAACAAGGCCCACGGGATACGCTCAGACCAGAAAAAAGTACTCTTCAAAAGTTTATGTAGGCCTTGCCAGTCACGTTCCTTATTAATATGAAAATGATTTTTTGTGATGAAATTGATGGGAATATACTCGGGGTTGTCATGAACACACATTGTACATAATTTATTTCATACATGTGCATTATTAAACACTCATAATTTTGCAAATTGTGATATATATGTACGGTGTTTGATATAGAGGAGCA
>JANIIA010000006.1:57165942-57175955 GCA_027478495.1 Erythroxylum alaternifolium | reverse complement strand
GGTAAGTGAAATGAGTTTGTTTTTGAGGTTTGACCTGGTGGGGAATTCCTCCCTTGTGGGATGCGCGTCCAGATGTCATGTATCGGGCTCACAACTTGTCGGGGTGGGGTTCCAATATCTTGAAACTAGCTTTTAATAGATGTGAACTTGCTTTCGTATAATTATCTAAATCTTATTAGACATTGATTACCTTTTAATATGAAAATACTTGATATGGAGTTACAACCACTACACTCTCATTTCAAATATGCAAACTTGGGAGACAATCAGACTATCCTTGTGATTATTTCAACAATGTTGACTTTTGATAAATAAATAAATTAGTTTATATATTAAGGGAGTACAAGAAGACCTTTAGGTGGATAATTCTAGATATTAGAGGAATAAGCCATTCTATGTGCATACAATGAATTTTGTTTAAAGAGGGTTCCAAGCCAACTGGACAATCACAAGATAGGGTAAATCCTGTAATGAAGAAACTTATAAAGAAGGAAGTTCTTAAGCTTCTTTATATTAGAGTAATTTATCCTATTTCAGATAATAAGTGGGTAAGTCTAGTTCAAATGGTTCTAAAAAAATCTAGAATCACAATGGTAGCAAATTCGGATGGTGAGTTGGTTCCCACTCATATGCAAACTAGGCAACAATTTTGTATTGATTATAGGAACACAAGGCATATTAGGTTATAAAGTGTTGCAACATGAGTGGTTCATATTAGGTTATGGTGTGTCTAAGAAACTTATTTTGGTTCATATTTCAATATTGGTATATGATGGAACAAAAAGAATCAAAACAAGCTAAACTTACAGCTTTAGTGCAGTTTTACTAATTTTTGAACTTATTTTCCTTTATAGAGGGGAAGAAGAAGGATCAATATGCAATTTTTCTAAAGTTAACATATAGACTAATTGAATTAAGGCGTGTGTGACCAATTATAATAAAGCATGTGTGTTTAATAGGAATTAAGCATATATGTGAGTCTTGAAAGTTCTGGAATAGGGATACGGAGAAGGGAGATGCCTGACGTTTTGGGTTTTCTAATTTCAGATTTTTCTCCTCTCTATTTCACCTTCTTAATCCCATCATTTTGCATGTAAGAAATCAAGCCATTCTTAGGTGGAAATCAAAGTAAATTTTATGGATTTTCTCTTCACCTTTATCTCTTCTTACTTTTCTTATGAAGGAATGAAATTATAAGGATGGAAGTGGGATTAAGAGATATATTTTTGGTATTTTTAGTTGGTAAGTCAAACAAAGCCAAAAAGGAAGGGAAGGAAAGGTAATAGAAGACCTACTTTGTCAATTTTCAGGTTTGGGACTTCACTTAGTTAATTTCTGTATTTATATATGATTGAATGGATATAAAGATTCATTTGGATGTGGAATGGTTTTTGGGATGTTGCTTTGGTGTTATCTTGCATAGAATTGGTTGAATATGACAAGAGAGTATTGTGTGGTGGAATTCTATCTAGGGTTTGTTTGTGTCAGTCACATTGTTTGAGTTATGACTCAGGCTACAAATCTCCAAATTGTGTGATTTTAGTTGCATATGAAACCTAATACATAAAGCTAAATATCCCTAGAGGGAATATGACTTAATTTTAGGTTGATGACCTTTGAAATTGAGATCGAAAAAGGTGAGATGATATTGTCCCTGTTTTGGAGCAGCATGTGAAATTTTGCTTATATCTCATGATGTAGAACTCCAAATGGTCTGATTGTTGTGCTACAGAAACTATAGATATAGAGGAAAAAATGTCGAAGGCCTTGAAATCCAGTGCTAACTTTTTCTATTTACATATTAAGGAACAAGTAGTTGTATGAATGGAGACAGTGTTTGTCACGACCGTGGCATTATTTTTGTCTATGATTATTTTATCAAATCTTATTCGAATCTTTTTGAATGTGTAGGAGACCTTTCAAACAATTCCAAATAAATGAAGTAGGACTTACCATGTGTGAATTGGGTGATTGAACAATGGAATTTTGAGTATAATGCATTCCAAAGAAAACTTACTTGTACATAAATGATTGGTATGCATATTTATTGCTTATATATATATAGTATGATTATAAAAGTGTGATTTGACACCCTCTTACTGGTGGTAAGTTATGACTTGCATGTATGAACACATATCTAGATTTTATGACTTGAAATATATTTCATATGATTTGTTGATATATGAATTGTGAAATTTGCAAATGGTTAAAGAAAATGTTATAGTGCTAGCTCTATTGTCGTGGCTGTAGATAGATAGGCATGCCTATACGGTTATAATGCAGCTGCTACAGTTTGACACTATCAGTGTCTACAGTTTGATACTTTCAGGTATCCATAATTCGATACCTTTAAGTATCCACAGTTCGATATCTTCGGATATCCACAACACTTATTATCCACACCTACAGAAAATGTGCAGCCCTAACATAGAAAATAAAGTAAAGATATATAAATAAGAAATACAGTATGACAACATAAATAATCAGTATATGAATGAGCATTTGCATTTGTATTGATAATTTGTATCATTGAGTATTGAATATCAATGTACGAGTATTGAAGGTAAATTTATGGCATATGATGAAAAAAAATGGAAGCATGTTTGCATTAGTTATTTGATTAATTATGCCATCTTTATTTATATTTGTGCGATGTCATGAAAAAGTACTTTTGGAATGCATTCTTAATTAAATATGATTGTACATGTAATGGTTAAAGGAAATTGTATGTTTTCTTTTGGATTACCATGTAAATGTAAAAATGTTTTACTACTGTTAAATGACAACGTTAAGCATTGGGGAGTTTTTTAACATATGTATAACATCGAACCGAAATGTATATCATGAATGTATGTACAAGAAATTGGTTATCTTATGTGTGGATGGTTGTAGGTTCCGTATAGAGGGTGTTACGTGATTGAAGATATAGGAAAGTAAAAGTTTTTAATTGGAAAATTTTATCGATGGGAGATGACAGATGAAAAAGACACCAAATATCAAATTAATAAGTTTTATAAAATTTTGAAGTATCTCAAAGCTAAAAAGATCAGTTTATAAGAAGAATTTATTGTAGGTTTATTAGTTAAAAAGCAATATAATTTTTGAAATGACTACAAACAACATCTAAAGCACAAGCATCAATAACCGTCATTTTCATATCTAATCGTATACAAAATTATTAAAGAAATAAATCACGAGGAGCTTCAAGCAGCCAAAGCAAAGGAGACATCTTCAAAAGCTAGCATATTATAAAGTAAATTAAATTCCCATAATAATAAAAAGGTACAAAAAAGAATATGAATAATAGTCATAAACCTGATTTCAAACATAAAGTGAATAATTTTGACATCAAAAAGAATAACACTTGCTTTATTTATGAAAATTCAGGTTATAACTCACCTCAATGCAGCAAATGAATGAGAAATGGCAATCTTGTTAAACCAAATACAAATTTGGTTAAAGTAGATGATAATGAAATTATAACTGTTGTTATTTCTCAAGTTAATGTTATGGCCAATATAAATGATTGAGTGGTAGACTCTAGTTCTATACGGCATATAAAAATGGCTTCACCACTTATACTCCATCTAAAGAAGGAGAAGATACAATTTATCTTGGGGAATCTCAAACTACAATAATTATTGGTGAAAGTAAAGTCCTTCTAAAACTTATAGCTGGCAAGACCTTAATGTTGAATGAAGTCCTTTATGTACCAACTTATAGTTAATATGAGCTCTATAGCTTTATTGGGGAAAGTTAAGATTAGAGTGCCATTTGTAAATGATAAGATTGTTATGAAAAAAAGATGTATTTGTGGGGAAAGATTATTATAATCAATGACTATTTGTATTACATATTTATGAGATTATTAATTATACATGTTCTTCGGCTTGATAGATTCTTTAGATTTATGACATGCTAAATTAGGCCATGTTAATATTTCTTATCTAAAGGATATGCAATCTTTTGGCCTTATTTTTGCTAATGGTAATGTTTGTATGGATAAGTGTGGTATATTTGATCAAACAAAGATAACTAAGAAAACTTATGCATCTATTCATAGAGAATATTCATTATTAAGTTTAATTCATCCTAATTTTGTTGATCTAAATAAATTTTTTCTAAAGATCGTAAGAAATATTATATAAATTTTATAGATGCATTTTCTAGAAACATTAGTATGTAATTGTTAAGAAATAATGATAAGGTTATCAATATGTTTTAACATATAAAGTTGAAGTAGAAAAACAATTAAATTGGAAAATAAAAAGAGTTCAATCAAATAGAGGAGTTGAATTTTTTTATGACCATTGTGAAAAAAAGAATAATACATGGAATTACACCTCTTTATTCCCCTAAATCAAATGGTATAGTAGAAAGAAAAAATAGAACTTCAAAAGAAATGATAAATGATTTACTTGTTAGTTGTTCTGTTGTTGATAATTTATAGGGTAAAACTATTTTATGAGGTAAAGCCATTTTATCTACATGGAGGGATACGCTAGAGGCAAAGAGCTTTAAATTAAGCAGAAAAAGATTGATAACTTAGAGCGTAACTTTTAAGGTCACAAGACTGCACCCAATCCGGAGATAAAGATTAGTTCAAAAGTTATACGACAGAAAGATTATTCTAAGTACCTTAGATCCATCATACAAAGCAATGGTGAGATCGATGATGAAATAGTTCACCGCATCAATTAGGGTGGCTTAAATGGAGGGGTGCATTAGGAATTTTATGTGATAAGAAGATAACACTTAAGTTAGAAGGTAAATTTTATTATTTAGCAATTAGACTAGCCATGCTCTATAAGGTAGAATGTTAACCCATTAAACAAGTGCATAGTCATAAGTTAATGGTGGTAGAGCTAAGAATGTTTTATTGGATGTGCAATCTTATAGAAGAGATAACATCAAGAATGTAGTAGTAAAATACAAGTTGGGTTGGCTAATATTGATGGCAAGTTAAGGGAGATAAGGCTTCGATGGTTCGAACATGTTAAGATGAGTCATCCTGACGTCCTAATAAGAAGATGTAAGAAGATTGTATTTAAGGACTGTAAGAGAAGAAGAAAAAGAACTAAGAAGAATTGATGTGAGTTGATTAGGCATAATATTGCCCTACTAGATCTTATTGAGGACTTTATCGAGGACTTAACTCTCAATAAAAAACTGTGCTAACTAAGATATGGTCTTATATAGAGATAGGGATGTCTTTCCCTTGAGACCATTTTCTTTTCATTAGGTTTTTTGAATATTTTCCTTCCTTTTTTTAGTTTCTTGTATGATAACCTTAAATACTTTTATTTGTAATACTTGCCACATTAGTTATTTTATTTATTTATTTCATATGTTTTTATTTCTTCTCTTTCAATTATGTGTTAATTTTAGTTAATTGCTTTCTTTCTTGTCTTTTTATTTATTTATTTACTTTTGTATTTAATTTGATTTTGAATTTCTTTATTTTTATTTTATTTTTATATTTGCCTTTTATCTTTATGTTTATTTTTTAACTTTTACTTGGACTATTTTATTTATGAGTTATTTGTTTATGTATTTAGCTAGTATTTTTTCTATTTTCCTTTTCTTTTCTCAATTCATTTTCGAAAGAAAAACTTTTTCTTTCTTTTTTTCATGTGGATCTATCAGAAATAGGCTCTCTACTAGTTAAAAATAAGGTTGCATATCTTTAGACCCCATCAGACCCCACATATCAATAAGATTTCTAAAAGAACGTTGTTATTGATGTTGTTGCTATTTACATAATAAAATTCCTTATAAAAGAAGTAAGACACCATATTATAGAGAGGTTACCTATTAATTTGAAATATTTAAAGGTGTAGGGGCATCTTACTATGATATTGCCTAATCCTAAGAAATGAAAAATAGGCTCAAAAACTTCTAATTGCATGTTTATTGGTAATGATAATAGCAATTTTGCTTACAAATTTCTTGTTTTGAAAAGTGATGTTCTTGATAGCAACATTATTATTAGAGACAAAGAATGCAAAATTTTTTAAAAGTATTTTTATATTTACTAAGAGAACAACTTGTGTTCTTATTGTTAATATTGACTGTAAAAATTCTAATAAGTTGTTGAGAAGAACCAAAAGACTAAGAAAAGAATTATTATATTGATTGTGAAAATTTTAGTGAGTTGTTGAGAAGAACTAAAAGACCAAGAAAAGAATTATCTTTTGGAAATTATTTTACACTTATTTTACTAAAAATTATCCTTTATCATTTCGCAATGCAATTTCTTCTTTTGATCTTCAGTACCAAAAAAAAAAAAACTTGGGATTTGATAGTTTTACCACCAGGTGCTAAACTTATTAGTTGCAAATGTAGTTTTAAAAGAAAATTTAATCATAATGATACGATTGACAGCTATAAAGCTTATTTGGCTGTAAAAGGTTTTACTAAAATATATAATGATGATTTTTTTTAATATTTATACAATTGTAACTAAAATTTTGTCAATTTATGTTTTGATTACTTTAGCTTATAACCATAATTTATTTATTCGCCAAATAGATGTCAAAATTATTTTTTCAGAAATATATATGGTACAACTTGAAAGTTGTGTGCTTGTAATTTACTCAAATTCTATTTTAATGTTATAAATATATAGTTTACCATTTTTATCGTGGACATCTAGATTTGATGAGATCATGATAATCTTTTTATCTCTTTACGTTGCCGGTCCACTTCTTCACGTGTATATAAACATATATGAGTAGGTGTTATCTTTTGCTGTGTCCTTCCCTTCTTTATAAAAACATAAGTTATGTTCTATATTGTTATTGCTCCTTTCAGTAAAAATAAAGGGACGGAAATTATGTACATGTGAGGCGGAATAAAAGATCTAATAATTATTTATCATAATTTTATTGGATTCAAATTCAATAAGAATTAATTTGACCCACAATATTAATAAGTTATTATTTTTCTTAGTTGATTTGAAATTATTCAAATAAAAAAAAACACAGGCAAACTAATCGGTACGGGTAAGTTGTATATGCAATTTAGCTTAATTAATTCAATTCGCCGTCAGATCGGAACTTCCCAGAAAGCAAAATCCCGATTGAAAACGCCAGCACCGCCGTGACCACGATCTGGTTTTTTTTTAACAACTCTATTGCTCTTTCTAACGGAGATGGACTCGCCTTTCGTTTCTTCGATATGTCACCGCTCAAATCCAAACCACCACCACTGCACGACGGGCCAGTCTCGCTATGTCCCTTATTATTATCCATATTATTGTTTTCAGCTTCTTCATGGTTACCGTTGGTTTGAAAAGGTTCTATAGTCTCTTCTTTTTCTTCCTTTTCTTCTGGTTTCATCTTCGGAACAGTGATAAAGAGAATTTCCCCGTCAAAATTTCCAGTGATTTCACCAATATCTGAACTGAGCGGCGCTTTGAACGTTTTCTCAAAGAACTCGTACTTTTTATAGTTGATTTGCCTTTCTCCGCTCACCGTTATCTGGCCGGAGGAGTCATCAACTTGGAGCTTAACCTCCTCCTTCCTGTATTCTTGATAACATCATCATAAGACCAAAATCAATAAAACTAGCAATTTGTCTACTGAGATTGTTCTCTTCCGTACTCAATAAATGATATATATTCAGAATATGACAGACCAAAACAATATATGCCAAAAGAATGTACTTTTTACTGAATGGCAAGTGGCAACGATCAGGAAAAAAAATTTGTCATGTTAATGAAACATTAAAGATTTTGAATGCTAACAAGTAATACCTGGAAGATCAACGAGGAGATAATAAGCATTCGAGTCCTCAGTCCAAGCGCAAGAAGGTACAAACTCTTGGAATGGACTAGCAAACCTTCTCTCCCCAATCCTTGCACTATTACTTGCCATTGATTACTAATCACCTAAAAATGATGTAAACTTTACAGGAACAGGGCTTGTCAGGAATCTGAGCGATAATCCTCTTATAAACAAGAGACTCCGATATTATGCAGCCATGAGATGTTTACGTTCAAACGGCTTTTCTTGTTAAATCATGCACTCTCATATTCCAATCTTTCCCTACTCAATCCTGAATTTAGTCATTTTAATTTGTCACGAAAGGTAAAGGCAGGATTCTTTGCTTTCCTTGTGCAAAACCCCTCCTTTTCTTGAAACTTTGGAATACACAATTATACAAATGTACCATAAACGTTTTACAAGGACACTCACAAATGTCGACAGAGAGAATTTTAACATCGGTCAGCTGAAAAATAATTGATTTAGAATGCCCATGCCGGTTGCCAATCAAGCTTCATTTTATTCCGAAACCAATGAACTCTGTACAGGCGCAGAAACTGTCTGAAAGTTGGGATCCTCGGCCTTCATTAATACTGATATAATACAATCAGCGCAAAACTGGCAATCGTTCTTATTTTAGAATCAGTCCAGCTAAGAATGTTTTGGAATCAAAGTCGTTGCTCTGTGTAATTAGCCTTCTGAAGACAAACCTGCGGAAACCAATGATCGCGGTCTTCTATTGCATTACCGCATAAGATACAAGTGCCATCCACACTTCCGCTCCACTGAATATTGGTATGTAATCTGTTTTTAATGGCTAACCATGTAATGAATGTAGCTTTCGGACAGATGGAAGTTTTCCAAAGAAAATGAAACCAGGGAACCATAGGCTGAGGAGCAGGGAAAAGCTTGTAGCAGGATTGATTTGAGAATGCTCCATTCAAAAGAAGACTCTAGTAGATAGTATCTTCATTCGTAGGATGCTGAAGAGGAGGGAGGTAAGGTATAAGAGATTGAAAACCTCTGGAATGTCCACGCCGTACACCATTTACAATCAAGGAGGAGACATTTAAGCTGGAGGGCATTCTATTCCGTAAGCTAAAAAAATCCGGAACTTGCGAGAGAGGGCTGATATCCAACCAATTATCAAACCAAACCCACGTTTGAGCTCCATTGTTGATTTGCGTTTGATACAAGGGTAAATAATACCCTGCAATTTCGTCATTTGTTTTAAGATCCAAGATCCCTCCTTAGAAAAATCAACTTGCCAAAAATTAGATGTCTTTAGATAATATTCGTGAATCCATTTTGTCTAAAGAGCAGTGTGATTTGTATATAACCGCCATAACTTTTTGCACATTAAGACATTTTGTATTACTGAAATGGAAATAATTCCTAAGCCTCCTTGACTTTAAGAAAGAGTTACCTCAGTCCATTTAACTCTAGCCCTCTCGGAGTTACCCACTGTACTTGACCAAAGAAAGGATTTCACCACTCTATCCATCTCCTTGATAGCTGTTTTTTGGCATAGCGACATGAGCAGTCCAATGAATATGGAAGCTATTAAGAACCGATATAAGGAGAGTAAGTCGGGCTGCATAAGATAGAAAATGATTCTGCCAGGCCAAGATTCTTGATTTAACTTTTCGATAATAGGTAGACAATCTTGGAGTTTAGGCTTCGAGAAGATAATTAGGACGCCCAGGTATCTAAAAGGGACTGGACAAAAGCTAAGTCCAGTAATTCTCCAGATGTCATTCGGTTATGCACATCCTTAGAAAAATGCAGACTACTCTTTTCCATATTAATGGTAAGTCCCGACCAGCTTGTGAATAGATTTAACAGATGCACGATTCTCTAAAGAGATGGGATATCAGCTCCACAAAGTAGCAATAAATCATCCGCATACATCAAATGGGTTATATTAAGTTCCTTGCATTGGTAATGATAGTGAAAACCAACATTACTATGAATTATCTTGGAAAGAAGTCGAGATAGTCCGTCCATAACAAGAGTAAAGAGATAAAGGGATAGAAGATCTCCTTGTCGAATACCTTTGCTTAGTTTGAAAGGGATAGTTGGGATGCAGGAGCGGACCTAGGATTTGAAGGATGAGGTTGCGCAGTTTAATTGAGAATGTATTATAAGGCATACTTAAACTAAGTTCTATATTCACATCCATAAGTAAAGTACAACATGGAAGGTAAATGCACAAATAAAGCACAACAAAGACGACACTCCACTAAC
>JANIIA010000006.1:57110415-57123640 GCA_027478495.1 Erythroxylum alaternifolium | reverse complement strand
ATTTGTAATAGTCGAATCTTTTATCCGCTTCATTCTGAAAACAATTTGACATATATTTAGTTTCCACCCAAGGAACAAGTGTTCGAAGATCAATGCATTATGGTTTTGCTATAATTATAATAGATTAGGTAACATTTCATTGCCAGTAAAGAGATTCAAAGGAACATTTAACCTTTTGACAACACCACAACAACACAATATAAACCGACAACAACACCCAACACTAACAACCACCACGATAACTGCCACAAAACAACACTATGTAACCAAAAACATCCCCAATAACACAAAAAATTCTCTAAACTTCAAATTTCTGTTTGAAATTGCCGAATTAATGCAGTAAACTGACATTAAATTCACATATGAACAAAACCACCTTATCAATTTAAACATTTAAACCCTAAATCGAAAAGCCCTAATTTGAAACCTAACAATTAAATCCCTAATTTAGAAAACCCCAAATTCCAAACCCTAACAATTAAACCCATAATTTGGAACCTAACAATTAAATCCCTAATTTAGAAAACCCTAAATTCCAAACCCTAACAATTAAACCCATAATTTGGAAATCGAAATTAACCTTAAAAATTTCAAACTTACTTGAAATTAATCTTCAAGTGTTTCACACCTTCAATGGAGAGGGTTTGGAATTGATGTTGAAGAGTGAAGAGTGAAGAGTGAAGAGAGAAGTGAAGAGTGAAGAGAGAGTGGAGGTTGAAGACGAAGAGTTCGGCAGAACATAATGGGGAAGGACTGAAGGAGTTAGGGGGTTGGGTTACGGTAACTTGGGTTCTCAATTTTTGCTTTTTACATTCATTGTTGAAGGTAAGTATAGGTATTAAAACAACAGAATAAGGAGTATAATAAGTTATGTAGTGCAGTGGTAGAATGTTGACTTTCTAAATAGTAGGTTATGGGTTCGATGCTCAACGATGACGCATATTTTTTTTCATTTTGTTTTGAATGGGGTTGCATATGCAACCCCATGTTCTGGGGTAGGTCCGCCCCTGTGAGTGACAATATTTTGCTCTTACAAGATCTACTTAAGGACTAGAACTCTGGAAAGAGCATAAAAAGTTGCTTACTCAAAATCAAAATTTATAAGGTATTTGATTCGGTCAACTAGAGTTTTATTCAATTATGCCTAGAAGCTTTATAACTACCTAGCAGATTTGTTCACTGGATTATGACTTGTATCACTTCACCTTCTTTGATCATTTTCGTTAATGGCATCCCAACAGGGGCGGACCTACCCCAGAACATGGGGTTGCATATGCAACCCCATTCAAAACAAAATGAAAAAAAAGCTTGGTCAAGTAGGAAGCCCCTGATAAGCCATTTGAGAGTTTCGGTTACATTACGTATGACTTAATTGATTCACAAAAACGTAACAAACTTGATGAAAATTCTGTCAAATGTATTTTTGTTGACTATTGCTCTAATTCCAAAGTATACAAGTTGTATAATCCTATTAATGGTAAAGTAATTGTTAGTAGGAATGTTGTCTTTGATGAAGAGCCAGGTTGGATTTGGCATGAAAATCAAGAAGGTGTTCAGCTTGAGGAAGATGAGGCACCAATAACTACATTTCAACAGCAACAAGCTTCACCAAACTCTTTTACCTTTTCTTCCCCAACATCATCTGATGAAATGCCTCAAAGAAAATTCAAATCATTAAGAGAAATCTATACAAACACATAAGCTATGTTTATTGTTGATCCAAGTACATTTGAAGAAGCAATACAGAAAGAAGAATGGAGTAATGCAATAAAGGAAGAGCATGCTGCAATTCAAAGAAACAAAACATAGGAATTTGTGGATCTTCTTGAAGGTAAGAAGGCCATAGGAGTAAAATGAATTTTTAAGACAAAATACCATGCAAATTGCACTATAGAAAAACATAAAGCTCGCCTTGTAGCAAAAGGATATTAACAACAGTAAGGAGTGGATTATGAAGAGACATCCTCTCCTGTTGCTCGCTTTGAGACGGTAAAAACTATCGTAGCATTGGCAGCTCAAGTAAATTGACACATTTATCAATTTAATGCAAAATCTGCACTTTTAAATGGAGAATTAGAAGAAGAGGTCTATATTGCACAACTAGAAGGATTTGTTGTTCCTGGAAAAGAAAAACAAGTATATAAGCTAAAGAAAGCTTTTTATGGCTTAAAGCAAGCTCCCTGGGCATATTATGGTAGAATTAACTCATATTTTCTACAAAATGGCTTTGAGAGAAGTAAGAATTAACCTACATTATACATAAAAAGGCAAGGTACTGATCTTCTTCTTGTTTGTCTTTATATTGATGACATGATATATATGGGATCTTCTACTTCTCTTATTAACGAATTTCAAATTTGCATGCAGAAAGAGTATGAAATGATAGACTTAGGCTTGTTACATTATTTTCTTAGCATAGAAGTGAATCAGGTTGAAGATGAGTGCTTATCTCTCAAATGAAGTATGCTGTTGATCTACTTGAGAGATTTGATATGCTTAACTCTACCATTACTGCCACACCTATGAACTTAAATGAGAAGTCGCAAATTGTTGATGGCATTAGACTAGCAAATGAAAAAAAAAATTCAGAAGTCTTGTTGGTGGATTAATTTATTTAACCCACACCAGGCCAGATATTTCTTTTTCAGTTGGAGTTATTTCAAGGTTTATGCATGCTCTTATAAAATATCATCTTAGTGTTGTAAAAAGAGTCTTGCGCCATTTGGTTGGAACCATTGATTATAGAATTTTGTACCGTAAATTATCTAATTTTAAGCTGGTTGGGTTCACTGACAGTGACTAAGTAGCATGTATAGAAGATAGATGAAGCACTTTAGGCTTTGTTTTCAAGCTTGGTTCGGGTGTAGCATCTTGGGGTTCAAAGAAGCTAGCTAGTACAGCCTTGTCATTCTCAGAGGTAGAATATATTGCTGCAACTTCAACTATCTTGTCAAAAAATTTGGCTTATAAGATTGCTAGCTGACCTTGGTCAAGAACAAAATGAGGCAACTGAAATTTTGTGATAATATCAGTAATTGTTATGTCAAAAAATACAGTTCATTATGGAAGAACAAGGCATATTAACACTCGACCACATTTTATTAAATATCTTGTTTTAGATGGGGAAATTTCTTTAAAGCACTGTACTTCAGATAAACAGGTTGTTGACATTTTTACATAATCGCTTCCAAAGTATAAGCCTGAGGCCCTTGGAGTTTGAATCAAGGGGGGGATTTGTCGAAGACTAATTCAAAATTCAATCTCAAGTCTGTTCTTAATATCTCTCACACGGGGTTGAGGGAAAATGGTAAATTTGTTTTTCTGTTATGCTGTAAATGCCTATTTAAAGGCTAGTTGATTCAATAAAGAATAGCACTGGCAGAATTCATTAATTGCAGTTTCAGTCCATTAATTGTTTCCAGTAGGACATATTTCTTTCTCTTTATTTGTGCTATTTACCTTGCGTTTCAGCAACTAATCACTCTTGACATGTTTGCCAGTAGAAATCACCGAACCAGAACGCTTTCTAATTGATCAGTGTAATCTTCCACAGAAGCCCCTGACTATTGCATGAACATCTTCAGTTTACTCTCCCTAGATGTTTAACAGTTTGCCTTGACGGGACCTCAAGTTTAAGCAACTTGGTAAACTGCATCATCAATAAAGTTCGTTAATAGACTATTCACTACCTATCAATAGTTGCAAATGATCAAAAGAGGTTTTACTCCTCGTGCACACTCCACCAAGAGACATTAACACAAAGATATACACTGAGACCTGAGACGTCTTGAGCTCTAGTTCATCCCATTCTAAAGAAGGATTGCTTCCTTCCACTATTCCTGTCCCTGCATAGATCAATGCTCCTAGGCCCTAGACCAAAAAAGTGATCAGCAACATCATTTTCTACCAATATAACCTGAAGAATCAACTTATTCTCATGGTTATGGGCCTTTGTTTTCTTTATTGAATAAAACGGAACTTATGATTTTGTTTTTAAAAATATTTCATTTCTGTTCTGCGGTTCTAATTTCTCAAATGCAAATGAAAAACTCACGTCAGCTTGACATTCGGAATCTGGGCTTACCTTTTCTACCAAGGCTGATCTGATGCCAACAGCAAACTCACTCTCTCCTCCTCCAAACCAACCAACAGGTCCAGCATACATTCCTCGATCAAATACTTCTGAAAAACATGAATCAAAATACGCAGGTTATTCATTGGAAATATACTTGACCTGATCAGGCATTCCATTCACCAATATGTTTCGAAATGGAGATGTCAAGAACAACTCTATGGAAGTAGAACAAGTTCGATACAGAACATGCATACCGGTTTCAGAAATTAATAGACGTGCTTCTTCCGTTGGAAATCCGCAAACTGCTGGAGTAGGGTGAAGCGAAGACAGGATATCAAACTGGAAAAGAAAGTGAGAAGTTTCAATAATAAATATTTATCTTCAGAACATTATTGAACAAATCTACCGCTGAAATCTATTATCAGAATTGAATATTTTACCTCGTCGTCTTCACTTCTTAAACTTCCTGCTAATCGCGCATATAAATGTTGAACTCTTGGGAATTTCCTTATTGCCTTGTTTGGTTCAATTACTACCCCCTTGCACACAGCCTGCAAAGCAGAATAGATGATATTCATTAGGATGCAAAGTTATTAGATATAAACGTAAACTTCAATACCAACAAAAGGAAAAGCCCAGCTGAAGCATGTCATTTGCACAGAAGCAGTTAATAAGAGGATATCTAAGAGGGTACACGTGATCTATCTATGTACGCTATGCAACATTGCAATGAACATGGCAAGTGCGGCAGTATAACTTGTGTCTTTTCAGGTCTAAGCAACAGAAATAGAGAGAAGGGGGAGAGGGAGAGTTCTCAAGAGACATGTATGAGCCAATAGTGGTTGCCTAATTGCTCTCTTCCACTTCCATTTTATAGACCCTCTTTAACACACAAACATGTCCCCATCACAGTTAAGGGAACAACATGGAATTTGAGGATTTAAGTATTGGGAAATTAACTTACCTCTAACTTTCTCTTTATGCTATCTCGTACTATTGTAAATTCAAGATGGTCTTTGGGACTGACAGAAATATTATAAGACATCACAACAAAAGAACCCATCAGTTGTTTGATTTCAGAGCTTATTTGATAAGAGGACACTGCAAAAGTATACCTGGAAAGTAAATCAAGTTCAATTTGAAGATCTAGAGCAGTCGATCCACCTCTAGCTCGTGTTCCAGCCAAAGCCTCACTGCTGATTCCAAGACGTTTTCTGTGAAATAGTTGCTCTGGCTATTCATGAAGTTTGTACAAGTCAAAATACTAGAACATAGAATTGTGTTTAGCATTTGATAGAAAATTTTTGATCGTTGAAATCTAAATAAACAAATTAATCATCATAAACAGAATGATCAAAAACAAAACTCCAACTTTGCGAACAGTTTAGTTCATCTTTGTTTATGATAGGCATAAAAATTGATTCTGTTTATCTGTAACTTCATGTTCCAAACCTACCGTATTCCCTATAAATGCTGGGGCATTAGGAGGCTGTAGACAGAATTGGTAAGCGTTTTCTCCTTCAACCTGCGAGTAGATCTTGAGCTTTCAGCTATTACTAGTTTTTAAGCTGTAAACCTTGTGTAATAAGACTTAGTATATGATTACCTGCAGAAATGCCAACCATGTTATAGGATCAATATCGTTAGCAGTTACAACTTTGCTGCTACGAGCAAGCACGACCTAAATTAACAAGTTGAATTGTTCAGTCGAAGTGAAAATCTGAAGAGAATAAGGCTATGAACTACCTCTGTTAGAGTTCATTCAAACACCTTAATGAGTGGAGAACAACTGTTGATTATCTGCAAAGCTCTCTGAACGCCAAATTCCCAGTATGTCTTGGTAGGAATATGAACATTGCCAAAAATGAAAGCGCTTGTAACCTCTTTGCTCAACTCTACAACAGTTGAAGAGACCTGAATTGTAAAGGACATGCATAAACAAAAAGTTCCAAAGATGCAACTTCCGATATTCATATCATCAGTTGGAGAACTAGAATACAAACCCGATCCATTGTAGTCTGAAGTGAATTAATGGCTTGATCCCATGTCCAAGAAAGGGCGATATCCCATGCTACCGTTGCAGCAAGCATCGAACTCCCTTCAAGCTCATCAAACTCAACCTGTCATTTTAGCATCCAACAGCAAGTCTTTAAAAAACTGCAAGAAGCATGATTCATGTCATGGCGGTCATATGAAACTCCTCATAGGAGGAAAACAGTTCCTGTACCTGAGGGATAACGAAGTAAAAGGAACCAAAGGCCTCCCATTCTGATGATATCTCAGCCTTAGCATCAAAACGTATAGCCCCATATGCACGAACCAAAGGACATTTGGCCGATAAGAACCTTCAGTTGCAAGAACACAAGCATATCATTCCAGTTTCGAAGTTGCCTTTTTTCTATCTTCTTCTAATATGAATTAATTCATGTTACAAGTTTTCTTTAGTTCAATGGAAGTTGATAACATAAGAAGTGAATGAAAATTATGAAGCGGTTGATTTTAGTTGACTACCTTTTGATGGATTTCCAGTCGTTGTAAGAGAATGGATGGACATGCCTAAAGAGTACTGCTGATCCAACACCGGACATGCTGACCAAGTGATGGCCAGTGGGGTTATGGCCATTGCCATTGCCATTGGCGAAATCCACCAAAAGATCATCGTCATCAAGGCTTGGCTTTCGGCCTGAAAAGAAGCACCGTGGAAGGAGCTGCTGCTGTGCATGTAGCCAACTTATCGCTTCTATTTGTTCTACAATTGGCACCTGAATTCAATCACAAAATATAAAGTTGGTAGCTATACCCCATACATTTCGCAGTGAAATACAGGGAAAGTTTAGGTTTGTTATACACTTGCGACTTTTCGTGGTGTCTGCTAAGCTCTTAATTTAAGCCTACTATACACTTTACACATTTCCTTTCTTTTTTTAGTGATATTAAATCATCTTTAAAAATGAAGGTGCAAATTGGAATCTAGATGATTAATTAAATCCAATTTTTATAAGGTTAGACACATTTTTTATTGATTTTACATCATACAACATTACTTAATTCAGCAGATAATTTTTAGCTATAACTCAATGAAAAGATATGCTCAAATTATTTAAAGTATTTTTCTTTTCACACATTTAAATTTTTTATATTATATATAGAAGAAATAAAATATAGGTTTTTGATCTTAAAAAAGCATGTTTAAGATATAATAATGTTTTCCTAAATTTTATTAAAATAATTTAATAAAAAAGAGAGAAATTCATATAAATGATTTATTTTAGTTTTGTTTATAATATTAAAATACATTGAATAATTATTAATATGAATCATATATCATTTTATATGTATTCTAAAATTATACGGTCTTAAAAAATATTACTTACTAAATAAATTTATTTAACCAACATAATTATTTTTCTCACTCAATTTAAGAGTTATTTTAATTACAAAAAATATTTATTAAATTCTTATAAAATAATTATACTTAATATATAAATAGCACTTCTTCATATAAAGATTTTGCGCTTAAACTAAAACAACATTTCTTCCATCTTTATTTTTCCAGGATTCATGGTCTCGAGCCCTTCAATTTTCTCATCGTCTTTTCTTTTTTTTCATTTGATCACTGCTAATATCAGCATGTCTCCACTTCAGGAAAAATGGAGTTGGCTTGCCAAATGCCATGCCATGCCATGCCATTTCCAAGCCCCAAGATAGGGCCTGGTCTGCGGATAAGGAAGAGAGAGTACGTACACAACACAATGCCTGCCAACCACGTGGCAGAAACCCCGTTTCTCTCGGCCATTAGCCGATTTTAGAGATAAAAGTACGTTACTGGTGCTGCAAAGCACTATTGCAAGAGCAACTTTACCTGTAGGCGAACAATCCCAGAAGTAGAAAGTGGAGGCTTAGCTTTCAAATCACAAATGGCCAAACTGAGAGCTTCCACAGCCAACGCAGGGTTTGGAACTGCTTCAAATGTACGGGTTTCGATGGTGCCGATTGGGAGTTTGGAGTTTCCTCCTTGGCAACCATTCATGGAAAGCGAACATGAATGATATCTCTGGAAATACATGTTAAAACATCAAGTAATTAAGCGTAAACACGAAGAAATTAAATTTGAGAAGCATACAAAAACAGGTACCAAGTCAGGTCGATAAAGAGGAACGTAAAATAAGCACTTACTTGGCGGATATGTTGAACTAGGTTTCTGTAGGAATACTGATGGGAAGAGATGTTAAAATATGTACCCCATTCTGACTCCACTGAACGAACAAAAATGAATTGCCTAGCTATAGCGGTAGCTTCCATGAGAAAAGAGGATTGGTGGAGAAGAACAGATGAACACAGGCCCGTACCCACTGCAGCGGCCAATTATATCGTGCTCTGTTTTCTATAAATGATAAAAGAAATAAATATCGCATGTAGTTTATTTAGAAAATTCTCTTAATTTGTAAAATTCTTAATTTTTTTAATTAAAAAAACTTCTTTACCTTTGAACTTCGGCTGAAAAATTATGATAGACATATATCCAATATAAATATTAAATATGAACTAATTAATTATCACTAGTTTATTAATTCAACTCAACTTAAATTAATTAAATTAAATTAAAATTAATAATTTAAGATAATTATAATAAATTATTCATTTTATTGAATTTAATTAGTTCATTTTAAGTTTAAGAGTTGAGTTGAATTATTATATAAACAGCATTTGATTGGAACAATTATGATGTTCTATCGTGTATATTTTAATATTATTTTTAATTAAAATTTAAGAGATAGATTTTTCTAAAAAGGAAAAAATATAAAGAGTTTTTTCAAAATATATTTAAACTAAAACTAAACAATAATATATTTATATTTACTAATTGTTCAAAGGTCTAAACTAAAAAAATAGTTCAGAAAATTGTAACACTTGTGACTTTTAAAAAGTTAAAGATCTATCTCTGAAAAAACATCTTGGTTGAAGAGCAATATTTTCAACTCTTAACAAGTTGAAAGCTGTAACATCTCCTCACCAAAGCTATCTAGGTCATCTCAAAAATCTCAACTGACCAACCTGTGAGCCATGACCTCTCTCGCCAATCCGATCTACACGGCCAGAAAAGTTTCTCTGGAGCTAGGAGTCTACTCTCGGTCCTGCATATGCCTCGAGACAGTTGAGGTCTCACGAGGTAAATTATCCAGTACATGATTTAGAGCTGGCTACAGTTGTCTTTGCTCTGAAGATTTGGAGACACTATTTATATGGTGAGACCTTTCAGATTTTCACTGATCATAAGAGCCTGAGATACTTGTTCAGTCAGAGGGAGTTGAATCTGAGACAGAGGAGATGGATTGAGCTGCTGAAGGATTATGATTGTACTATTGAGTACCACCCAGGGAAAGCTAATGTGGTGGCAGATTTCATGTGTCTAAGTTTCCAGTGTCATTGGACAGTCATTTCCACTACCGATAAACCCCTATTCTGTCACTTGACAGTTCTGTAGCGATTGCATGTAACACTCCCTTATCATAGGATATGTACCAGAATGACCTACGGGCGTCCCGGTGCGTACCCTACGGTAAAGGGGTGTTACAAAAGCGCACAGATAAGAGATCAAATCTCCTGTTCCGATTATGGTGTTCCTATCATATTTCATTAAATCTCATCCATACATTAACGTGGACTTCACATAAATGTATAGATGAGATTTAATGGAATAGGGTTGGAACAGAGTAACTGAAATAGAGGATTTGATGTGTATAGGTAATGGACTCAAAAGGATCGTACAATTACAAATATCAGTGGGTGTTTTATGATGTAATACGTTCCATGATATATTGATTTATGTCATATAGCAAATGATTGGTTGTAACTTAGTTACAAAATAATTTAAAGGTATTTTTTATTTTGTACATATTTAGATGTATATGATAAAATCCATAAGATAATTATATATTGAAAATGAAATTATGAAGAAATTATAAGTATTTATGTATTATCCCTAAATTGTTGTTAATCATTGTTCTATTAAGACTGAACATTAATAAAATGTAAAAAGACTAATATACGTTACATTTTTCCTGATAAAGGAACTAATTGATCTCATAAATTAAAGTATGAAGATACTTAAAAAAACGTGTGAGTGGTTGTTAGGGAACAAGTTCACTGAGCTGACATGATATAAAAAATTCATTTGAAAAATTACTTGTATGTCCATGGAAATTCTCACTGTAATAATTATATAAGTGATCATTTGATTAAAAGTCTCCAAAGTTATCTTGTATAGGGATTATTATGTTTTGATACTACTTATAAACTATTCTAATAATAGGTAATTCAGTCGATAATCATTGGATATAAGACGAACTATATGGAGGTAAGTGAGTGATCTAAATAAGATTTATTAACCAAAAGCAAGTAAGGAGAATATTATGTTGTTCTCTATTGTCAAGACACACCCTCACAAACCATAGATCGTATAACACCCAGTCTTTCTCTGCAACAACTTTCTGTTATTCTATTCAACGAACATAATCAAATCCATGGCTTTACTTTTCTTATATAAAGGTGTATGTGCCTATGTAAAAGTCAGAAAAAAAATCAATAAAAATCTCTTTGATTATTATCGTTTTCTCATTACTCTAATATGGTATCAGGGCACTTACGAGCCTTTAATCGGCCCCATGGCAAAAATCCTCTTCTTCTTAAACTAGTCCCTCCTTTCCTCCCTCTTCACCACACACATTGTCCTTTCTGTCGTCTCTATCTCATCTTGTCTCCATCAAACTTATCAATGATAACTTCCTGCTTTGGAAAACTTAAATGCTCCCTTATCTTTATAGCTAACAACTGTTTGGCTACATCAATGGCTCCATATCTTTTCCTCCAGAGCGCCTACCAGATCGTACTCTCAACCCTTCCTTTTCTTGATGGTTTTAACAAGACCAATTGATCCTCTCTATTCTTCTTTCCTCTCTTTCTGAAACTGTTGTGGGTCAAGTTTTCAGTCACACCACCTCTTTATCTTTATGGCATGCTTTTGAATATACTTTTGCCGTTAAATCTCAAGCTCACTATATTCAAATTTTCACTCAACTTGCCTCACTTTAAAAAGGCAATGCCTCCATCACCAATTATTACAACAAAGTTAAATCTCTTTCCGATACTGTTGCCGGTAAACCTCTATCGGATCTTGAATTCAATATCTATCCTCTAATTGGTCTTGGTTTTGATTTTGACCTGATTGTGGCCTCTATCGCTACTCAAACTGACCATATGTCTCCAGCTGTACTCCTCAGGTATCTCCTCACATTTAAAGCTCGCCTTCTCCACCACACCCCCTCTATACCTTCCTCTAAGATCATAGCCTTTTCTACAGTGCTATTAAGCAACAACCGTACCTTTGGCGCATCCTCCTTCTATGGTGACTTTAAGCTTCATTCTCAACACATTCTCAGAGGAGGCGGTTGTCGTTCATCTCGAGGTGACTACCACTTCTCTTCCTCTAGTTGAGCCACATGCCTACCAAGCTCCCTCTCCAACCTCTCTTCCTACCCAGGCTTATGTCACCTCTGTCTCAACACCTTCCAATCTCCTTTGGTACCCCAAAATTGGAGCTACAAACCACATGACCAATGACTTCTCCAACCCCAACATTTCTGCCGCCCCCTATAATAGCCCATATTCTGTTCAAATTGGTGACGTCACAACTCTCCCAATTCATAATACTAGTATTGCCACTCTCTACCCCAATCATAATACCTTTCTCTTAACTCACCTCCTTCACGTTCCTTCTATCACTAAAAATTTAATTTCAGTTTCCCAATTCTATCGTGATAACTTTGTGTTCTTTGAATTCCATGTTGATCACTTTCTTGTGAAGGATCTCAATTCCCAAGAACTTTTTCTCCGAGGTCTCACCAATAATAGACTTTACCTTCTTCCTTCGACTTCTCCTCAAGCCTCCATTGGTGAATGCACATCATATAAACAACGGCATCATCGATTATGGCATCCTGCTTTTCAAATAGTTCAGCAAATCATCTTCTCTCAATCTTTACTAGTTCTTGTCCCAAGGCCTCTCAACCACTGTTCCAGTTGCAGAACTGCTAAAAGTCATTAGTTCACCTACCCTTCGTTGTCATTGTCAACTAGATCTTCTCAACCTTTTTATTTGGTTTTTAGCGATGTTTGGGCACTATCCCATGTTCTATCCTGTTTTGGTTACCGATATTATGTAACTTTTGTGGATGACTACACCAAATATACATGGATATTTCCTTTATGTGCCAAATTTGATGTTTTACCTACATTCTTACTCTTTCACAAACAAATTGAAAATATCTTTCAAACTTGAATTAAACATTTTCAACTTGATTAGGGAGGAGAATACCGTTCTCTTCACCGAGTGTTCAAAAATATGGGAATTCATCATCATATAACTATCCCTATTCTCATCCTCAAAATGGCACAGTTGAATGCAAGCAACGAGATATAGTTGAAACTTGTCTTGCTATGCTCCATCATGCCTCTCTGCCTCAACGATTCTGGGCTCATGCCTTCACTACTGCATTTTACCTCATAAATCATCTCCCCTATCCCACTCTTTACAACCACTCACCCTTCCAATTACTATTTCATAAATCTCCAAACTATTCCTTTCTTAAGGTCTTTGGGTTTGCCTGTTGGCCTCATCTTCGACCACACACCAAAAACAAGCTCCAACCAAGGTTTGAACTCTGCATTTTCTTAGGTTATATTTTTAACCATCAAGGCTACCTTTGCTACTCTCTTGCAACTAGAAAAATCTACACGTCTAACAATGTTCGTTTTGATGAGTCTTACTTTCCTTACTCATCCCTCCCTACCCCAAGTCTGACTTCGTCCTCTGCTATTCTGCCTCTCTACCTCAACCTCAACCTCACCATTCCTTTCCAATCCTCTCTTGCACATCAACATTCTACCTCTGGTCTAACCCCTTCAAACCTAAACTCAACAATAACTCCAAGCTTACCACTTAGCCCAACTTACTATCCTATCACCTCTCCTGGCCCTGCCCACTCACCCCACCAACTATGTAACATCCCGTTTTCAGAAAACGGGTCGGACCAAAGAAACGGGTCCAGATGTGGTAAATTACCACATCTCATGCTCATGCAGTAGTGAATA
>JANIIA010000006.1:57036374-57048405 GCA_027478495.1 Erythroxylum alaternifolium | reverse complement strand
CAATAATATGGATTAAAAATGGCATAAATAATTATAATTAACATGGTATAACATTTCGTTAAAATGTATGCTAAAAATTTGACTACATTCACAAATCATAGCTAAAAATATTTGGCTATGCTTAAAAAATGTAGCTAAAAATCTTCTGCTATGTTTCTGGAAACATAGCTAAAACCAATTAGCTACGTTTTTGGAAAAGTAGCTGAAATTTTTTAGTTACGAAAAGTAAATGTAGCGAAAACTTATTGGTGACAATTTTTTAAAACATTGCTAATAGTTTTTAGCTACGAAAATAAAGCGTGGGCAAAAACTATTATTGACGATTAGTGAAAAATGTCACCTATAGTTTTTAGCTATGGGAATTTGGTGACATTTTTTGCGATGAATATAAATCGTCGCTAATTACTATTAGCCACGATTTTGAAATTTTTTAGTAACGAATTTTTTCGTAGCCAAATGTCATTTTTGTTGTAGTGTTTAATAATTTTGTCTCTCCTTGTCTTGCTCATCATTTGAAGTTACCAATTGAACCAACCCTTGCATTCTGAGTTCTTTTAGTAATGGGCATTACTTAGAAAGTTAAGGACTTGTTCGTGCTCTTTCGGTTTTTATTCAAGGCCATTAGATTGTGTTCCCTACGTATGTACTGCAAATAGCTGGCTTAGATATATATTGTTCTCAGAGCATCTTGGCTTGCCACTCTGGGTTTGCATATTGCAAACTACTATTCTTCCACTATCAAAATTTACCTTAATGGTAAATTTATTATTTTACAGGTCACAAATCTTCCACTCCAACAACTCTTATTTTTAATAAAGTTAAGCGGTTGCAGGCTATGCAAGTTGTATCAGAATTATACACATTACAAGTAATCCGTGTTGATGTTATCTCTCCATATGGGTTTTCCATTCCATTCGATATATCAAATGACTTGGTCACTATATGACTCAAGTATTGTTCTGTTTTCTCCATTCATCATGGTCTTCCTCCATCATGTGGCCATGATAATACTATTCATTTAGAGTAACGAACTGCACCAGTCAAGGTTCGACCTTATTGGTATACTTATAACTAGAAAGAAGAAATAGAAAGATTACTGAACTAGATTCTTCGGGATGGAATTATTCAACCTAATAAAAGTCCATTGTCAGCACCGATCCTCCTGGTTAAAAAGAAAGATAGCAATTGACATTTTTGGGTTGATTATAAGGCTTTAAATGTTGTGACCACGAAGGATTCGTTTCCAATGCCTATTGTTGATGAACTCTTAGATGAGTTGCTTGGCTCTTCAGTTTACTCTAAACTAGTTTTGCATTCTTTATCATTAAGTTTTAGTTCTTCCTGAAGATCATAAGAAGACAACATTCCAAACTCACTATAGGCACTATGAATAGTTAGTTATGCCATTCAAACTCACAAATGCTCTTATCACTTTTCAATCTTTTATTAAAGATATATTTTTCCCATTTTTGAGACAATTTGTCCTCTTTTTTTGATGACATACTTTTCTATAGTCCCTCGTGGTCTTCTCATCTTGAACATTTAGCTATTGTGCTAGAAAAATTATTACAACATCAACTTTTTGCAAAACTTTCCAAATATTCCTTCTGACAAACTCGAATCAAATATTTGGGTCATATAGTTTCAAATGTAGGTGTCAAAATGGATGCTTCCAAAGTTCAAGATGTTATGAATTGGCCTATTCCTTCGACTGTTTCATAACTCAGACGGTCCCTTGGCTTGACTGGTTACTATTGTGATTTTATAAGACGGTATGCCACCGTTGGTTTTCCTCTTAACCAATTACCGTAGAAAGACAAGTTTCAGCGATCAGCAGATGCCTAAACTATTTTCGAAGATCTCAAAATGGCATTGTTGTATGCACCAATTTTAGCTCTACCAGATTTTTCCTTACCATTTGTCATTGAAACGGATGCCTCTGGATGTGGAATTGATGCATTTTTAAACCAACAATGTCATCCCATTGCATATTTTCTAAGAAATTATCTCCTAGAATGAGTGTTCAGTTGGCTTATGCAAGAGTGCTCTATGTAATCACAAAAGCAGTAGCCAAGTTCAATCATTATTTGATGGGTCACCAGTTTATTATCTGAATAGATCAAAAGAGCCTTAAACATCACACAAATCAAGTGGTTTAGAGACCAAAATAGCAGGAGTGGCTTTTAAAAGTTTTGATTTATCAGTATTCTATTGGATATAAACCAGGTAAACAAAATCAAGCTTCTGATGCTTTATCTCGTTCTTATTTTTTAACTATTTCTGCACCTCCCTTTGATTTTCTTGATGATATTTTATGTGGTCATACAAGTTTCTACGAAGTTGCAGTCTCTTATTGATGATTTCCATGACAATCTTTCTCTATGCCATATTATTCAGTCCGTAATTGCTTTTTATTTTGGAAGAATAGTATAGTTATTCCTCATCAACCCAAAGATACTATTTCTAAAATTTTGCAGGATTTCCATTCTTCCCTAGTTAGTGGTCACTCTAGCTTTCTTTGCACCCATGCTCACATAATGAAAAAAGAGTTTTAGAGTACAAATAGCATTACTCAACTATAATGCTATTGAAGTTTGATTTCTATGATTAGTTAGGAGTAGTATTGGTATATATGTATATATCAATTTGTACTCAATTCTATAAGTTTTTAAGAGAGAGATAAAATAGAATTTAGTGGTGGTTATTTTGTAAGATGTTCTTGAGTGAGATAGCTTGAAACCTTTAAACTCCTGTATTTTACTATTTAGTTTAGTAGATTTATTGTTAGTTTGTCCCATAATTTTTACCTATGTATTAGAGAAAATTTCATGTTAAATCATGTTTGCAATTCATTTTAGTCATCATTATCGATTGAATAGCTTGTTATTAGTTGATTTCATTAGTCTTGCAAGTGTTATCGCTGGAGCCTAAGAAAAGATTCAGTTTGAGTTATTTTGCTTTCTTAACCTTGTAGTTACCAGTTTCAGTTAACTACTTTCATGTATGGCTGATATTATTTTAGTAAGAGGATTTGGGTCAATGAAGCTTACCGATATTCAACAGAAGAGTCGTGGAGTTAGTAGCATATCTATATTTATTTTCAAATATCTAATTTCTCTGAGTGCATTTGAGATTCCTATTATAACCAAATCATAAATATGAAAGAAAGTTACATGTTTATTTGTATAGATATTTTGACCTTACATTTTCTTAAAAAATCTTACGCTTTTATACCACTACTTAACATTGGGATATTTTCAATTGAGCCACGCAAATACAACACAAAGCTTTGATTTGTTTTCATAAGTGGCTACAAGTCATTTTTTAGTCTGGTCTGGTTCAATTAGGTTCATGTTCAGTTTACATGATTCGAAATTGATTGATTCTTGAGTTGAGCTTAGATCGTAAACTACTCAAATCTAATTTGAATTATTATAGCCCTAGTTTTAAAATATAAAGTTCTTCTTATTTAGATTTAATGAAATGTTTGTTTTTTTAATAAAAATAAACTCTTTTTATTTAAAAACGAGAAGAAATAGAAGCTTGACATCTTTACTTAATAAATCTTCCATATTAGCATAAAATTGCTAAACTGAAACTTGATTGGAGCATATCTTGAAATTATATTTTTCCTTGTTATATTATTTTGACTGTTACACTTGTACGCTTTTTCTTCTCTCTTCCTATACCTCATTTAGGCGTTGACGATTGATTAGAATCCAGAGAAACAGAGACCATGTTAAGCTTTACATTCTTAACCAGGTCAAATAATTAACTTACTCGACAATATAAGAGCACGTCATATCCAAGTTATAACAATTCATAAAGAATGAAGCTGTTATTTTAAACTTAAAATCACGATAGGAGCCATTTAATATTGAGGTTTTAGTAGTGAAATGACACAACCAACATTGACTTAGTAGTAGATTAAGTCATTTAAAAGGTGGACATTTGATTGTTTATCTGATGAGAGCTCGTATCACCGGCTATTCTTCCCCAAGTAACATAGTCTACTTCAACTACAATGATATCTAGTTGCTAGTACAGTGTTTATAGACATTAACGTTTTTTATATTTGATACTCGAATAGAAAATTGCCCTTTATTATCCGGGGTCCTTTTATGAAATTCTTCAAAATTGTCTCTTTTTCAGCTTTGGTATGTTAAGATGTGAAATAAAATAGGAATATATAATCGAATAAAACATGTAATACAATGAACATGGGATAAGATGCAGGTAACCTAATAAGATTGCTTCTCTAAAAGGGATATGTATACCGCAAATCATATTACGTTAGTATTCTGTTTGACAAAAAGACAAAGAAATGAGTTAGATAATTTCGATGCTGATCACATCCATCTCCAATTACGTTATCTTAAGTTAACCATGAGCTCATAAGGTATGCCTTTTACTTCTTTTCTTTCTTGCATGTTTCTGGATATATATAGCCTGTGCAGGTGTATCTATGGTCAATGTAATTTTCTATGTTTATCGAGAAAGAAAAACAAAGGTTTCAACAAGGCAAGCCAAGGAAGTAGAAAGGATAAATTTACAAGTGTGCAAGGTTAGACATTTGAAAGTTGATTTCCGTTAGATTACATATAGCAGAATTAACTAACCTATAACTACTTAACAACATCTACGCAAGTTACATTGATAAAATATTTATTGTACATGATTACAAGCAAAGAATGTCGTAATGAGGGTGTGTCTTAGTATGAGTTCTAAAACATTCTTTTCAGAATTAAGACCCCATTTTATCTTTTTAAAATAGAATTTCAGTAAAAGCAACTTCAACTTGAAGAGGAGAGGATTTTATGTTTGATTAGAAAATCTTGAGAGATATTATATTAATAATAATGATTTCCATCTGTTTCATATAAAAATATGAAAACTGTTAAGTTTTAGTTATTAGTTTAAGAATTTTACCTTATTTCTAATCAATTAAGAATATGAAAATAAAATATACGAGTAGAAGAACCTATACTTGTTTTCATTTGTATACATTTAATTGTATAGTTATGCAATTAATGATTTCTAAAAAAGAAAATAATATATAAAGATATTTTGATTATTAATAAAAATAAATGAATAAATACGTAACAAAATACATCTAGTTTTTGGTTCTTTTTCTGAGAATTACATCTAGTGTATGTTGATAGACATAAGAGGAAAAGAAAAGAAAATCAAGACGCTAAATCTTACAGAAGGATTTATTTTAACTTAAAAACATAGAAGTGCTTTCGATTTTATCAAACAAACAAGATATCATTCTTTATTTCAATGAATATATATTGTTAAATCATTGACCATAATAAAATTATACTTAAGGATGACTCATGAAAAGAATAAAAATATAAGGAAATATCCAAGCAAGTGCCCAGATAGTTGTATCAATTATAAATACAGATGTCGTGTTTTGTATGTGCAAGAACACATCGTCTAATTTTCAAAAAAAAAAAGTACCACGACGTCTAATTTCTATATATAGCATATATGAGGTTATCTTAATAATTTGTAGCGATAGATTAGTTTATAAATAAATGTATCAGCTTACTTCAATAATAAAATGGTAACTTCATCAACTTTTCCACGAATTCAGATGGTTCAGATTAAGAGAGATGGATACTTTTATGTACATGCATAAACATATAATTGTGTACAATGTGTAGATCATCTCCGACTAGTATTAGCCTAGGGAAAAAGATCGAGAAAAGGTCCCCTTCCACATTGTTGACTAATGTACCTTGGTCCCTCCACCTGTAAACTGTAGAAATTGAGAAAATTGGTTAGTCAATAAATATTGAAACTTATGGTCACATCCTGGCGTGAATTGTGGGCAAAATTTTGTCTCCACATTCTGGCGAGAATTGCACAAGAATTAAGCTTAGACGGATGTTCTAAAATTTTGCTATAAATAGAGGAAATGCTGAGGCTTCGAACTCACACCAAAACGAAACATCATTCCTTCATTCTTCTTTCAATTTCTCTCGTTGAGAAATTTTGTAAAGCCTTCTATTGTACGTTCTTCACATATTAGTGAATTTGGTTCACTCTCTAGCCATGGACGTAGGTCACATTGATCGAACCACGTAAATCCTTATGTCCTGTCCCATTTTAGTTTTTCTATCTTTATTTTCGTTATTATTTTTTTCAGGCTATTAAATTTAACCGGTATCCGATCCGAGGGCATTTTCTTTCATAAACTAGTATCAAAGCTTCTCTTGCTGGTCTAACTTACCATATGCTCTATGGTTGTCACTAAGATGAATCCTCCACATCAGAAAGTAACTTAGATTTTATTGTGAGTCTAAACGAGGCCTACAGTCTCGAATTTATCTTACAGGGCCTACTACCTTGGTTTTATCTTGTGGGGCTCAGTTTTACTTGTGAGACCCACGTCTCGACTTTGCCTATGGGGCTCGCATCCAGTGCTTTTGTGGAATCCGTTGTCCGATTTTATGTGTGGGGCCCACTTGTTGAAAAATAGTCAAAATATCAATATTTAGCCATTATGATGATAACAAAGACCTTTATTGAAAAGTTTGACCAAAGCGTTAACTTCGATATATGGCAGCTCAAGATGCAGGCTATTTTAATACAAGATGGGTGTGAGATTGCACTTGATGGAGTGGAGAAAAAACCAGTAGATATGGCGCCAGATAAATTCACGAATCTAGATAAAAAGGCTAGCTTAACCATTATATTGAATCTCTCCGATGAGGTTTTGCAGGAGGTTGCTGGTAAAAGCACAGCTAAAGGTATGTGGAACAAGTTGAAAGCCATGTACATGAAGAAGACATTGAAAAATCGGCTTTATTTGAAACAGAAGTTGTACATGTTGAGGATGATAGATGGTACATCTATTCTTTCACATTTGGATAATTTTGATTCTCTTATTTTGGGTTTGAAGAATGTATATGTAAAAATTGAGGATGAAAATCAAGTCATATTGTTGATATGTTCCCTTCCCCAGTCCTTTAAATATTTTCGTGATACTATGATTTATAGGAAAGAGTCAGTCTTATATAATAGTATTAAGTCTGCATTAAAGTCAAATGAGCAGATTGATAGGGACGTCACTGAGGAGACTAGTGGAAGTCAGGCAGAGGGATTATTTGTATCGGGTAGATATGAAAACAGAGATTTTGAAAAAAGTAGATCTAAAGGCAAGTCAAGATCCAGACATAGAAATAAAATTTTTAATTATTGCAAGAAAAAGGAGCATATAAAGGCTGACTGCTATAAATTAAAATATAAGGAGAAAAATAAAATTAAGCAGAACAACAACAACACTATCCAGGCTAGTGTAGTAGCAGATAAGAATTAGTGAATTATCTTTATAATCACAGAAGATAAAGCTAGGTCTAATAAGGAGTGGATTTTAAATTCAGGTTATTTTTACCATATGAGTCCCGACAGGGAGTGTTTTTCCACTTATGAGTCATTGGATGGTAGAATTGTTTTGATGGGTAATAATGTTACCTGTAAAGTTGTTGGTAAAGGTACAGTCTGGATCAAGATGTATGATGGTATCATTAGAACACTCTCTGACGTTAGACATATTCCTGATTTGAAGAAAAATCTCATCTCTTTAGGCACTTTGGATTCTCAAAGGTGCAAGTTCTTAGCTGGTGGAGTTTTGAAAATTTCTAAAGGTGCTCTTATACTGATGAAAGCTTGCAGGTCTAGTAGTTTGTATGTTTTACAGGGATCTACGGTAACAAATGCTACGGCAATCTCTACTGATGGTAACATTACCAAATTATGGCACGTGCGTTTGAGACACATGAGTGAGAAAGGCTTAACGTTGTTAAGCAAGAGAGGCCTAGATGGTAGCATTACCAAATTATGGCACATGCGTTTGAGACATATGGGTGAGAAAGGCTTAACGTTGTTAAACAAGAGAGGCCTAATTTGTGGTAAAAGTACTGGTAAGATGGATTTTTGTGAGCATTGTATCTTTGGGAAGCACAAACGAGTCAGTTTTAGTTCTCCAGTTGTCCACAAAACTAAAAGTACTTTGGATTATATTCATTCTGATCTTTGGGAGCCCTCTCGTGTTCCATCTAAAGGTGGTGCCTGTTATATGTTGACTTTCATTGATGATTATTTAAAGAAGGTTTGGGTGTGTTTCTTGAAACATAAGAATGATGTTTTCTTAACCTTTAAGCAATGGAAAGTTTTGATTGAAAAGCAAACAGGAAAACATGTTAAACAGCTACGAATAGATAATGGTTTGGAATTTTGTGGAGGTGAATTCAATGAATCTTGAAAAAATGAACGAATTACTCGGCATCACATCGTTAGAATGACTCCGTAACAAAATGGAGTCGTCGAGCGCATGAACTAGACTCTTTTGGAAAGGGCTTGATGTATGATCTCTAATGCAGGGTTGGCACTTGATTTTTGGGTAAAAGCCATTGCTACGGCTTGCTAAATCATCAATCGCTCTCCTTATGCTCCTCTTAATTTCAAGACTCCGGAGGAAGTTTGCTTAGGTACTCCTACTGATTACTCTACTTTAAGAATATTTGGGTATCTAGCATATATGCATGTAAGTGAGGGAAAGTTAGAGCCTAGGGTTAAGAAATGTATTTTTCTTAGTTATGCTTCAGGGGTGAAAGGATATCGTTTGTGATATCCTGATCCCAAGTCACCTAAATTTGTAATTAGTAGGGATGTTATATTTGATGAGTCCTCTATGTTATATCCTAGAAAAGAGTATTGTAATCCCGTAACTTAGAAAAAGAGGATAGTACACAGAAACAGGTGGATTTAGATATTAGTAGTTCAAGTTCTTCATAGATATCTTCTACACATCAGATAGATCAAGTTGATGAACCAGATCCTGATTATGTTCAAAACGAACCAGTAGAAGAAGAACATTCCATAGCCAGAGACAGACCAAGATGGGAGATTCAACCACTAAAAAGGTATGCAAATTTAGTTGCATACGCTTTACCAATGGCACAGGAAACAGATGGATACGGTGAACCTTCCATATATACGGAGGCAGTTTCAAGAGTTGACGCTGATAAGTGGGTGGTGGCCATGAATGAAGAAACAGAATCTCTGCATAAGAATGATACTTAGGTTATGGTGAAGCCGCCAAAGGGTAAGAAAATTGTTGGTTGCAAATGGGTCTTCAAAAGAAAAGAAAGTACTTCATGTGTTGAAATTGCAAGGTATAAGGCATGTTTAGTTACAAAGGGCTACAGTTAGGTACAAGGTGTTAATTTTAATGATGTTTTCTCACCAGTGGTGAAACATAGCTCTATTCGTGTATTACTTGCATTGGTTGTCATGTTTTATTTAGAATTAGAATAGCTTAACGTCAAGACAGCATTCTTGCATTGCGCATTAAATGACCAGATTTATATGAAACAACCTGAAGGTTTTGAAGTGGCAAGAAAAGAATACCAGGTCTGTTTGTTGAAGAAATCCTTGTACGAATTGAAGCAGTCTCCAAAACAATGGTATTAGAGGTTTGATTCATTTATATTGGTTCATTATTTCTCCAAGAGCATGTATGATAGTTGTGTTTACTTCCGAAAGTTAGATGATGACTCATTCATCTATTTGTTGTTATATGTTGATGATATGCTCATTACTGCCAAGAATGTCACAGATATTCACCATTTAAAGGCCTTATTGCATGGTGAATTTGAGATGACAGATTTGTGAGCAGTAAAGAAAATTCTTGGCATAAAGATAAGATGTGATCTAGAAGTTGGTAAATTATTGTTGACCCATGAGAATTATCTCAATAAAGTTTTGGAGAGATTTGGCATGCGAGATGCCAAAGCTATTAGTACTCCTCTTGCTAGTCATTTTAGACTATCTGCAGCTCAATCACCACAGTTGCAGGAAGAGGGAGATTATATGGCACGGGTTTCATATTCTAGTGCCATCAGTAGTATTATGTATGCAATAGTATGTACTCGTCCCGATATTTCACAAGCTGTTAATGTCGTTAGCGGGTATATGGCCAATCTTGGAAAAGAACATTGGCAGGCGGTGAAATGGATTCTCAGATACTTGAAGGGTACTTTAAATTTTTGTTTAAAGTTTGGTAGAACAAGCAACACTAAGGTTGGTTTTGTAGATTCTGATTATGCCGGTGATCTCGATAGATGCGGATCTCTGTAGGTTATGTATTCATTTGACGAAAGACTAGATGTACTATGAGAGGACGAAGCATATTGTTGTGAAGTATCATTTCATTCAGGATACTATTTTAGAGAAGAAGGTCCTTGTTCAGAAGATCAACACTAAGGACAATCCTGCTAAAATGTTTACGAAGGCTCTTCCAGTTTTCAAGTTCAAGCAGTGCTTGGACTTGATTGGTATTCAATGCTGGTGAAACTACCCTTTGGGGCAATACCGGAGAAGGTGAAGCATATCACTAATTGTTCGGGACTAAGTCAAGGCGGAGATTTGTTGACTACTGTGCCTTGGTCCCTCCACCTGTAAACCGTAGAAATTAAGGAAATTGGTTGGCCAACAAATATTGAAACTTATGTCCATGTCTTGGCATGAATTGTGGCCAAAGTTTTAGAGAATTGAGCAAGAATTTATCTTGGATGGATGCTCTAAAATTTTGCTATAAATAGAGGAAATGCTGAGGTTTCAAGACTCACACCAAAAGGAAACATCATTCCTTCATTCTTCTTTCAATTCTCTCATTGAGAAATTTTGTAAAGCCTTCTATTGTACGTTCTTCACATATTAGTGAATTTGGCTCACCCTCCGACCGTAGACATAGGTCAAATTGACCGAACCACGTAAATCTTTGTGTCCTGTCTTATTTTATTTTTTCTATATTTATTTTCGTTACTATTTTTTTAGGCTATTAAATTTAACCGGTATCTGAAGCTAGGGTGGTTTAATTTAACCGGTATCCAATCCTAGGGCAGTTTCTTTCACACACATTAATCAAAAAACAACTTTTTAGGTCAAAAGATTATCGATTGCCATTACCAAGTTCATGTTGTATACGTACCCTTGAGATGTTATATACGTATTCTTGAGATAACGATCATCCTGAGCTATTTTATATATATTTTTAAATTTGAATAATTATTGCATTATCGATTGCAAAACTACATTAATATTACAATGAGTTCAACTTACAACCAAAGACATGACAAATTACAAAAACAAATAAGTGATAATAAAAAAACATTAACATTATTTATCTTTTTGGTTATTTCTAACTCATGCGTATTACGATCATAAATATTGTTATATAACATTACTATAAATGCAGGATTGAATTGATACAAAGATTATTCCTTAGCGTGGTGTATGACCCATAAAAACAAAATGAACAATTCTTCCAATCAACTTGTTTATGCCTTCAATATTTCTTCCTTGACTTCTGCTCACTGTTATTTCTCACTCAAGCATATAATACTAAAAATTATAAAAACTATCTTGCATGGAATTTATTCCTATGTTTAGTTATCAAATTTTACGTAGCTTTATTAGTAACACATCTATTGCACCACCAACAACAATCACATCTCTTCTCTCTGCATCACACGAAAATGCTCTATATGCTCCTTTATGACTTTTATTCTCCATTACCAAAGAAATTCTTCCTTGTGTTAGTGGTCTCACTTCTTCATAAGAAATATGACAAGCTTAAGCAAATGCCTTTAGTTTCATTTCTCAAAACAAATTATCCCATTTACATAGTGCTAGACAAAATTCTTTCCCCAATAAAATTCAATCTCACTTTTTATAAAAATATTGGAATTAATTATCAATTATCATTAACGCATTGTATCTACGACTAGATACTATTCCATTTCATGAATTTCATAGTTAACTAGTTGCTTATGAAATTCTTCCTGAAAATTCACAAACTACTCAATTGTAAGTATGGTCTCAAAGTCCATAATTTCTATACAATGTTACCATCTCTACCTACACGAACAACTTATCTATGTTAATTTGATGGCAACACACGACAAGGCCCTTAACCTTGGTACATAATCATATAACAGACAAATATCATCATCAA
>JANIIA010000006.1:57022815-57035121 GCA_027478495.1 Erythroxylum alaternifolium | reverse complement strand
GAGAATCCTCTTTCAAAGACTAAGTGAAAATAAAGAATATGAATTATGAACACGCATCTAAAGAAGCTAAGCTAGTGGATTCACCTACTTTAATGAATTGGCATGCATGTTTTGGATATTCTCAACTTCATATATTAACTAAATTAATAAAGGAATTTAATTTACTTTATTCTTTATCCACTTCTTCACCCTATTCTTTTTGTTTCTAAGAAGAAATTTATTGTACTTCCTCTTCTATTAGTTGAGCAATTTCAATCTTCTTTCATATTATACATTTTGGTGTCTAGGCCAAGCTTTTATGTTATCAAGCCTATGTACACAAATGTATTTTATTTCTCATTGATGAATTTACTAGGTTCATATGGATTTTTTGAAGACTATTCTATGTTTCTTCTTCTTTAATTTCTTATGAACATTAATTTAATGCAAAAATATTTTTTATTTTGATTGAAGTAGTGAATATCAAAAGCTAAATAAATATTTAGAGAATATTGGTATTTCTTATAAAGTGCATAACCTTATACTCATAAACAAAATGGTGTAACAAGAGAACAATTTGACTAGTAGTTAACACTTCTTATTTTATTCCAAAGAAAATAATTCTTGTGAGTATTTCTATATAAATGGAAAACAAATAATGGGATATATAATCTCTTTTCTTAGACCTTATAGCTCCATTAAAGTATCAAATAGGTTCATCATTAACTAATATAGCAAAAAAAAAGGTTACAAATGCACTTTTCAATCCAAAGGATGAAATAAATTAGGAATTTGAAAGCCTTTAAAGAGTATAAGATGAATCTCTAACTTACTAAAATTAATTTTCATAGAGTAACTCTTTAGCACCTTTTTACCTTGACAAATCTTAGAAAGTTTTTACAGTAATAACAAGTTATCACTAATGCTCCTTTTTTCGTTTAGGGCTCCTTGACTTACATTAATGAAGTTACAAAGAACCTCCTTTAGTCTAGTAGCTAGCATATTAGAAATGATCTTATAGATTACATTGCAGCAAGAGATAAGCCTATAATTAATTCAAGAGATAGGATTTGGTTTTTTTAGGGATGTGAATTTCATAACTTTTGTTCAGCTCCCTAAACATTTTACCACTAGTAAAGAAGTTTCAAAATTATTTTTGTGAACATATACCCTGTTAGGTTCCAAGTTCTCGAAAAAAAATCATTTAATCTTTCTAGCCCTGGAGCTTTGTCATGTTTCAAATTGAATATAGCTTTTTCGATATCCATAACACTAAATTGCTTTACTAGTGACTCCTTTTGAATAAGTGATAGAGACTCATGAATGAATTCTTTGAGTTCCTACAAAAATGAACCAACGTGGTTGGAAGATCTAAGAAAGTTCCTTAAATGGTTTAATACTAAATCCTTGAGTTCAAATTGCTCAAGTGGTGTCTCCATCATTGTTCATCAGAGAACAAATTTTGTTGATATTCTTTCTCTATAGGATAAACTTATGGTAGGATTTAAAGTTTTTTATCTTTCTTTCAACTAATTAACCTTGACTTTTTGTTTGAGTAAGAAATGGCAATTTTCTAAGGCTTTTCAATAAATATAAAGAGCTTTCCTTTCCCTACTTGTAAGAGTTACATCTTTAAGGAATAATTCAATATAATATTGTATAGAGCATAAGTTACCTTTATCGTAATAGCTACCACTATGTTCTTAATTTTATTAGCATATAGCTTCTTTAACTCAATTTCGATAATCTGAAACTTTCGTATGCATTTGTAAGATTCAAAATCCTACACCTCTAAGTGTAGCCCCTTCATAATTTCTCCCTAAAATTCATCCATCTTTATTAGAAAATTATTCAATCTGAAGGGAATATTAAGATTTTGAGTCTTGATACCTAATGGAACCTCAATAGGGAATGATTTAAATAAAGAGTATTATGGAAATATGCCTTATTATTATTGTACTTAGAGAGCTATTGAGGATTAACCAATGCACGATGAAGCTCTTTTTTAATTAACTAGCTACCCTCTTGTCTATTACTCTAAGTGAGGTAAGATCCTTCAAATTTGAGATCAACGAACTCAGTTGAGATCAAGAAATTTTATAAGCTCTCATTCTTTTTTTATTGCTCAACTTATCTCCTCTAGTCCCTTAAGGAAATCCTCCCCAGCTAACTATTATTTTCGAACAAACAAGCTCATAGATTCTAGATCACTCTATAGTGAGCTTCTTTGGAATTTGTGCTTTGTAGTATAGATAAATGTTATTTTCAAACATTCAAAATCCAAGTAAACATTTATAGTGATAAATTGGTCTAATAAGATCCATTAGAGAATCTTTACTCTTTTTAAGTCATAACCAATAGTAATCCTACCATTGTAATAATATTGGTGGTTTGACAGAATCCCTCAACCCTTACTAAACAACCACCTGTAGTTTTAAATTTTATTTTCCTTAAGTTTTCAAAATCTCAACTGTATAAAAACTCTTAGATTACTTGTAATCTTAAATTTTTTGCTTTTTTTAGGAAATTAATATCCTTAGCATTCCACGCTCAAATCATGGAGTAGAGGTGAATGCCTAATGCCCACTTTTTTCTTTAGTTTCCTACCTGGTTTCTTTTTGATGTTAGTATCCGTAGCATATTCTTTGCATTGTTTAATTAAAGGGCTTTCCCAGTTAGTTTTAAACAATTTTGAGATATCCACTTATTCACACCTTAAAGGCTTTTTTGATAGATTTTCTATAAAATTTTCTCCTTTATCCTTAAAATATAGAAATATCCTATATCTTTCTAGCCTCTTTAGGCCCAACTGAGTCAATAATAACTATATCAAGCACCTTTGGAATAGCTTTGGTAGCCTAAGTAAGGTTGAAACAATTTGTTAGTCCCTAATAGCAGTTAAGAGGGGGATGAAGTAGACGTGTACAAAATTCAATAGTTTTTCTAACTAATGTATTCAATTAACAATAATCATTATAAATAAGTATAAAGAAAATGCTTAATATATATTAATTAAACAATTGACCAATAATTTACTGATGGTAAGGGGAGAGAATGTACATCGATTTATCGTGGTTCTATAAACAATCCTTGCCTACATCCATTCTCAAGACTCTTCTTAGAATTCCATTATAATTTTTCTTTCAAGGTGAAGAATAACCTTTGCACAATCTTTCTTGGTAAAGGGAAACCCTTTTTACAACATTCTTCTATGGTGAAGAGGAACCTTAATTTCTCATGGAACACTCTTAAGTATAATATCCAATACTTCAACAAAAGATTACAACTTAAAAGCATGTCGCTGATTCACTTGATAACTCAAAATGAATCACTCATACAAATATAAGACAATAATGTTCAAATGATTGAATAGCTTTTTGAAATGTGTATACAATACTTAAAACCTTCTTGATTATATAATCAATAATAAATCACCTATTTATAATGTTTTGGGACTCCTATAAACCATTAGAGGTAAGAACTAGTCATTATAACGACTATATGTGATGCACTGGTTAACCAATATAACATATTGGTTAATGACTATGCATTAAAAGCTCCAGATACACTAGCCATTGGAACACCAGTCGAGTAATAGGCAAATTGGTCAAACAATATGACACGTTGGTTAACCAGTATATCAACCAATATAAACTCATGATACATCAAATTTAACATCTTTAACATATATTAGTTGACTACTAACCCATATAGGTCTATTACTACCCAAAAATATGATTTTTCTTAACACCTTTAAATGCTTAAACTCAAATTGATTAATGCAAATTTGAATTGTACACTTTCCAAAATGTTTCTCGAAACTTATTTTAAATATCAAGAGGCTTTTATATAAAAACTAAAAGCTTTAATGCCTCCTAATGAATGAAAAGATTGATGTAATGAAGTTAAATGAAATGTTTATACATGGTGAGCATTTTGGATCACAAAATTAACAAAGAAAGATTACAAATAATAATACAAAAAGTAAATTGACCTTGATAAGCCTTAATCTTCTTTTGTTCTTAATTTGAACTTTATTTTGTTGGTTTCACACTTCAACTTCTCTTTTTCAACTTCATACACCTTCATTTTGAGTTTATGGCTTTATTTTGTTCGTATATTACTTTTCACCAAAATAATAAACACATTAATAGTAATTATGATTTTTATCATCAAAACACTTATTGGAACCTCCCTTGGTTCAACAATCTCTCCTTTTCTCATGATAACAAAACACTTATGATATTAGAGAACAATAATAAAAATTAAGCCCATAAATAACTATCAAGAAAATGATTAGCTCCCCCTTAATTCATGCATAAAGCACAATTCAATATCAAGAATAAAAGAGATATTCAAAATCAAAGAAATATTCATACATGAAGGTAAAATAAATTTACTCAAGCATATCACATAAAGAAATAATCATTCTCCCTAAATTTTATCACTCCCTCGTACATGAAAGTAATGTAAATTTACTTAAGCATATCATATGACAAAACAATCACTACCCTTAAATTTCATCACTTGCCCTAAATCTAATATCACCATTTTCTCACCCTTTCTCAAATCATGAAAATAAATCATTATCTAAAAATGAAAAATGTAAAATATCATGCTTGAAAGTAACTTGGTAGAAATAATCAAAATGTATTTGATTAAGAATAATACAATTTCTCACTAAAGATTATTATTGAATATTTAAGGAATCAAAACAAAAGGTCAATTTTGATAAAAGCATCCCTAATTGCGTCTAATTTGAAAAGTCCCTGATTTCGGCATTATGCCTAAGATGAAAGATTCAATTAAAGCACCAAAGAGAAGTTTTGACAAAATTAGAGGCTAGAATTATAATAAATAAAAGCATAATTGCAATATCCAACAATCAATTTCATAAAAGAAAATATAATTTTGAAAGCCTAAAAATTTTAAAAAACATATATTGAACAAAATTAAAGATTTATCTACATAATTGAAAGGAAAACAAACTTAGCTGCTTTTAAATTTTAACTGTGAAGGCATAATTTGAAAAAAATAATTATTAATTAAGAAAAATTGAAAATCCCAAATATTAGATTCAAGAATCACAAATTTTCAATTGGATATAATCTAGTGAGATTGTTATGTAATGAGGGATGATGTTTTTCAAGGAAAAAATGAATTATTTGGGATTTTGGAGGATATAAGCATAAAATATGACAATAAAAAAAAGGAAAAAAAGATATTAAAAATAGGAGGATTGGTTCAACCATATGCCTCAACTAGTCGACCAATGTTTGTGTTTCATAAATAACTGAAAGTAAGCAATGGAAGTGTGGGAAAAAATTGGTTTGGATTTAAATTACGATCTATTAGTCAATCAGTAAAATATTGGTCAACCTATGTTCGTTATTTATTGATCAAATATGGCAATTAAACTCTTCGCGAACTCTTTGGGAAAGAGGAAAATCTCAAAATCAGGGACATTGGTCAACCATGGAAGTATACAGGTTGATCGGTATGGCTATCTAGGCAACCAAACAAACGACCAAAAGGAAAAACAAACTAATTGGAAGGGCAAAAAACATGATTTTTGGTTATAGTAGTCAACCACACCAAGATATTGGTCGACCAATGTGTTTTAGAAAGCTATAAAACAACTTTAAAACTCAAATTTCAATATCAAAACACATAATGAGTCATGGTAATATCAATTAAGAATTATCAAAAACCTTTAGGAAAAAGACTTCAAACATATAAAATAAATCAAGAAAATGAAAAGGGGATCTTTATCATATAGAATTTCTATCAAACAAACCTAATTCTCTACTAATTGTATCTTTATTCAAAGTTTTAACAAAATAATTTCCCAACTAATGTAAATTCTAACTTAGTTTCCTTTTTTTATAATGATATGTAAGTCTAGATCCTACAGTTTTCCCTTGAAAAAAATTATTAAACGCCATATTCATAACTCAAACTCAAACAATCATCACCAAAGATTTATACTCAAATTCACAAATATGCAAGTTATCACGTATTACTTATGAGAAATTTTCTTTTAAGTTTACAATCTATTGGAGGCTTCTCATCCTTCTCATCTCTCTTACTTGGTTTAACAATAGTATCTTTTGAAATATTTTTAGTGGCTAAATTCTCCACATCCTACAACAATATCTTCTAAACTTTCTAGAAGTCAAAAAGGTTAGATTCATCATGATAAAATGCATAGAGTCCTTAATAAAACTTAATTCAATAACTATTATCTCTACTACATACTATTTTCTCTTTCTTTTCTAATAGCCTTAAAAACCAAGGTAATCAATATGTTTAGGAACCCATATAAGCTTGGTTCCTTGGTTGTATAGTTCCTTCTTCTTTTCAATCCATACTTTCAAAGGTTTGTTTAACATTATTTGTTTAAAAAAATATATCAATATTTCTATACTTACCACAAATGTGACATACTATATTATATGAATGATGATGATACATATATGCAATTTTATGTATGTATGCATAATAAGGAAACTTCCTTTGGACATTAAAGCTTTTGAACGTTCTTCTAAGGTAGTGAAATGTCCTACAATTCTATATCTGATGCCTACTATAAATGAAAGCTTGATGTATGTTTCTTTAAGGCCTAAAAGGGTGTGAGTTGGTTTGCATGTTATCATAGAAGTTCAGCCTATCCTTCCCTTGATCACTAGCTGAAAAACTCCTTTAATGGAATAGTCTATGGAATAAAGGGAGGGAGGAAGGCTGGATTGACCCTAGCCATAGTGCTGAAACAACGACTGGTCTTTGGTAAGATTCTAGAAGAAAATAGCCAATATCTCTCTTGACTAAGACAACTCAATCGGAAAAGAAAAGACTTTGTCATAAAAGGATGGACGAAATAAGGGAAGTTATGATCAAATCATTGTTAGGAACTTTCACTCTTCTATATTCAAAATATTCCTTTTTGGGAGCATTACGATTTGTAGCTCAAGTGGTCTCTTATGAAGTCTTTATTGGTCTTATTCTTATTATAAGCCTTGTGAGAGCATTTGGATCTACAAAGGTAATCGCTCGAATGTTCCCCTAACCCAACTCAAACCAGAGGGAATCATAGATTGAACTCTATGTTTAGGTTATAAGCCATGTATAAAAGCACGATGCTTGCTCTTAGGTTGAGACCTAGTGGATGTGTTATATGCATTTATATGCTTAGATGTAGATTTAGATGCTCGATGCTCATTTTTTATTTTAGGCATTGGTAAATGCTCCATGCTCATTTGTTATTTTAGGCAATGATTCTTCACTATACAAATATTTTCCCTTTAAAAATATAGTTTTAGAATTGCCTCCATTTCCATAGTTATATCCTATGTCATGCCTATCATTGGAATTCTTTTAAGCTCATAACATGTTTTCTAGTTTGTCACTCTCTTTAGTAAACTTTGACAAAGAATCTTTAAGGAAATCTACCTCCTTTTTCATTGTTTCATTCTCACGCCTTAATTCATCTAACATTATCTTCATCAATAATCACTTTTTCGATACTTTAATGCCATATAATTCACTTTTCATTCTCATTCATGCATACATGTAACTCCTTTTAAACTTCCTTGAGTTTGGAAGTTGATTTCTTCCTTTTTATACTCATAATTTCTAAATTTTCAACTAATTTGTCACTAGTCAAATCAATATCATTATCACACAAATTAGGGTTGCATGTTACCTCATTATCATCCATAGTGGTAACGCACATATAAACTATGTCTTCTTCTGAATGCTCACTTTCGGATTCACTTATGTCATTCCAAGTTCATGTTTTAAGTGCTTTCTTCTTATCTTTTTTCTTCTTATTATAGTTTCTCTCAAATTTCTTATTATCTTTGGGTTGAGGAGATTGTGAATTTATCTGGTCGGGTGTTCTACATTCAAAGCAAGTAATATTAGAGGATTTATGTTTTAAATTATTTTTACCATCCTTAAAGTCATTTCTTTTGGAAAATTTCTTCTTCAAGAACATCTTGAATTTTGTAGTGATTAAGTCAACGTCTTCTTCATCACTTTCACTAGTTTATGTCTTTTCCTCTTCGTTTAATTCTTCTTTTGAGGATCTAAACATCAAATTCTTTATTTTTGTGAGGGTTGTTTCTTTTTGTGTCGTTTAAAGCCTCATTTCGTATGTGAGGTGAGATCTAATAAGTTCATCCGTTAATAGTGATGGTAGGTCCTTGTCTTCTCATATAGTCATCACTTGAGCTTCATATGTAATATCCCAATTCGATAATTATACTATGTAATGTGTTGTACAGGTATTTTATAAATTATGCTTTATTTATGGTGTACTAGAGCAATTTAAGCATTTAAATGTATTATTAAAGTTATAATAGACATCACAGATAGACTGGAGATGGTTCTGGACTTAACCAAAAATTACTCAAAAAATTTTTGAAAACACCGAAAAGCTACAGAATGAGTCTAAACGAACTTTAAAAGCCTTGAAATGTACTTTGAGGATTTAGACGATACTTTTCAATGAAATTTGGATGATTTTTGGATGAATAGTGAATCAGGGTGAATTTTTTTAGATGAATAGTGAATATGCTTGAATAGTGATTACTCTGAAAATTTGAAACATACCCATAATAGGTATTAGAGTTTAATGATACTAAAACAGTTTGAAAATAAGTTCGATCAGATGAATTTCAAAAGTTCGAAAGTTAAGGGTTAAAATGCCCTTTTTGGAAAATAATGGGTATTAAGTGTTGGATCGCTTATGGCCAGGAATGTACAATATGCAGCACAATGGACCATAAGACTTCGGGTCTTGTGCCTTGGTTAATCAAAAACACAACAAGAAGTGTATGGAATTACCTCTTGAAGAGCGCGAATTGGGATTTTTTTCAGATATCTTGACGCTGCAGCTCACGAACGTCCTCTATCGGACACGAGGATGAACGATCAGAGCAGCGGCTGACGTGTGCTAGCACGTTCTAAAACTTTTTAGAACGCTGCACAATTTTTCTCTCAAGAAAAGGAATAAGTGGCTAGGTAGCTAGGATTTTCGTATGTCTTCTAATGAGACATAAGCCCTCTATTTATAGAGAAGCTAAGAATATCATAATCCTAAACCCATTAGGATTATGGAAGCCCAATAAGTTTCAACGCATATTATATCTCATATAATATAATCCCAACAACTTAATTCAATCTAACCCAATAAATATATCCACATATATTTATTCAGTGCCTAATAAATGAGGCCCAAGAGAATAAGCCCAAATCACATCACTCTTTGTGTGCGACCCTGTAGGCTCATTTGATGTTGGCAATGGGCTTCATCACACTTCAAGGCCCATAAGTCATAAGTGGCCTTTAACAAGACATTAGACTACCCAATTCAAATGAGGATCGATAATTCGATTTAACCTATAACTATGATTATAAACTCAGTCCCTTTATAACACGATATCAAGATTAATCACAAGGCATGGTATATGTCAACCTTTGATTGATCATAATTTCTTGATTCTTAAGTTGACTGACTATAACAAATGACATTGATGACTCCTCATTAATTCATTTGAGCATGGCCATGCATTTCTTCAGTCATACTTCTCAAGAGGCCTAAATGATATCTCTCTCATTTAAGAGAGGTACAAATCCCGTCTACATCATTCACATCCCTCCACATGATTCATTTAATGTCCAACATAAGACTACTTATTATCCCGTTCAAGATAACGAAGTCTAATGTCAAAACGATGAATTCCTCATATAGGGAACCATGATGACTTCATGTCAAAGGACTAAAGTCAAATCATATTGAGAATCACTAATGACATAAACCATGTAGTGTTCTCTCTGTGGGTCGGTCCAATATATGTTCTCTAACATATAGCTATGTTTCTGATTTGATAACTCATATCCATGATCAGTAAAACGTGATCATCAATTAGAACACATACTAGCCTTAATTCATCATCGTTCCACTAATAACGATCGACTAGGGACAGTTTAGAAAAGTATTATAATACTTATGGTTTTACTATCAAGTCATATACATGATGACATAAGCCTAATACAATTCATGAAATGTAAATCACATTACATAAACAATATACATGCATATTTAAAAGAATACCACATAATATATTATTAATAAGTTACACATGAACATTGGCCTAGGGCACACTACTAACAAAAACCACCCGTTGGCACGGTCGCTAGGCACTTAGGGTGGGAAAAACAACTCGTTGGGCACCTTCGATGGGAAAAACAACACATTGACACACCTTTGATGGGTAAAACAGCCTGTTGGCATGACGTCAGGCACTTTTGGTAGAAAAAACCACTCGTTGGGCAACTTTGCTGTGAAAAATAGGCCATTAGCACACCTTCGGTGGGTAAAACAGCCCATTGACATGGTCTTTAGGCACCTTTGGTGGGCAAAACAACACATTTGCATGGTCACTAGGGACTTTCGGTGGGAAAACAACCCGTTGGGTAGCTTCGATGGGAAAAAAGTCTGTTGGCCCACCTTTGGTGGGCAAAACAGCCTATTGGAAAGGTCACTAGGCACTTAGGGTGGCAAAAACAGCTCGTTGGGCATTTTCGATGGGAAAAAAGGCCATTGGCAAACTTTTAATAGGCAAAATAACCCGTTGGCATGATCGCTAGGCACTTTTGGTGGGTAAAACAACTCATTTACAAAGTTGCTAGGCATTTTTGATGGGAAAAACAGCCAGTTGGGCATCTTCAGTAGGAAAAACTGCCCATTTACACACCTTTTGTGGGTAAAACAGCCCGTTGGCTCAGTCGTTAGGCACCTTCTATTGAAAAAACAACCCGTTGGGCACCAATGGTGGTAAAAACTACCTTTGGCACGCCTTCAGTGGGCAAAATACCCTATTGGCACGGTCGCTATGCACTTAGGGTGGGAAAAACAGGTTATTGGGCACCTTTGATGGGGAAAATAGCCTATTGGCTAGGTCGATAGGCACTTAGGTTGGGAAAAACAGCTCGTTGGGCATCTTCGGTAGGAGGAATGGCCATTGGCACAGCTTTAGTGGGTAAAATAGCCCATTGGCACACTTTTGGTGGACAAAATAGCGAGTTGGCATGATCGTTAGGCACCTTTTGTGGGCAAAACAACCCGTTGATACGGTCGCTGGGCATTTTTGATGGGAAAAACAACCAGTTGGGCACCTTAGGTAGGAAAAACGACCCGATGGCACAACTTTGGTGGGCAAAACAACCCGTTAGCTCAGTCTCTATGCACCTTCAGTGGGAAAACCATCCCGTTGGGTGCCATCGGTGGGAAAAACTACTATTGGCACACCTTCGGTGGGCAAAATAGCCCATTGGCACAGTTGCTAGGCACCTTTTATGGGCAAAACAACCAGTTCGCATGGTTGCTAGGCACTTTCAGTGGGAAAAACAACCCATTGGGCAACTTCAATGGGAAAAACAATCCGTTGGCACACCTTCGGTGGGAAAAATAGCCCGTTGGCATACTTTTGGTGGGTAAAATAACCCGTTGGCACCGTCGCTAGGCACCTTCGGTGGAAAAATCAACCAGTTGGGCACCTTCGGTGGAAAAAACAGCTCGTTGGTACACCTTAGGTGGATGAAACAACCCGTTGGCTCTGTCACTATACACCTTCAGTTGGAAAAACATCCTGTTGGGCACCAACGGTGGAAAAACTACCGTTGGCACACCTTAGGTGGGAAAAATAGCCCGTTGGCACAGTCACTAGGCACCTTCGATGGACAAAACAGCTTATCGGCATGGTCGTTAGGCATTTTTAGTGGAAAAAATAGCCTATTGGGCTCCTTCGATGGTAAAAACAACTCGTTGGCATGGTCGCTAGACATTATTTGTGGGAAAAACAGTCAGTTGGTTCGGTCGCTAGGCACCCTTGGTGGGCAAAATGACCTATTGGGCACTTTCAGTGGGAAAAACAACTATTTAGCATACATTTGGTGGGTAAAATGACCCCTAGGCACAGTCGCTAGATACATAGGGTGGGAAAAATAGCTCATTGGGCACCTTCGGTAGGAAGAATAGCCCGTTGGCAAACCTTTGCTAGGCAAAATAGCCCCTTGGCTTGGTCGCTAGGCACCTTTGCTGGGAAAAACAACCTGTTGGGCACCTTTAATTAGAAAAACTACCTGTCGGCAGACTTTCGGTGGGAAAAATAGCTCGTTGGGATGGTCACTAGGCACCTTCAAAGGCTAAAATAGCCCGTTGGTACAATCGCTAGGCACATAGGGTGGAAAAAACATCATGCTGGCACCTTCAGTGGGAAAAATAGCCAGTTGGCACACCTTCATAGGAAAAACATCCCGTTG
>JANIIA010000006.1:56998528-57021820 GCA_027478495.1 Erythroxylum alaternifolium | reverse complement strand
AAAGTTAATACACATCTTCACACTTCATGTCAAAATGCCATATTAGCCCCTTAATGAGTGCTAAATGTCCACTTTACCCTTCCTTTAATGCTTCATGGTTTCTAAACTTAAGTGACATGCCACAATTGCCCTCAATACATTCCTACTGCTTTAATCTAACTAACCAGTGTAATAAAACCCTACTAACACTAAAATAAATAATTAAACTCCAATAATTATGCTATCATGACCACACAATTCATTTAAATCATGCTTAACTCAACAAGGAAAAATTTGCGGGCCAACAGTTTCAACCCCAACTCTAACCTAGAGCGTCCAAAGTATAAATACATCATTATGAGACAGATGCAGTTTGGGAGAGTTTGAAAAGGAGAGCCTTCACTTTAGCCAATTCCAAAAAAACCTAGAGAGAAATCGAGAGATTAAGGAAGGTAACAAAGGACGAGAAACACGGAGAAGAAGCTTGACAAGACGTACTTCCCAAACAGATGATTTCCCACTGTCACTGCCTCTACAATTCCGTTCCTGATGTATTTTTTGGTTATTTCAAATTTATTCATGTATATAATTAAAATAGGTGTTGAGAATTGGTTGTGTTGAATGTTGAGTTTTTGTTTATACTCACCTTTGGGATTTTGATTTTCAAGATTAATAAAGTTTGATTGATTGTGTTTTTTTATTGATTTAATTGTGATTTAATTCTGCTCTTAATAACATGGCAATAGACTGAGAGAGTGAGTTGAGTGAAAATAACTAAATTGGGCTAACGAGAGTTAGGTGATTTAATAGGTAAAGAATTGAATCAAATCGGTAGAATCGTGTAATGAGAGATCGAGGATAGCTAGTATGTTATTAGACAATTTAGAACTAATTTAGGTTTTGGGTCAATTGTGAATTGAGAGATCACAATTCCATAATTTAAATTAGGGATTATCAGTTAAGGTCAAGAATTATAACTTGAGAGAGAGTGATTCACCCTAGGATTGTCTAGAGCCATTAATCCGATAATTGCACAACTAATTAGGTTTTCGTTAATTTCAGATTAAAACCCCTTTTTCTCACTTGATAGTTTCTAGGTTGGTTTTAGGATTGGTTTGTGTAACCTGTTTTCTTGTTTAGATTTCTGCAATTTCATTCTTGAAATTAATTATTTAGTTGGTTTATTTTCTGCATTAGTCACTCATTTTAAATTATTATAGTTTAGTACAACCTTAGATTTTAGGACTAGACTTCCCTCCTCGTGGAATCGATACCTTAGGTACTGTGCGAACGACCCGTGCACTTACGAAATTTACCAAGGTTAATAAATATTAAAACTTAGCATGTGTAACCTTGTAAACAAGTTTTTGGTGTCATTGTGGGAAAGCAATTTAGTTCTTTAATCTAAGGCTTTTCCACTAACTTTTGCTTTTTACAAAAAAAATTGGGGCATAAAGTAAAGACACATTAAGACATCTTCGAATAAGAAAAAGACATCTGAAGAGTTAAATGCTAAGAAGAGGTAAAAATAACGATCATGGAGGATGTATATTATAAGGAGCAAAGGACTCTTGCAGAATTCAATGAGCCCCAATTTGGTTGGGGAAATCATCATCCTTATATGAACCCATACACTTTAGGGTGGCAAAACCACCCAGAATTATATTAGTCCAACAATGTAGGGAATCATTTAGGGCATCAAGACAGTTCATGGGATTCCAAGTTGGACAAAATCATAGATAAGCTCACAGATATGGATCCTGGCTGAGTCTTAAAGGATGAAGGTCAAGCTAATGACCATAAATTAGCATGTTTAGTAATTAGATTTAAATTTTTGTGTAGTTAGGTTTTTTTAAAATTCTTAAATAAGTTTTGAATGATTTGGAATGGTTTGGGGTGCTAATTCTTTTGCTCTCTTAAATCACTTATAAGATAGGGAAAAACTCTCGATGTCCAGCTGATTTGGTCTCATCACTATAGCCATCACCACCTCTATCTTTATAGGATTTATGTCTAACCCAAATTTTCCATTCATTTATTTTTCTTTTTCAAATTAGCCTTCAGTTCTAATTTTTATGTTATTTTATTTTCTTTTCTGTTTACTTTAATTTTCTTTTTTCTCTTGTCCTTTATGTGTTTGTGTGCTCTCTTCTCACATTAAAGACAACGTGTTGTTCAAGTATGGGGAGGGATTATCTGTCTTTTCTTTTGAATGTGATTTTTGCATATTGTATGATAGTTATTAAGTTGTATCTTGTGAATTGTTTGAATGTGTCAATGACTTAGATGGAGTGAAATTTATTTAATTTTGAACATAGTCTAGTAGGTTGTAAATGATCATTAGCTCGGAAAATTAGTGAATTGGGGTTCTTTGGATAAATATACAGCTTAATTATGACTTAGTGTAAAATTGGCACCCTCTAGGTCGTCACAGTCATTCATAATTTGAAGCTCTTTAACTTAAGTAGCTTAACTAGTTTTTTTTCATGAAAACAAATAGCTAAAAACAACAAGGTAGGTAAAAAAATGTTTTGTTAATAAATTACTATTCTATTGACCTTCAGGTAATGAATAGAGCTAGTAGCCAGTTGAAAACATGATAATAGTAGAGTATCCTATCGACACGCATCACAAATGTTTTCCTTCATGTCAAAAGGCTATAATGACGTTTTAACCAAGCTGTTAATAAATGACTTAGTAGAGTAACCTGATCGACATTCATCACCAATGTTTGCCTCTGAGTAAAAGACTAAGTCTGTGTTTTTTATTAAAATTAAATAAAAAGTGTGTTCTTAATAAAAACCTACCAGACTTGTAATAAGCTTGAATTTTCATGAAAATATACTTCGGAATAGTTACAGAGTCTGAAGGACCAAAGAATTATTAAAGTGTGTGTACAATTGAAAAGGGTAATTAAATTAGCACTTAGATCCTGATTAACTTGTATATTTAGTTCAAAGCCCTTATACATAGATTTTGTAGGTTAATGATTAGATATAACTTGTCAAATTGTGTTCAAGATTAAAATTATTTCATGAACTTGCAACCATTGCCTCATTTTTGCATTGTATGCTCCGTGTTTGTTGTGTTTGTTATGTTTGTTATTGTGTTTGCTTGAGGACAAGCAAAAGTTTAAGTGTGGGGATGTTGATAGTTGCCATTTTTATTGTATTTTAGGGTTTAATTTGTTATGTATTTAGTATGAATTTGAGTGTTGAGTGTGTGATATATATGTGTTTAATTGTTGATACATTTAATCATTTATACTTAGCGATTATTGACATGAAATTGCTTAAGATACTCACTTTAATTCATATATGATTTTAGGTATAATTTGGAAGTAAAGAAATTAAAGTAAGTCGAAAGCATTATATTTGAGTCGTTTTCTTAATATTAATTTTCTCTTGTCTTCATGGAGCAAGAAGAAGAAAATTTAAAGACGAGAAGAAAAAAATCAAAATACATAGAAGAAGAAGAATGCTTACTGGAAAAATCAAGAAAAAAATCAATAGCAAGTAAAGAGTGAAACGATAGAACATTAAAGAACAGAAGATGAACAAAATGATAATGTAAGATTAAGAAAACGTAGTGCAGAGGAAAAAGCCACTTGTGTTTAACACATGGCATTAAATGCTAGCAGCATGCTAGCGTTAGCTCATGCGTTATAGCTAGCGTTGCAGCATGCTAGTGTTAACGCAAGCGTTAAAGGCTAGCCTAGCATTGAAAGCTAGCGTTAAATGCTAGCATTTAATAAATCTATGAAGGAAGAGAAGAGCTACAATACGTGTGGCCAAAAAAACCCTAACTTTAATTGTCCCATCGTAGCTATAGTGGGGGTTGTGAAGGAGATAGGTGGATTTGGCTTGGTGGCTTTGAAAAATGGAGAAGAACTGCAGCTAAGAGTGAGTAGCGTGAAGTGGAGGTGAACAGTAGAGAGGGACATTAATCTTTAATTGTCCTGTTGATGAATAGTAGACAGTAAAGAAGCTTGCCGCAACAAGAGTGAAGAAACAAAGGGGTTTTAGTTAGGGATGACAATAGGGGCTAAGCTCTATCTTTTTAGGAGACCTATGGAAGGCTAAATGTTCCGATACCGGTTCGGAGATGATATCAACGCTGACGATCGGGGTTAAGCATTTTTTATTATTTTTGTTGTTTCTTGTTCTCATTAGGAATTGATTATGTTATCTTGTGTTTATTGGAATGTGTATTGAATGATGATGATTTTAATGCGTTCATTGAATCATTTGATTACAAACCCATTGCTAGAATTTAGATATAATTTGTAATTGTTATGTTGAAATTCATGTGTAGCGACTAATGATTCGTAATCATTAGGGATAACATGACCTAGGTTAAATGATACATCGTATATGGTTGTTGCCTTGATTAATCGATTTTCCTAATTCGCAATGCTATTGCCTAATTAAATATGGAGATCGTATCCTAGGTTATTCGGTGGTTAGGTTTAATAAACGATCGTATCTTGATTAAACAAAACCTAAGGGAAAACTTGGGTTAATTATTAACCCACAATTAATAGCTTCTAGGAGAGGTTTGATAGCAACAAATCGTTGAATTATGCTTAGTGGGGGTGTAGGCTGAGATTGAACCGAAGAACTGGATCCCTACAGAATTCCCCAAATTTACCATTTTTTGTATATTTTCTTTAATTTGTTTTTATTAGTTAGTTTCATTTTATTTTCTTATTCCAAAAATCCAAACCCCCCTTTTTTCCTAAAAACCAATTAATTTTATTTCATAAGGAAACCAAACACTCCCTGTGGGATTGACCTAGACTCACCACTGCCACAGTAGTAGCCTAGTTATTTTATTTTGACTAGCGTTATGACACGCTGGTCAATTTTGGTGCCGTTGCCGAGGAATGCGGTGTTTTAGTTTTTATTTGTGCTTTAATTGGTGTTTTGTTTATATTTTTTTGTAATTGATATCTTTTCAGTTATTTCGTGATTATTTTGTGATCTTTGCTTTATTATGTTTTATGTTTGTGTTTTATAAAAATAAAAAAAATCTATATGGATGGAAATAATTTCTTTTATAATTTATATTGTCAATCTTTTAACAATGTTTGGACTGATCAATCTAACTTTTGTTATGGATTGGATAATTATCAGAATTACATCCATAATAGTTTGCAGGAAGCACAACAATTCTCATATAGACCAGAAGCATCCTATCACGACTCCGGTCGATCTCTGGTAGAGTTGAGTAATATTATAAATGTTAATACTTTGCAATTGCAGCAGAATAGTCTATAATTCCAGCAGGATGGAGGGTAATTTCCAAAAGCTACATGGTCTAGCGCCCAAGATTCAGAGAGCCAACATGACCTAGGTACATCTCTAGAAGAAGTGCCTAATATTATGGCTGCTAACAATCTTCAAATTTGACAGGATATGCAACAATTCCAACAAAATATGCAACAACTGTTTTAGCAAACTGTACAACAAATCAGAGAGGATGCTCTGCAAATCCAGCAAGATGCATTGCCTCGATGGGGAGATATCAATCATTTGGAGCCACAAAGTGAAGAGGAGCAACCATATGAGTTTTTTCAAATAAAGAAAAAGAAAGAAAGAAAAAGAAAAAGAATGATTTTTTTCAAATAAATTTATCAAGGAGGAATTGCATATGAGTTTGCAAAATTATTCATAATTAATGCATTCTCCTAAAGTTGTAATGATTATGTTATTTGAGTATACTGAATATGAGGTAGATGTTGGATTGGAAGGTTCACCCTTGTGGTTTCGATGTATTGTTGACATAAATTGTATGAGTGATTTCTTCGGATTGGTATATGCTTCGTGTGGTTGTTGTGTGAGAGTTAAATGGGTTTGTGAAATATAAATGTTACATTCGTCATAGTTGATGGTACCCAGTTTTTGATGCGTGTTGCTTTGTTTCACTAGCTTAAGGACTTTCATGCTACTTGACCCAAATACATCTAACCTTACCTTTACCAACATTACAACCCTAAAAAGTCCTTTGATTCATGATTTTGCATGTGAACATTAGCGGTGAAGAAATGAAATGATATGTAAAGTTGTAGAATAACATGATCATGAATGGTGTTGAGTGTACCTATAGATATATTTTACTTGAACACATTTTCCTAATCTACCATTAGATTGCTCAATTTCTGAAGATGATGCTTGTTGATTGATTATGAGTAGAAGCATTGAAGTTAAATTCTCGCTATGATTTTTGAAAGTCACTCATCTTTGCTTATGATTATATAATCTTAGAAAATATGGGAATTTTGTAAATGTTTCGGCTCTTTGAGCTTAATTTGGATGTTTTACCTGAGGATGGCTAAAAGCTAAGTATGGGGGAAATTGATATGTGTTTAATTGTTGATACATTTAATCATTTACACTTAGCGATTATTGACACAAAATTGCTTAAGATACTCACTTTAATTTATTTATGATTTTAGGTACAATTTGGAAGCAAAGAAATTAAAGTGAGTCAAAAGCATTATATTTGAGCTATTTTTTAATATTAAGTTTTTCTTTTCTTCATAGAGTAAGAAGAAGAAAAATAAAAGACAAGAAGAAAAAAATCAAAACACATAGAAGAAGAAGAATGGTTGACAAAAAAATGAAGAAAAAAATCAATAACAAGTAAAGAGTGAAACGACAGCACATTAAGGAACAAAAGATGAACAAAATGACAGTGCAAGATTAAGAAAATGCAGTGTAGAGGACAAAGCCACTTACGTTTAACACTAGCACCACTTGCGTTTAATGCATGGTGTTAAATGCTAGTGTTGCAGCATGCTAGCGTTAACGCATGCGTTAAACGTTAGCGTTACAGCTAGCATTGAAAGCATTAAATGCAAGTGTTGCAGCATGCTAGCATTAACACATGCGTTAAACGTTAGAGTTGCAGCTAACGTTTAACAGATCTGCAAAGGAAGTAAAAGCTATAGTATGCGTGGACAAAAAAACCCTAACTTTAATTGTCCCATTGTAGCTACAATAGGGGGCGTGAAGGAGATGGGTGGCTTTGGCTTGGTGGCTTTGAAAAATGAAGAAGAGTTGTGGCTAGGAGTGAGTAGCGTGAAGTGGCGGTGAATAGTAGAGAGGGACATTAATCTTTAATTGTCCTATTGGTGAATAGTAGATAGTAAAGAAGCTTACTGCAGCGAGAGTGAAGAAATAAAGGCGATTTTGGGAGACCTATGGAAGGCTAAATGTTCTGATACTGGTTCGGAGCTGATATTGAAGCTAACGACTCGGGTTAAGCATTTTTTATTGTTTTTGTTGTTTCTTGCTCTCATAAGGAATTGATTATGAGAGCAATTCCTTATATTATCTTGCGTTTATTAGATTAGGTATTGAATGATGATGATTTTAATGCATTTATTGATTCATTTGATTGCATACCCGTTGCTAAAATTTCGATATAATCCGTAATTGTTATATTGAAATTTATGTGTAGCTACTAATGATTCGTAATCATTAGGGATAGCATGACCTATGTTAATGACGCATCGTATGTGGTTATTGCCTTGATTAATTGGTTTTCCTAATTCGTAATGCTACTGCCTAATTAAATCTAGAGATCATATCCTAGGTTATTTAGTGGTTAGGTTTAATAAACAATCATATCTTGATTAAACAAAACTTAAGGGAAAACTCAGGTTAATTATTAACCCACGATTAATCGTTTCTAGGAGGGGTTTGAGAGCAACAAATCGTTGAATTACGCTTAATTAGGGTGTAAGCCGAGATTGAACTGAAGAATTGGATCCCTACCTAATTCCCTAATTTTACCATTTTTCATATATTTTCTTTAATTTGTTTTTATTAGTTAGTTTCATTTTAATTTCTTATTCAAAAAATCCAAACCCCCCATTTTTCCTAAACACCGATTAATTTCATTTCATAAACTAACCGAACACTCCCTATGGGATCGACCTAGAATCTCCACTACTACAGTAATAGTCTAGTTATTTTATTTTGACTAGTGTTACAATATGCTAGTCAGTGTGTATTTATGATTTGATTGTGTTAGTTTATGTGTTTAAGTATTTTTATGGGTTAGTATGAGTCTTTGAGCTTAATTGTTATATTTTTGAGATACCTTGATGTGTTTGTTAGTATTTTAAGGTAAACGGTGAATAATAGAGAAATTGCGAAGAGTTTCAGGCTAAAAACATAGGCCATAATCGTGACACAACAAGTCACAATTGTGACAGATAAGGACGAGTTAGGGCAGCCAGGCCATGATCATGCACTTTAGGCAAGATTGTGACAAAGAGCTTGGATCTAGGCCACGATCGTGCACTCTAGGCCACGATCATGACAGAAAGATTTAGGCGCTAGCTACGATCGTGGTAGGTAGGGCCATGATCGTGGCCTACATCTGGCTAAAGCAAAAACTCGAGTTTTGTAAAATTTTTCGGTCTATTTTAACCCTGAATTTAACCTAGAGCGTCCAAAGTATAAATACATCATTATGAAACAGATGCAGTTTGGGAGAGTCTGAAAAGGAGAGCTTTGACGTTAGCCAATTCCAGAAAAACCTAAAGAGAAATCGAGAGATTGAGGAAGGAGATAAAGGAAGAGAAACATGGAGAAGAAGCTTAACGTGACGTCCTTCCTGGAACAGGTCGTTTCCCGCTGTCACTGCCTCCACAATTTTGTTCCCGACTTATTTTTCAGTTATTTCAATTTTATTCATGTATAGAATTGAAATTGGTGTTGAGAATAGGTTGTGTTGAATGTTGAGTTTTTGTTTATACTCACCTTTAGGATTTTGATTTTTGAGATTAATAAAGTTTGATTGATTATTTTTTTTATTGATTTAATTATGATTTAATTATGCTCTTAATAACTTGGAAATAGACTGTGAGGGTAAGCTAAGGGAAAATAATGAAATTGGGCTAACGAGAGTTAGGTGATTTGATAGATAAAGAATTGAATCAAACCGATAGAATCATATAACAAGAGATCGAGCATAGGTTCTCGGTAGGTTATTAGACAATTTAGAACTAATTTAGGTTTTGGGTCAATTGTTAATTGAGAGATCATAATTCCATAATTTAAATTAGGGATTATCAATTAGGGTTGAGAATTATAACTCGAGAGAGAGTAATTCACCCTAGGACTGTCTAGACCCATTAATTTGATAATTGCACAACTGATTAAGTTTTTGTTAATTTCAGATTAAAACCCCTTTCTCTCACTTGATACTTTCTAGGTTAGTTTTGGGATTGCTTTGTGTGACTTGTTATCTTATTTAGATTTCTATAATTCAATTTTTGAAATTGATTATTTGATTGGTTCATTTTCTGCATTGGTTATTCATTTTGAATTATTATAGTTTAGTACGACCTTAGATTTTAGGACTAGTTTAGCCCTCCTCGTGGGATCGATATCTTATGTACTACACAAACGATTTGTGCACTTGCAAAATTTACCAAGGTTAACAAATATTAAAACTTAGCGTGTGTAACCTTGTAATCATTTAACGGAAAACATTTTGCAAAATTCTAACTTGCTCATTATAGATAAAATGGAGGAAATTGTGTAAGCACTACAATCATTACAAACAGTTCCAAAGAGGTATGTATTTCAAAATATTAAATTTCCAGTATCTAATACAAAGTCTTTACCTTCAGTGGTGCAGGCACCTGTAACTGAATTGAAGCAATTATCGAAGTACTTAAAAGATGTGTTCTTAGGAGAAGGAGAAACACTTCCAGTAATCATAGCAAAGAACTTAACCAAGCTTTAAGAAGAAAAGCTCATTCGAGTGCTTAAAGACCATATCACAGCTACAGGGTAGATTATGGCTGACATTAAGAGTATTAGCCTTTCGACATGTATGCACCGAATCTTGTTGGAAGAAGGATCCAAACTATCAAGAGAGTCACCAAGAAGATTGAATCCTCCGATGATGGAAGTGGTAAAGGCGAATCTTAAAGTTGCTTGATGTTGGTATAATCTATCCAATTTCGGATAGTAAATGGGTGAGTCTGATCCAAGTAGTACTGAAGAAAACTGGGATTACTATGGTGAAGAATGAGTTTGTGCGTACAATAATTCAGAATGGACTGTGAGTATGCATTGATTATAGGAAGTTAAATGCTGCTACACGCAAGGATCACTTCCCACTCCCATTCACCAATCAAATACTTGAAAAACTTGCAGGACGATCTCACTACTGTTTTCTTTATGGGTATTTAGGATATAACTAGATTGTGGTAGCTCCAGAGGATCAAGAGAAAACAATATGTACATGCCCATTTGGTACATTTGCCTACAGAAGGATGTCGTTTGGATTATGCAACGCCCCAGCTACCTTTCAAAGATGCATGGTAAGTATTTTTCTAAATATGTTGAACATATTATTAAGGTCTTTATGGATGATTTTACTATCTATGGAGATTCATTTGATGCAGGCTTGGATAATTTGAATTGTGTACTTAAACGATGCATCGAAACTAATCTTGTTCTTAATTATGAAAAATGTCATTTCATGGTTGAACAAAGAATAGTGTTGGGATATGTAATCTCATCTAAGGGAATTAAGGTTGATAAGGCTAAAATAGAAATTGTGCAAAATTTACCTTACCCCACAAATGTACGGGAGATTCATTCTTTTCTTAGCCATAAGTTTTTATCGCAGGTTTATCAAGGACTTCAGTAAGATCTCAACAAAAATATGTCATCTGTTACAAAAAGATGTACCCTTTGAGTTTGATGAGGGATGTAAGGAAGCATTTGACAAGTTGAAAGAACTTTTGACTTCAGCACCGATCATTCAACCACCTAACTGGAGTCAACCATTTGAGATTATATGTGATGCGAGTGATTTTACTTGGGTGCTATCCTTGGTGAAAGATATGAAAAGTTGACTCATGCAATCTACTATGGTTCCCAAACATTTAGTCCAGTACAATGCATCTATTCCACCACTGAAAAGGAGATTTTAACTATTGTGTTTGATTTGGATAAATTTAGACTTTATTTGCTTGGTTATAAAGTGATTGTGTATTCTGATCGTGGAACATTAAGGTACCTTTTATCGAAGAAAGAAACGAAGCCAAGGCTGATTAGATGTATTCTCCTACTCTAAGAGTTCAATTTGGAGATCAAAGACAAGAAAGATGTATAGAATTAAATTACAGTTCAGTTGAGTCTAGTTGTGAAGGAAGAGGATCCAGTACCATTGTAAAAACTTTTTTCAGATGAGCAATTTCTAATGCTTTAAGGTAAGGCTCCATAGTATGCTGATATTGTGAACTATCTAGTAAACTATGAGATACTTACTAATTTGAGTAAGGCTATATGGAATCAGATAAAAAGTGAGTAGAAATATTATATCTGGGATGATCCTCAATTGTGGAAATGTTGTTCTGATCAAGTGATTAGGAGATGTGTACCTAAATATGAGTTTGAATCAATTATGAAGTTTTGCCATTCATATACTTATTGTGGTCTTTTTAGGCCTAACAAAACTGCTAGGAAAATTCTTAAATGTGGTTTCTATTGGCCAAATATTCTTAGAAACTCATATATATTATGTAAAGCATGTAAACAGTGCCAGAAATAGGGTAATTTATCCCATAGAGATCAAATGCCTTTATCTCCAATAATTGTATGTGAAAATTATGATATATGGGGCATCAATTTTATGGGACCATTTCCCTCTTCTTTTAGTTTTATTTATATTTTGTTAGCTCTGGATTATATTTCTAAATGGGTGGAAGCTAAGGCCAACAGGACTAACAATTCTAGGGTTATTGCATAATTCATTAAGTCTAACATTTTTGCTAGATTTGAAACACTGCGAGCACTGATTAGTGACAGGTGTAGGATTGCCTATGTCCTGGGAATTGACAACACGCAGCAGAATGGACCATAGGACTTCATGTCTTGTGCCTTGGTTAACTGAAACTACACAACAAGAAGTGTAACCGAAATTACCTCTTGAAGCTCACAGTTTGGATTCTTTTTAGATATGTTGATGCTGTAACTCACTAACCCCCTCTACCGGTATTGATACGAGGATGAAATATCTGGGCAGTGACTAATGTGTTCTAGCACATTCTAAAACACTTTAGAATGCCGAACAATTTTCTCTCAGAAAAAAGAACGAGTGGCTAGGTCTAGGTGGCTAGGTTTTTTCGTGTGTCTTCTAATGGGACATAAGTAATCTTTTTATACGGAAACCCTAATCCTTATTCCTATTAGGAATAAGAATATCATAATCCTAAACCCATTAGGATTATGGAAGCCCAATAAGTTTTGGTCCATATTATATCTCATATAATAAAATCCCGATAACTTAAATCTATCTAACCTAATAAATATATCCATGTATATTTATTCAGTGCCTAATAAATTAGGCCCAAGTGAATAAGCCCAAATCACATCACTCTTTGTGTGCGACCCTGTAGGCTCATGCGATGTTGTTAATGGACTTAATCAGACTTCAAGGCCTATAAGTTGTAAGCAGCCTCTAGCAAGACATTATGACTACCTAAATCAAATGAGGATCGGTAATCTGATTTAACCTGCAACTATGGTTACAAACTCAGTCCCTTTGTAACACAATATCAAGATTAATCATAAGACATGGTACATCTCAACCTTTGATTAATCATAGTTTCTTGATTCCTATGTTGACTGACTATAACAAATGACATAGATGACTCCTCATCAATTCATTTGGGCACGGTATTGCATTTCTTCAGTCATACTTGTCAAAAGGCCTAAATGATATATCTCTCATTTAAGAGAGGTACAAATCCCATTTATGTCATTCACATCCCTCCGTATGACTTATTTAATGTCCAATATAAGACTACTTGTTATCCGATTAAAGGTAACTTAGTCTAATGTCAAAACTCTAAATTCCTTATGTAGGAAGCCATGATGACTTCATGTCAAAAGACTAAAGTCAAACCATATTAAAAATCACTAATGACATGAAACCATGTAGTGTTCTCTCTGTGGGTCGATCCAATATATGTAACATATATCAATGTATCTGATTTGATAATTAATATCCATGATTAGTAAAACGTGATCATCAATCAGAACACATACTAGCCTTAATTCATTATTGTTCCACCAATAATGATCAACCAGGGACAATTTATAATAGTATTATAATGCTTATGGTTTTACTATCAACTCACATACTTGATGATATAAGCCTAATACTATTTATGGAATGTAAATCACATTACATAACAATATACATGCATATCTAAAAGAATACCTCATAATATATAAATAATAAGTCAGAATGTCAATACAAAAGTCACATATGACCATTGGCCTAGGGCACACTACTAGCATTAAGGATTTTAAACCTATTCAAAAAAAATTTAAAGCATCCAATCAATAAGTATTGACCCTAATTTGAATATTTTACGGTCAATTTGATGATAAGACGGCTGTGGAATATTTCAAAATTTAATTCGGTCAGTTGGTGAATTAAATGCATTAAAGGGCAGTTGGGTATTTTTGTAAACATTAAAGGGCAATTTGGTATTTTTACAAGAAGTTAATGGAATGATGAGTCAATAGAAGAGAACCAATTAAATGGAAAAGTGGCATGGGTAAAAGTGTAAATATGAAACATTTCAATAAAGTTGTAATTATAAGATGTTATTAAGGATAAAGGTGTAATTATAATAGAAATGGGGGCAAAATTGTAATTCAACAAAGCCTTTATCCTCTTTAAATGTTGGTGGCTGGCCATTGATGAGAGAAATGTAGAGAAAGAGAGAAAAAAGAAAAGAAAAGAGAGAGGAGAAGAGAGAGGTTTAGATATGGCCATGGAGGAGTGATCCAAACCATTTTTCATGCTCTTCTACCTCCAATCAAGCATCTAACAAGATTTCATAGCTATCTAAGTGAAGAGGAATAAGAAAATGGGTAGGCAAGCTTACTTATCTTGCTGAAATTTTTTTTGATTTGTTAGGTTAAAGGCTAGATTTGGTTTTAATGGTGAAACTTGCACCCTTTTGATTATGTGTGAAGCCTTAGTCAAACTTGGTCAATGGTGAGATATATTTCCTAAAGTGTTTTATTTTTTCATTTGATGATTTAAGATTAATGAATGAAATTAGGAAGTTAGTTTCATGATGAAAGAATGAAAGAAAAACCATGGAAATGATGAGTTTTCGGCCAAGGTTAGGGTTTTTAATATGTTATGATCCAAAATTCCAATTTGATGTTTTAAGATGTTCATAGCATTATTTTGATGCTAATGAAGTAAATAAATGAACAATAATTGATTTGGAATTGGTTTTGATTGAAATTCGGCCTATAGTGTTTGATTTTGTAAAAAATTTGTTATGAGATTTTATGGCTTAAATGTGTATATTAAAATGTCATGGGAGTGAACTTGGATTGGTTTTAAGTGTTAGAAATCAAATGAAATTGAATTGGAAGAGTTTAATGTGTAATATGTTAAGTTTAGCCTTAACGGCATTTTTAGTATAAAAATATGGTTATGAAGTAATAACATGTGAATGTGATTAAGTATGTGGATTGTAAATTGAAAGTAATGAATTTGACATGGTTTATGGTATATTTAATTGAAAAATGTATTAAGGAGTTGAATGTATTGGTATTAGGTTTTCGAATTGAAAAATGAAGCCAACTGAAGGGTTTCAAAGTGGTGAAAAGGAAACTAGCAAGTTGTGAGTGTATTTCAATTGTTTTATATGACTAAATTCTTTGTAAAAGAATTGATGACATGTAATTGTTCTTTAGATCAATTTTATGAAAATGGTTTTCATGAAATGAATATTTATGTTGAGTTTTATGCGAATGTTAGTTTACAAGTGAATATTGCTAGCATAAGATTATGCTTTAGCAATAAATGAATTTTAACTTGAATGTTAAATTTTGTATGATTGGAAGCTACATTGAAATTATGCATTAAATTGAATGATTATGAATCCTCCCATAATTGATTTCAAAAATAAGTTGAATTGAAAAAGTATGAGTTATTTTTGCCTATGGTACATTGTTAGGCTTTATACATGTTATTATACTGGTATATTTATAGTGGTTAACCTGTTACGGGTAAGTGATGTAGAATCAACTCTGTAAATAGTGGTTAACTAGTCATAGGTGAGCGATGCAGAACCAGTTCCGTAACTACCGGTCTATAGCGGTTAACTTGTTATGGGTAAGTGATGCAGAACCAGCACCGTAAATAGTAGTTAACCAATCGCAAGTAAACAATGCAGAACCAACTCCATGACTTTATGCCTAGTGTACCATATGGTAAAGAAACTTGTGGTGGGCTATGTTGAGTAAGGAAAGTTATGAAAATAGTAATGCTACCACTATTTATGTTAAAAGCGATTTGAGAGGTACTATATTGTACCAATGCTAGTGTTAACTTATTTTTCAGTATTAAAGTTTTCAGAAAACTTATTGTCACCACTGTTTATTGATTAAGGAAAATGGGAAATGGAAAATTTTATGTGATGAGTTTAATTTCGAAAAGCATTTCGATATAGTTTTTCAAAAAAATTGAAATTGTATTTTACGAAATGTTATTTTATTATCAAATTTGATGATGCACAAATAAATTGTTATGGAAAATGTTTTACTATGAGCTTTATGATTTTATGGAATGTTACAGTTATATTGTTATGAAAAGTTCAATTTTCTTGTAAACTAATTACACTCACTGAGCTCGTTTAGCTTACCCTTATTTTTATGTTTTTAAACAAACCATCCTAGGTATGCGTACATATGCTACAATAATTGGGCCTCCGCCTCAAGATTAGTTGTATTGTTGGGTGTTGTTGTGCTTGTGTCTTCTAGCTATGTACTTTTGTGTAAAGAATGGATTTTTATAAAAGATTTTAAATGAAATGCATGAATATGTTTTAGCTTTTAAAAGTTTATTGTAGTGACTATTGAGAATTATTTGTTTTGGTTGCTTGTGAGTGGACTTAAAATCCAAAATTTGTAAATGAGAAATCGGTGTAAATATAGAAGTGTTTTCAAATTTTACGAGGTTTTTAAAAATTTTGGGAATATCAAAATGCAGTCGTTATGCTGCCGAAATTTTCAATAAAATGATAGAAAAAAATTTTCCCACTATTTTTCATACTTTTAATTATTAAAGTATAAAAGGTTTTAAATAATTTAAACGGCTTGGTTTTGCAAGAACCCTTCGGTCGAGTCAAATATTGATTGAAGGGCTACCGTGGGGTCGTTGGGAGGCCTCCACTCAGGTTTCAGAAGGGGAACTTTGGGACCTATACCTTTAAAAGTGGCCCAAGCAACTTTCTTATTATTTTAACATTAATATAGGTTTTTTCAAGACCTTTGAAAGCATTAATAATACCAATAAATCTAGTATACATGTTATATATGTTTTCATCATGCTTCATTTGAAAAAATTCATATTGACGCATTAGCATGCTTACTTTTCTCTCTTTCACTTAATTGTTTCCCTCATGTATAACTTCTAAAGTATATCAAATATTAAATTTCATAAGTCGTTTGGCATATGAAGATATTATTGAATTCATTTCTTCCTTATGTTTAAAATAGGATGTTTTATGGCACTACTATTTAAGGAAATTAATTTTTTATCTTAAGGTTCCCATTTTTCCTTTAATTTGGGTAGCTTTTATTATTTACAATTTTAATAGGAATAAAGGGACAATTTGACATTATTTCTAAAAGGTCTACACTTACAGCCAGTAGGAAGAATATCATCCTAGTTTTCCTATAAAGAAAATAATTCCCATCAAAGAAAGGTTGTCTACTGATACTTTATCTCTCTTGGTTGAATGACGATGATTATGCTCCTAGGTACGTCATTATGATCTTTCATATAGGCAATAGACTACTCTGATACTACTTATTAGTCCCTAATGGCACTATAAAAGGGTGTGAATTAGGTGTGTACAAAATTCAATAATTTTTCTAACTAATGTACTCAATTAACAACAATCAGTATAAATAAGTTTGAGAAAATTGCTTAATATAAACTAATCAAAAAATTGAGCAATAATTTAAAGAGGATAAGGAAGAGAGAATGCAAACTGATTTATAATGGTTCAGCAAATAACTTTTGGTTACATCAACTACCAAGACTCTTCTTAGAATTTTGTTATAATTCTTTTTCAAGGCAAAATATGACCTTTTTACATTATTTTTAGGACTTCTTATATTATTTTCCCAAAGTAAGTAAGAACCTTAATCCCACTGGAAACACTCTTAAGTTTAATATCCAACACCCCAATAAAATATTAATTCTTTAAAATATCTCACTTGTTCACTTGATAACTCAAAATGGCTCACCCACACAAATATGAAACAATAATACTCAAATGATTGAAAAACTCTTTGAAATGTGTTTATATGACACCTAAAACCTTCTTAATAATAAAACTAATGAGATACCTATTTGTAGTATTTTAGGACCCCTACTAGTCGTTGAAGGCAAGAAATAGTCATTACAATAACTATATACGACACATTGGTCGACTAGTATAGTATACAGATCGATTAGTATGCATTAAAAGCTCTAGATTCATTAGCCGTTAGAACACGAGTCAACCAGTAGGCATATTAGTAAACCAATATGCCACATAGGTCAACCATAACATCAATGTTACATCAAACTTACAATACATCAAATTTAATAACTTTAACCTGTATTGGTCAACCACTAACCCATGTAGGTAAATAAATTACCCCAAAAACTTGATTTTAACACCTTCAAATGCTCAAACTCAATTTGATTGATGAAAATATGAATTAAAAACTTCTCAAAATGGTCCCCAATTTTTGTTTTAAAGATCAAAAGGCTTTTATATAAAAACCAAAAGCTTCAATACCTTTTGATGAATGAAAAGACAAGTAATAATTTAAATGAATTGTTTATGTATAATAATATAAATTGAATTTTCATTATTAAAAGAAAGGCATAAGGAAATATTGAGTATTTCAAAATACTCTTGGTTGTCAAAAGATTCATATAAAAAAGTTAAATGGATCATAATGAGACTTTTAATGCTAGTGTAAAACGTAATACGATTCAAAAAACTTTATTATTAGCCAAAATGAATAATTGAAAATCCACTAATTAGATTTTGTCTATGCTTTTCTTTATGACTTCCTTAACCCTAATATATTTATGATACTACTATGTGGTTTTACAAACACTAATTATCCTAGTTATGTTTTATAAACTTAACAAGTCATTATACAAGTTAAAGCAGACACCATTAGTATTACTTCAAGGCTTGACCTTAAATCCTCCGAATTTGATAATTCATTGTCTATATATAAAAGGTTAGTCAAATATGTATTCTTACTTATATTGATGGCATCCTTTTGGTTTACAATGATGAGAGGCACTTGAAATGGTTTATAAAGTAATTAAGTTCCACATTCTTAATTCATGACCTTATCCTTTTGTAATTTTTTTGGGCGTGGAGGTTGTCATCTTTTTAATAGAATGATTCTCTTAAAAAGACTTGCCATCATCACCACCATAGTCAAAGAATTTAAGTATGTCGTTTAAACATGGAGATTAATATCATTAGGTGGTAGGCACATTACAATTTATTACATTGACTTGACTTGTTAATGTATTTTTTTCAATAACTTATGTCCATTCATGCATTCTTTAACATAAGATCATTGATAAGCTATTAAAATAGTGTTGTGGTACCTTAAGCATACATATACACGTATACTTTTCCTTTCTAAATCACATCTATTTCACCTTTAATAATTTTTAAACAATAACTGAGAAGGATGTCTAATGACAAATGGTCAACAAATAGTTATGCAGTTTATCTTAATATTAATTTAATATATTAAAATGCTAAGAAATAACCTATAGCAGTCAAGTCATCAATTGAAATTGAATACAAATGTTTAACAAATATCATTTTTGAACTTATGTGGTCTATTATTTATTAGTAAAATGAATGAGTTGTTGAAGCCCTCAAAAATAATCTCTGATTAACTAAATAATATAAGGTTTTTGATTAATTAACTAATAAACTAAAATTAACAAGAAATCAAAATAAATTAACTAACTATAAAAGTGAAAAATTCAATTTACCTAACTCTAATTCAAGGGAAGGATCTCATACAATTGTAACTATGATTATTGGTATAAAAAGAATAATTTTTCATAATTCAAGCATTTAGTCTTAATCCTATTTGGATAGCCATAATAAGTCTCAATGTTTCTAAATTAATTAAATCAAACCTATCATTCAAATCAAAACTTACCATTAATTAATTATATATGATAGCATTATATAACAATTAAATGATAGTAATAAGCCTAATAAAAAAGGTTAAACCCTTAAATAATTGATATAGCTATAACTATTCAATTTATTTTTCTTGTTTCTCATAAGTTAGACATGTAAATACATAAATAATCTACTTTCTACGTATATCAATTATTCACGACAATTACATATCACTAAAATCATAAATACTTACAGAATAATCAACACTGAATTAGTTTGTCATATCTACAGAATAAATGACACTGAATTAATTTGTTATATCATTCAATATTAATTACTCATGAAATAGAAGAACAATAAACAAAAGATACTTAGAATAAAATGAAATCTAGGTTTAAAACAAAATCATTCAAAGTTACTAATGGACTTTTAATTCTCCTTGAATCGGAAAATTCATATTTAGTTACTCATGGCTATTTTTCCTCCTCAAAAATAGATGAAAAATATAATATGAGGATAAGTCTCCTAATTAGACTAAACATCTAAAAGTGGGTATGACTTCAGGCTTGATCTCTTCTTATTAATTTGTCATCTTTTACTCCATCTTCTCAAATTTTTTAGCTTTGACAAATGATGCTCCAATTTGATATTTCATGTCAAATTTTGTCAAATTTTTATTTTTTACCTCCTAAAATAAAATAAATATCAATTTTACTAGTTGGGCACCAAAATCAATCCAAAATAAAAGAAATAAGTCTAATTAATATAATATAATCACATCTTATCACAAAATTTGTTACACTCATCCTTTAGTTCTATGATTTGATAATGTGAACTTAATTTACATAGCTTCATGGGAAGACTAAACACATTAGCTTAGATTCATTTTTGTTCTAGAGTAAGTTAACCTTGATAATATTCAAGTTTGACTTATAAACTTAATTGCATGGTCATCATTTTGATAGCTTAATGATCTTCATGACTCATATTAATTAAATTGCTTTGATATATATAGATCTTTAATATATAGGAATAATTTACCATGGGAGACATCAAAATGATGATTCCCAAGCACTTTCTTGATTTATTTGCCATGCTAATCAAATTACTAACATTTTTACCAAAATAATGGGCTAATCATTGTTTAATCGTCATATAAACAAACTTCGAATTCTTGTATTATCGTCATATGTGGGAGGTGTCGTGATAACGAATATTCCTAACTATTTTGTGTTGTCTTCATGATTTTTTTTATCCTTATCTTCTTTATTTCTAAATCTTATCATAGATCATTATTTTATCCTTATCTTTATGTTATTTATAATTCTTATTATAGGCTATTATTATAAATATTGTTGAAACATTACTTAAAATGGAATTGAATCTATAGAAATAGTCTTCCTTATACCTCGCATTAACACATGCCTTATTTGAAATTTGATGAATACGTATTTGAACTTAATAACTGATAGTTGTAACTCTCTTTACTAGTTTCTGATCTCTTTATTACATCTTCCTTCTTTAGATAAGAAGATTCATTTCAAAGAACAACAATTTCGTAAGGGATACTTACAAGTCAATCATACTTTAAAATACATATCATACTTAGATTTAGGTTGAAATTCCAAATTAATTTGTCATCCCTTTTAAAAAAGTAATTCATTCTATAATTAATTAAATAATAAAATTGTCAAGTTTATTGAACTATCCTTTTTGAGAGTTGATGGTGACAATACAACTTGATTTGTGATATTGTGTATGAGTGGTAATCTGACTAGTTTATTATTCTACTGCTAGAATAAATTTCATGATATTGTGTATGAGTCCTCATTTCCTAGTATACCTGGAACTTGTGAAGAGGCAATAGCAACTATGCTACCACAATCCAGTAGGAAGGACGAAGAAATGATTGTAGAAAACAAGAAGATGGATAGGGTGGTAATTGACGATACATAACCTAATACTAGTAATAGGAAAGAAACAGGTTCAGATAACGAAGTGGGGGAGTCAAGTCAAGTTTCAGTGGGACTTGCTAAAAGAAGTATGGGAAGAAAGAAAGGTAAGAGAAAAAAAAAGCACAAAGGGGTAATGTCCCCTAAGTGTCTTTTTTAACAAGATCTTTTAATGACGTTATTAGTTTGGAACACGAGGAGTTTTAATGACCCCCATAAAAAGATAATGGTGCAGCAATTCGTTGCAGATAAACAATCAGTTTTGGTAAGACTTCTTGAAACTAAAATAAAGGCCAATGCTGATTGGAAAGGATTAGCTTTTTCAGGGACAAAATGGGGATACATTTCAAATCACATCTACCATTACAATGGTCAAATATTATGTTGGCATAATTCGGATAAAGTGCAGGTTCAGGTGCTTAAGATGGGGGCCCAATTTATGCATTTGCAGTGTGGATTAATTTGGAAGTTCTAATTTATGGTTACATTAATATATGCGTCTAATTTTGCTTTCCAACGTGCTAACTTGTGGGAGGAGCTACTGGAGTTTCATGAAGGGACGCAAGAGCTATGAATAGTGTTTGAAGATTTCAATTGTTGTCATAATTCTGATGAAGTAGAGGGAGGTGTTCGATTTCATGGAGGCTCAAGGGCCAAACTCAATCAGCTATTTTACAGCACTGATTTGGTGGATCGAGGAATGGGAAGATGGTTCACCTGGGAAAACAAACAAAAAAGGAATATGTTTATCAGGAAGAAACTCGACCGAGCATTGGTAAATCATTAATGGCTAAGCTCCTTTCCTCTTGCTTCAGCTGTGTTTAGAGAATCCGAATTTTCTAATCGTGCGCCCATTTTAATACAACAACTGTATGATGGATACAGGATTGGGGCATCATTCAGATTTTTTAATGGATTACTTCAGGTAGAGGGATTTATGGAGGTGATTTCACAGGTTTGGAGGACTGAGGTAAAAGACAAGGCTTATCAATTGATGCAAAAATTGAAAATTGCCAAAAGAGTGATTAAAGAGTTTAGCAAGCATAGAACTCGAAATATTCAGGAAATGTGTACTAATTTGGCTGAGATATAGAAGGAATGTTATAGGGACCCCCTTAATGATAGCTTAAGAGTGCTTGAGGCCGATGGGATGAAAAAATACCAGGAAGCTTTGAAATTGAATGATTCAATCCTTAAACAAAGGGCAAGACAATCTTGGCTTAAGGAGGGTGACATGAATACTAAGTTTTTTCAGGTGGCTATTTTAGCTAGGCGAAATACCAATACCATTACTGAACTGAAGGATGAAGGGGCTAATGTGCACTACAAGAAAATTCAGAATTTGCGTCGGAATATTACCGACGGAATAAATTTCGTCGCCCCTTACCGACGGAAATGAATAAATCCGTCGCTGAAAACAAACATTTACTGACCACGAACCCATCCGTCGGCAATATTGACGGGGAAAATTCGACCAAGAATCTGCGACAGACAATAGCGACGGAAAATGTCTCGGCGACGGTAAAAAACGCGGGAACAGTTCCCGCAATTTGATTGCTTCGCGCTTCTCCGACGGTACTTTGTCCGTTGGTAAAATTACCGACGGCCTGTATATATTCCGTCGGAGATTTATTGACTGGATAAACTTTCCGACGGTACAAAGCTTCCGTCGGAATATATACAATTAGCTACCGACGGAATATTGTCTACCGTCGGTATGTAACATAATTTTTATAATTTTACCGACGGTAAGACCATTCCGTCGGTAAATGGCAGCAGAAAACCTATTTTGCCGACGGATGACATTCCATTCCGTCGGTATTTGAGTTTCTTCCGGAACCTTCCTGCTTCACTTTTACCGACGGAGGCTCTTCGCCGTCGGTACCTTACCTAATTTAATAATGGTGCCGACGGATATGTGTTGTTCCGTCGGTATTTGTTTCAGGCCATACCGACGGTGACATTTCACCGTCGGTAACTGTCGGCAGAAAACCTAATTTACCGACGGATCAAATTTTGTTCCGTCGGTATTTGGGTTTCATCCGGAAAGTTCCTGCCGCTCTTTTACCGACGGCGATTCTTTGCCGTCGGTAAATGTCGGCAATCCCGCCCATTTAC
>JANIIA010000006.1:56982520-56998428 GCA_027478495.1 Erythroxylum alaternifolium | reverse complement strand
CTACGGCCGAATCACCGACGTTTTCTTCCGTCGGTTTATTCCGTCGGTAAATAAATTTACCGACGGTATATTGGCTTGTTCCGTCGGTAATTTCCGTCTGTAATTTACTGTTTTCTTGTAGTGGTGATACGTGGTAATCTGGAAATTGTTGGGCACATCAGCGAATTTTTTTTCAATCTTATAGGAAATGCAAAAAGTGCAGGGCACGATTTTGGGGTTAAAGATGTTTTGGAGTTCTGTCCTAGTCAGGAAAGATTGGAGATGTTAAATGCTCCTTTTTCAGTCCAACAAGTGAAGGAGGCCTTGTTTATGTTAAATGGTTCAAAAGCTTCCGATCCTGATGGGTATTCGACTAGATTTTTTAAGGAAACATGGAATATCATAGGCCAACTCTTAACAAAAGCGATGCTAGAGTTTTTTTCGTCTAGTAATTTACTGAAGGAGATCAATCATACTTACTTATGTTTGATTCCCAAAAAGGAGCAACCAGAAAAGATTATGGACTATCATCCAATTTCGTGTTGTACCACAGTGTATAAAATAATAGCTTCTCTTTTAGCTAAACGACTGAAAGGAGTATTGGCTTATGTGGTAAGTAAAGCCCAAGGGGCTTTTCTTCCTTCGAGAAGTATTGGGGATAACATACTGTTGTTGCAAGACTTGTTGGGTGAATATCATACAAATAAAAAGATCATCAGTTATGCTTTTAAGATTGATCTCTATAAAGCGTATGATACAATCGGATGGGAATATCTGAAGAATTGTTTGGAAGGGATTGGTATGCCTACATGCTTTTGTCATTAGATACATCAATGTATTCAAACTACATCCATGAGTGTTTTAATAAATGAGATTCCTACGAAACCATTTACTATCACTAGAGGAATTAAGCAAGGGGACTCGCTCTCCCCTTACCTATTCACTCTGGTGAAGGAGGGCCTTTCAAGACTATTGAATAAAATAGTGGATTGTAATGGGCTATTTCAGTATCATTATAAATGTAGTGAAATAAAATTGTCACACTTGTTGTATGTTAGTGATGTGATATTATTGTGTAAGGCCAAACCTCATATGCTATTGATAATGATGAACTTGATGAATATATTTTCTAGTTAGTCGGTGATGAAGATGAATGTATAGAAGAGTGGAATTTTTGTGTCTTCAGATGTTCGAAATCTGGATAGGATTCCAAGTTTGGTGGGGTTGCCTCTCCAAGAAGCACTGTTCAGGTATCTGGGAGTACCAATCACTTCGAGTAAGCCAAAATTTTCTGATTTCTTGCCATTGTTGGAAAAATTGAACGGTGGAATCAACACTTGGCAAAATCATTTCTTATCACTTGCTGCTAAAGTTACTGTTATTGTTTTAGTGTTGAACAGCATGCATGTACATTGGGCTGCTCATGTGGTAATTCCAAAGAGAGTAATCAAGGAAATGGAGAGGATATTAAAATCCTTCTTATGGACTGGTAAGCATGATAATTGCAAGGGAGCAAAAGTCAAATGGAGTGATATTATAGTAAAAAAAACAAGGGGGTTTAGGCATTATGTAGATCACTCAACTGCAAGGGGTATTACTAATGAAGAGAATATGGAGATTATTCATGGATAAAGAAGCGATGTGAGTCAAGTGGGTGCAAATTTATCGCCTTAATGGGCAAAGCTTTTGGCATCTTCAGTAGAGGTATGAACATTCTTGGATTTTTAAAAGTTTATCGCAGCTACAAGACATGATTTATCCTTTAATTAAAAGTAAGGTAGGGAATGGAGAGGACACTTGTTTCTGATTTGACAATTGGAATGAATTCAACCCTTTATGGTTGCGAACTGATTTACTAGTTTTTAGAAACCGAATTCCTAAGGAAGCTACAGTGGCATGGCTATTTCGGGAGAGGGAATGGTTGAATAGATGTAGATTTGGCCACTTACTTGAACATTATGTGAACAGCGTGCAACTTCGAAACCAGACGGACAAGGTGATTTAGGTGGCAAATCATGTTAGGGAATTTTCAAACAAACCAACAGATGGTATAGGGAGACAATTACATGAAGTTGTACCATAGGTTGATATGGTATGGAAATAGGTAATGTGCCCAAAATCTGTTGTTTTCTTTTAGTTGGTTATTAAAAATAGATTGCGAACTAAGGACCGACAGTTTGGTAGCTAAAATCCCCTTTGTGTTTTGTGTAAACATGTCAATGATTGCAGAAATCACTTGTTTTTTGAATGTGATTATACCAAAGTGATGTGAAGCAGTTGCATATCATAGGGATCCCAAATTTTTCCTATGAATGGAACGAGGTGTTGAATGATGTTACACGGTATTCCAGGCCTAGAATGCGAGACGGTCTCATCATACGGACGTCGTTTCAAATGGTGATCTATCACATATGAGGGGAGAGGAATAGACGCTTATATAAGGAAGTGGAACAACATAGGTATGAGCTCGCTGCAACAATTGTTAACTTGATTAGAGAGTTAATAGGGAAGCAAAATGCCATTAGACAGGAACTCAGAGTGACTTGGCTAATTTAGCTGGTTTAATGTGGTTATTGGATGTATGTTAACAATTGTATAGTAGTGGTTGTAGTTATTTTGTTATTATCCTTATAATGGGATTATACATAAGTTTCCAACTTTGGTAATATATTTCTTTTAAATTTCAAAAGAAATCGTGATATGGGTCCTACAAGGCATGCATTTGTCTATATGTCAGATTAAAGGACATAAAGATCTATACATTCTTCTAATAATACTGTCTCTTGAAAACATCTTTAAATTGTTTATCCATAATTAATAAGGTCACCTTTCCACTTATCTCTCTCTGATCGTAAACTATAGGTTCCAAGTTAGCTATTTTGCATCGATCGTAAAGAAAGAGAGAGGAAAGGTCGCATTGAATTGGTGCAAACAACTCAGTTAACACTACACCAAATATATAAGATTGGTGTTTATTTTTATCAATATCTACACAAACTTTACCACAACGACGGCATCATTGTTCACACATGAACATCCAAAACTATTTTTCAAGAGACTAGGTCTTAATTCAAGCCTTGTTTTTGCTCTAAGTCTTGATGAATAGGTCAAACTATAACAAATAAAACAAGAACGTAAAGGAAGGAAAGGGAGAAAAAGGAGGAATAAAAATTTACATCAGTTTCTATAAAATGAGATTTCTTTCCTTTGGAATTAAATAGGAAATTTATTGTAGGGTACAATATAATTTGGAGAGCCAATGTTACGTCTTGACAGAGAATGATAATGTCCCTACAACAAACTCAGTTTTTGAGAATTTCTAACTTACTTTAAACTTTAACATGACAAAGCTAACATGATAAATAAAAGGGTTAAGATAAAGCTAACATGAGGGAGAGAGCTGATAAATAAGTAACACGTTCATGTCATGAGGATCTCATGAGGATCAAAAAGTCTCTACATCGCAATCTACAAATAATTAGGAAACTAGTTATGTTCAATATAAATATAGCTGGAATTTTTTTTCTTTTCTTGGCTTAGCCATAGAGGTATTTATTGCTCAGAAATCTTTCAAGAACTTAGCTGAACTTATGTGGGTTTCCCTTCGCACATTAACTTGGCGATTGAAATTTTATTAGGAATTGAAGGAGAAGCAACTTATCTCAATTTCGATTCTCAAATTTATTAAGAACTCCCTTTATTCTTAAACTAAAATTATATTTAGTTCGGCCAATGGCCATCCATTTGTTTTTATTATAATTCCTAATGGTTTGGTAGGTCTGACTTATGACACTACTTCTAAATTAACAACTGTGGTTGGCATTTGACAACCACTATGTTACATCACCATTTTACCATTTATATTACTCTCAAAATCTCACGCATCCCCCGGTCTTATATTTGGCTACCAACTTCAGTAGTCTCATATATTTTCGTCAACTCTTACAAAATGTTCATGAGAATATGCCATATCATACAGTCCTTTTTTTTTAATTCATAATAATACCCTTCAATGTTTTACTTAAGTTGCATTACTAAATTGTAAATACTTAATTATATTGTCATTGAACAAACTAATAAATTGGAAAGAAATTGAGAATGGAGGGGGTAGTTGATTAACTTTTAAGCACATTTATCGACCTTACAAGACTCGGAGGAAAAAGAAGTCATTGTAAAGCTAAGGAGGAAAACAACGAGATTAGAGCTTCATTCATACTATACATTATCAATTTTTTTATTTTGTTGTTAGGAAAAATACAATGCCAAAAGATTTCATAGGATATTAGTTGAATGTTGCTTCCAAATAATTTGAAGACACAAAATAGCATGCATTTTTAATTTGATGTTACTTCCAAAAGAGTACATAATATACATATGTAAATCTTTTCAATGTCACCAACTGTTGCTTTACATTGATAATATGTTGGTAATATTATTAATTTTACATGAGTAGTAAAATAAAATAGGACAAAAATATATTTTTAACCTCAACTTTTACAACAGAATACAAATTGAACCCTAACATTTTGAAGTGTTTAAATTGAAATCTAATACTTTCAAAATATTTAGAACAAAAGCTAAATGTATGAAAATTTTGATAGGTTAACTTTTTGTAAGTTAAATGTCATGTCAATGCTAATATGACATTATTTTTATATTTTTAAATAAAAGGTAAGACCCACTTCTACATAATTATTTTTAATTAATTAAAAAGTGAATTTCATAGTCATGTGACAATAAGGATCATTGTTTATATATTCCAAACAATGGGTCTCACTTGCTGACCATAATTATGTATATTAGATAGTGGGTCTCAATTGTCATGTGACAGTGGACTTATTTTTATTTAAAAATTAAAAATAATGTAATATCAGTATTGACATTTAAGGTTTGTTTTAAATATTTTTTTAAAATTAACCTGTTTTAAATGTTTTGAAAACACTATGGTTGAATTTAAATGCTTCAAAATGTTAGAGCCTGTTTTATATTCTATTATAAATGATGAAGTTTAAAATACACTTTTAGCCTAATAAATAATCAAATTAAACAAAATCATTAGCTATTATCACCGAATTTCAAAGTTTAAGTTTTGATGGAGCCTTTGGTGGATTGAAGAATTATTATGCATGCTCACTTGCTTCATTGCGGGTTGATGCTAATTCACAATTTTCCTCATTGTAATATCAAGTGAGACTATTCAAATTTCGTTCAAATTGTGTACCTTTAATTTTATCAAATGTAAACAATTACATTTAGACTCATTGAGAACTTAAAGTTTAGACAAAAAGAAACACCAGTTATTACTTGACAATTAAGGACTACAGTTCCTGCAATTTAATACGTTATTTAGCCAAATGTTTCCAGTCTGAGTTGTCATATTTTTCGGTTGTTGCTGTCTTATGCTCAAGGAAGATCGGATTAAAGCATCCAAACTCTGGTTAAACTTCGAAATTCAGTTATGTGGTCCTATCAAGATTTGAAAATTCCAATGGATTAATGGATGCTTGATTCTGGAATTATGACCAAGGTGCTGCTTTCTTCCACTAATGTGATACTTTTCACCAGCTACATCAACTGCTTTACCATGTACTCTGCTGTATGGTCATGCATGCAGTTAGGCGGATAAATTAGTTCATATACTCTTTGCCAAAGAAAAAGGAAAGAAGATAAAGTTCTATGATGTTATCGTTATGCCTGTTCGTGACAATGCTCAACTAACATTTTCAAGAATACTTCCTAAATTCCTGCACTATTTCATCGCAAAAGGAAAAAGAAAGAAGCGAACGTCCTATGATGTTATCGTTACAGCATAAAAGAAATTTTCGGCCTAATTGATGTATATATGTTTAAGTCCATATGAGCAATCTTGTTTGTATATGTGTAGATAGAAGGTATTACTTAAGGTTAATGCTTCAGTCTCCTATGCCTATAATGTTTTAAGTATTTCCTTCTTCTACTTCTTATTTCGATCGAATTCACGATTATGTCCTCTTTAATTTACATAAACTTGATGGACCTAGCACAAAAGTAAATATGAATTAAAATAAAATTTTAAAGAAACCTTAATCAACATCTGCTTCAACATTAATCAGATCTTTTCTCTTAGTTAAAAACTTGATAAGGAGCAGCTGGGAGGTCCGTAGCCACATTGACATTGAAAAGGATCCTTTAGAAAGGTGTAGATCCCAATAGCCCTATTTTTATATGGATCGATTGAATTGTTTTTCCACTAAATTTCGGGTCTATGGGACGAAAAAATTCAAACTGTTGAACAAACTAAAGAATTGAATTTGGATTATCTATTATTAGTTACCTATTACACAAGTAACTTTTTATTTAATTTGATGTTAGAAGAAATACGAGCACGTACATGAACTCACTAAAACCATCGTCATGCGTAAATGAATTTTCTTGTGCATAAAACAATATGACCTTCATCATCATAAGGGAAATGTCAAAGGAGCGTATAGAAAGAGAATTTTGTTTCTGCGCACGAGAACACACATATAGAGACTGAACAATAATAAATTTGAAGGGGAGGGTCAATTGAATCTTTATTGCTATAACTAAAAGTTGGTCATCATCTTGGCATGTGAAACTACCAAAGGCTTCAATATTCTAGGAAGACGAATTATATATTAACTAATGGCGATTAAACTAATTAAATTCAACGATGTTGAAATGTCGTACACTTGAACGGTGCAGTGTTGTTGCCCAGCTCATTGGGTAAAGTTAAATTAATTTCAACGACCAATAGGATTCATTCTTTAGCCACATTTTGACCCTAACAGTACTCACTACAAAGTGCAAACCCTACCTCTCATCAACCGCAAGAAGAAAAAGACAAAAAGCAAACTCCAGTCATAAAGGGTTACAGGCGATAGAACATCCAAAAGTTTGACCACATCATGAACCTGACTTCTGTAATTAAGAAACTTCAAAAGATGGGTATGGGGGACCCGTGAATCTCGGATGGCTCGAACCCCTCTCTGTGTACAACTTGTCTTAATAATGGTCGTCGTTGAATTCTTCAGGCTCTTAGTTTATCGCTAAAAGTTGCATAAAAGATTAGTTGTAGAGATTTTTTTTCCTTTTTTACTGCAATTGGATTTGAGAGTTGACATTTATGTTTGATGCTTATGCGTTTCCTACGTAAGCCCGTGAGGTTTTGAGTTTCTTTAAAGCAAGTCAAAATACTGGATGCTTTCTGTATATATACAACTTAAGGTTCTCATTCGGATGGTACAAACGGAGAGCAAGAGAAGACGAGATCAATTCATCAAAAGGGTTTTATGGAGGATCTAACGGAGAGAATTGGTCATAGAGTTGTCCAAGAAGATAAGACGGCTGATTCTTATGGTGGTCATGAAGGTGGTGGTTGCAGAGAAGATACTGTTGTTAATAAGGTTATATACACTCTATTTTTGAGCTTCACCTACATCTCTGGTTTTCGTGGTTGTTGTAGTTTTATGATTTGTAGGAAGGACTAATACTTTATTGCGAGCAAAAGGAACTGCATATGCACAAAGATGCACGTTATGCTTCTCTCCCTTCATTCTGGTTCTGTGGTTTTCTTGATAGTATTGCAGCTATATGATCTTCATGTCTAGTGTTTGTATGAGCTCATTTCAGTCAAGTTATTTTTTAAATATAAAATTTAATGCATAAGCAGCAGATTTCAAATATTTTCCATAGATTAAGAGCAGGAAGAAAGGTTTCTTTTTCTTTCCATGAGACTATTTTCAGAATTTATAATACTGTTTTCTTTCTGAATTTTGTGTTAAGACTTTACTGTAAACGTTATTGCTTCTCAGGGGCGATTGATCGTGATCCCTGCCATGTTTATTCCTTTTTATATAAAATATAAAGTAGAAGAAATTATCGTCGACTTATCTCTTCATTTATGCATATAATTCAGGTTGGAAGCAATCTGAAATCTTCTTCCTCAGAACGCAGGAATATGAGCTTAATAAAGCAGGTAATTAATTAGAAAAGCAAAAAACAGTACATATCCTCTAAGATTGTATGCATTCTGATTTGATTAAAACTACCTTTTGATTGAACCTTTCTCATTCAGTATATTTTTGCATGACATAATATTACAATTTCATAGGTCCAGTCACAACCTGCTAGAACAAATAAAAAGAGAAAAACAAATATGTAAAAATTTTACTTTTTGTGAGAATAAATCAGTAACTTAAGTTGACGCTTCAACACAATTTATGTGGTTTCTAGGAGCTCTATGCAATGGATAAAAAGATTGCATCTAACCATTGACCTGTATACATTTGAGACCTTATATCAACATGACTACCTCTGCAGATATTTTGAGTAATACACGAGAGTGACAGATTTGGATCACGAAAGTGAAAGACCGTAAACCTTTAAAGTCATGAACTTGGCAATCTTTGTGGTCCCAGCCGAGTCGTTTTAATTGACTTGGATGTATGAAAATTCCAAGTTTTTTTGTTGTCCAAATTTTTGATTGGTATGATATTCTTGACCATTATCTTAGACAACCAGCGACTTAAAGACTCTACAACGTGCTTCACGAGGTTATATAGATAGCCATTGGTTAGTTACTTTGTTTTTATGCACTCTTCCAACATTTTTGCCCTATGTCTTGCAAGCACTGGAGAGAAGTTGGGAAAACCCTAATCATCTAAGCAAACTTATGTAATCCTTTTCTTTACAGGGTCTTGTTATCTCTTTTCTTGTACCCTTTAATAATGTATTATGAAGGCCCTTGAACAGGTACCTGCGCAATCCAATCAGGAGGATACGTCCAGCATGGAACCTGATTCAAAAGTACCATCTTCAAGCCAAAAGGAAAAGGTTAGAAGATTTTCTTTTGTTCTAATCTATATCAGAAGCATGCGTGCATTAACTGAGATCAGAAAATATTTGAAAATAGCATGTCCTATTGCTTTTCTTGACTGCGATCTTGCATGGCTCATTCGAAATTTACAATTTGGCATATAGTGGCACTTACCTGATTCGATAACCCTTGCTCCTAGCATGCTTTTTTGCATTTGATGGATCCAACCATCTCGATGACACGAGAATATATATGTAAGATTAAGCCTATTGGATATTAATCTTCTTTACAAACAAGACTCGACGAAAAACTTGAGAAAAATTTAGGACAATATCAAAGTTTAACCTATTGATTAATTTTGTATAATTTTAATTCTAATCATGTTCCCTTATTTACATAGGATTGATGTTCTTAATATTCAAATATAGGTTAAAGATGTAAACTCAATTATTTTTTGAGAGCTTATCACTCAATAATAACATTATGGTGGAAAATGAAAAAAAATAAAGCAACTAAAAACATAAATCAAATTATATAGGTGAGCCTGATTTAGAGGGATGAATTTGTATAAGTTGACTATAATATGATTTTGCAACTATAATTCTTTTTAGAGAAAACTTGACAATTTTATTTAAACTAAGGGAGGAGTTTATTTTAATAATTTTTCGTTTAAATTATTTTGAATTTAATTATATATTTAAATTTTATTTAAAATATTCATTGTACTAATCTGCTAATTAAAGGATAAAATCAAAATTCAAAATAACACCCAACTATTTACAATTGTGAATATGATTCATCTTTTTACATTATTCTCTTACAAATATCGTCATGTTAGATTTAATTATAATTATTATAATAACCAGCAACCAATCTAATCTAATATATAGTTATGGTTTGTCATGGATGAAAAGAATTTTCAATATTGTACTAGTACTTTAAGAAACTATTCATAAACTCCTCTGGTAGACTTAACATGATTTAAACTTTAGTTAGATGAATATGTTAATAATGATAATAATAATTCATACAACTCCTTAAACTAATGTTAACAATTTAGTGTAAATAAGGGGTTAGATTTAAATTAAAAGTTCTAGAAAGAACCTTTTTACAATATATACAGCCAACAATATATTAATGATAAACTTGTTTATACTAAATTAAAAAGAAATTTACTTTAATTTTTTCTCTTTTTTCCCCTTTAAAAAAGATAACATATTATATCCACAAAAATAAAATTATACCTTTTTGGGAACAACAAAACATTTATATTTATCATTAAATTGGATAAAAGGTAGTCACTAATGATTTCTTTATTGTAGCTTTCAACCTTGCATTTAGTTTGAGTAAACTATAGTTAGTGTATTTAAAGTAATATGAGATGTATTGTTTTAAAAGTATAACGAATGCCTTATGAAAAACCTAGTTATTTATTTAATAGCAAGTTTAAATAAACTAACATAATTAATAATGTGAATAAATGAATGATGAAACAACTCATCGAGTTGTTGAGGTCAAAGATGAAATTTTACCAGCAACACTTTATAATTACATTTTTATGTTGATAAGCTTCATCATTCCATAAAAAGTCTTCGCATTCTCTGTCTTCCTTTTTTCCTTTTCTTTTAAGAAATGGATGTTAGTAATAGAATACACGATAGGAGAGAACTTTGCCTTTCTAAAAGTCTACTCCACCCTTTTCTCACCTTTAGGATTTAAATTTGGTTGAATGAGATTAGAAAATTACATTTTTGTCCACTCAAACTAACCCCAAAACTATGCTTGGTTAGATGGTTATTAATGGAATAGAATGAAATATAATATTATTCTATCATTTAAGAAGAGAGTTTATAATGGAATTAATGTAATAGAAGGGGATATAATTATAAGGAAAAGTTTCACATTACATCTTATTTCACCATAAATAGTAAAAATAAGTTACCTCCTATTTGGTAAGTTTATAATGAAATATAAAATAACAATCAATATTTCACTATATTACATTATGAACCCTTTTTCAAACAATATTTCACTATATTATATTATAAACCCTTCCATCCTCTCTAAACAACAATTTTCTAATAGTACATCTATTTACATTTCATTCTATTATAAACAATTATATTTCATTCTATTAAAAATCTTACGTACAACCAATTATACCCTAAAAGCTTCTCCACACTTTTTTATTATTATTCATTTTTTCTCGACCTATTATTTAAACATTTCATTCAATTTTTAATCTTCAAACCATTAACAAAGTAAATTTGTACTTTCTATGATATATATGTGCAGGATGTTCAGCTTGAATCTGCTAGAGCCGAAATGGGTGAAGTGAGATTAGAAAATCTACGACTAAAAGCATCCTTAAATCAAATAATGAAAGATTATCGAACCCTTCAAATGCAATTCCATGACATTGTTCAACAAGAGGAAATAAACAATCCCACAGAAACGGAGAATAATCTTCAAGCAACTGATCAAGAAACCGAGCTTGTTTCACTTACACTTGGTTTTTCAAATGATCCCAAGAAAGATGGAAAGAATGTTGAAACTTCCAGCAAAAGGAAAGATCATCATGTTATCAAGGACGGTCTGTCTCTTGGACTAGACTGCAAACTCGAAATGTCAGATTCTGACACAGCTGGAGATGAAAAACAGAGCCCGATAAACAATGTGAAAGAATCCAAAGAAGAATCTAAGGAGATCAATTTGCTCAATAAAGCTTCAAAGATAACTCGAAGTGGAGACGATGAAGTCCAACAACAGAATCTTGTCAAAAAAGCAAGAGTTTCTTTGAGAGCTAGATGCGACTCTCTAACTGTTAGTATCTGAATTTATGCTTTTACAGCCCTGTCAGGAGTAGGATTACCTAAATAGAACTACTTTTTAGTTTTGGTATTGTTGGTGAATATTCTCTTTTTGATTATATATATATATATATATATATATATATAGATGAATGATGGTTGCCAGTGGAGGAAATATGGACAGAAGATTGCAAAAGGAAACCCATGCCCTCGAGCTTACTATAGGTGTACTATTGGACCAACATGCCCAGTGAGGAAACAGGTACAAAATTTATTATTTTCAAATGCTACTTTCAAAATTAAACGTTGCAATAATTGCAGTTAATACAGAGCATTACCTAGTAGACCAAAGGTATGAAAAGAAAGTTGAATTGGAATATATCTTTGTATTTATCATTCTTCGCTTGTAAGTATTCTTGCACTTGCGACTTCTTATTTTGTGATGTTTCAGGTGCAAAGATATGTTGAGGATATGTCCATCTTAATCACTACTTACGAAGGAACACACAACCACCCACTTCCTGTTTCAGCAAGAGGGATGGCTTCCACAACTTCTGCAGCTGCTTCTATGCTCTTATCTGGCTCATCATCGAACATCAACCCTACCACTGCTGTTGATCTCCACGGATTGAAGTTCTATCTATCTGACAACTCAAAGTCAAAGCCTTTACACATGTATAATAACCCGTCATTGTCTTCTTCATCTTCCCACCCAACAATCACTCTTGACTTAACTTCAACGTCATCTGCCTCATCTCCTTTCACTAGGTTTTCTTCAACCTATCCTCAAATCCCCGAATTTGCTTCAACAAGTCTCAACTTTGGTTCCCGTGAAACGAACCAAACAATGCCATGGAGTAACATGTTCCCTGCTGGCTATGGTAGTGATTCACAACCCTACCTAAGGAACCCAGTTGGATTGTCAAACCTCGGAAGAACTCAAGAAGATAACAACCTTCATCAGTCATATATCGAAAAATACCAGTCTTCTCTGCCACAGCAACCGTCGTTACCAGATACCATAGTTTCTGCAACAAAGGCAATCACGGGTGATCCAACTTTCCAATCTGCTTTAGAAGCTATTCTCACGTCTATCTTTGGCACTGGCGGCCGTGGAAACAGTGGTGTCGCCTTTGAGGGAGGAAATCAGGGAAGTGGGGACAAGTTTGTATAGAAGTTTAAATAGTGTGAGCACTTTCCAGTGGCTGGTAGCTACTCGGGGATTCCTAAAGGCAATGTATCTGCAACAAGCTACTTAAACAAAACGACTTCGTCGACAAATTCTCAACAGGGAAATTTGGTATTCTTGGCACCTTCATCTACGTCAAGTTCTACATCTTCTGGAGACGGCAGGGATCGAGCCAGTTAATAATTTGACGAAACACGATAAATTATGTGTTTATATAGTTTCTAATTAGCCTATGCTTGATAACAAAGAATGAAACGATTGTGCTTTGAGATGTTCAAAGGAATCAAAGAGGAAAATTAGGACCAAACTTGTTTATCAAATTTTAGTTCGTTGTCCAAGTCGTAATTTTGAATCTTTTTAGATCTTTAATTTCAGTGAAATTGTTACTAGAATATTATTGTTGATGTCGTCATCTCAGGTCTCTGTCACTCAAAAGCAATTGGCGATGCAACCTAAAAAGGAAATCCAACCAGCTTGTTTGTGGAGATAGCATGAAATAGTTAAGAGTAGCGATGGACTTCAACAAGGGGATGTAGCTAAAATGGTAAGAGGTTATTTTCTGTTTTTGGTATAAAGTGGCAGTGCAATGGGTATAATGATGATATCACAATGTGTAGAATGAAAGTAAAACGTCTCATTCGTGTTCGTTTGTACGCCAGCCATGGATACGGATACTATTCTTTACCGATCGGATGGTACCATACCAGCCAGTAAGCGGAATAGTATCTTTGATTGTGGTACCAGCCTTAGGTATTAGTCGGTACCAGCTGTTTTCAGCTGGTACCAGCCGGTACTCACAGTACCTAAAATTACCGGGCCGTTACTATTAAATTCTAAAAGTTAGAGGACGAAAATGCAAAAAAAAACTAAACCCCCGACTCCTCTCCTTTGTGTCTTCTCATTTTTGATTTTGCTCCTCTCTCTGTCGCTCTCCAATCTCCTCTCCTCTTGTCGTTAGCAGTGGTAGACGGTTGTGCTCCAGCGGTTCTCTCCGACAGTCCTCCATTGCTCCTCTCTCTGTTGCCTATCGCAACGTCGCCTTTCGCCTATCGCAACATCAACCGTCCTCCTCCTCCCCAACCAACCACCAACGTCGCCTATCCCTCTCCAGTCTCTGACGCAACCACCATCGTCTCTGCAATCAGATCTGGGAATAATACCCAAATCTCAATTCTCCAACTCATCACCGATTGTATTTCTATTGGTTTGGCTTTGGGTGTGTTTTTTTTATTCAATTTCTGTTATAATGATTATGGTTTATCGTTTGTGTTAAGATGAAATTATGAAGGATTGTTTGTGTTGCGATGAAATTTTTGGTTGATTGTTTATCGATAGTTGGAGAATTGGAGTTGGAATGTTAGATTGGATTTAAAGGTTGTAATGTCTGGGTTGGTTTTTGGTTTTGGTAATGAAAAAATGAAAACCAAATGTTGATTATTTGTGGTTGGTTTAGTACTTTGGATTGTGGAAGAATCGAATGATAATGAAAATATGAAATGAAAGTTGTATTTGTTGGTTTGGTACATGAAAGGTATATTGCAATGTGGTTAATTGTAATGGTTTGGTACTTCGGTTGGTTTAATTCATTTGTGGTTTGAACATTGAAACAAACAAATTTTGTTAACTAAATTTGAAAATTAAAATAGAATTAAAAATAAAAACATAAAATTAAGAAGATCTAATCTATTCATGGCTCATGCTTTGCTAAATGGCATCATATTCATAAGAAGATTCATTCATGCTATGCTAAATGACATGTAGCTGTAGCCTGTAAATGCATATTACATTATTATTACTGGAAGAAAAGATAATTTGTCTAAATATATAGAAAAAAAGCTAAATTGAAATTGGTCAAATAGTATCATATTCATATAGAAAGACAACAATTAGAATTGATTATTTTAGATATATCTAAAGTTTGAGTTATTAAATTTTAGATTAAATTAATTTTTTATTATTTGTTTAAGAAGTCATAATTAATTACAATGTTTAAGGTGTGTACTAGGTTTTAAATTTCAATTTAATTCTAATAATCTTATCTAATTTTACAGTAGAATATTTTATTATCCCCAATCTTCTTGGTTCATCTTGATTATTGTAAGAGGACAATTAGTAAAAAAAACTATATGGTAACGGTTTAGAAGGTTCTTTACATATCATTGCTAATTTTGTTGATAAAACTACTTAAGAATTAATTTCTTACAAAACTAACATCTTCATATTTTTGTTACGGTCTTACAGATAAATGGAAGGAAGTTCAACTACTCCTGAACGAACTACTTCAGTAAGATATAATAATCCAGCTTGGGCTTATGCTGCATTAGTCCCAGGTATGAAGAATCATACAATTTGCTTGTTTTGTAACAAGTATTTGAAAGGTAGAGGAACCGATTGAAGAAACATTTAGTTGGGATTAAAGGAGATGTAGAACCTTGTAAAAAAGTAAGCCATGATGTGAAGTGACAAATGAAAACATTGCTTGATGAATATCAACATGAGAGAGATAGAAGGAAAAGGTTGAATTTTGAAATTAGTAGTGGAAGTTAGTTTTCTAGTTTCCGTGGTGATTATGGAAATGTTGAAGGTAGTAGTGGTACTGGTAGTGTTCCATCTCAAGCTTAAGAAGAAGTATCTAAACCTGATGTGAGGAAAAGAAGAAGGCAGGTGACTAGTTTCTTTGTACCATGAAAAATTCCTAGAGTTCAACTTTCAATTCGTAGTGCAATGCAATCAAGAGATGCGGCTCACAATGTCAATATGACAGTAGCTAAATGGTGGTATGATACAGGTTTATCATTCAATGCTTCTCAATCTTATTATTATCAACCTATGATGAATACAATAGCCTCTTATAGTCTGTGATACAAAAGTCCTTCGATTAATAACTTAAGAGGTAAACTTTTGAGTTATTTTGTTTCTGAAATTAGAAGATATTTGACTAAAAGAAGAGTAAATCGGGGTACTTATGGATGTTCAACCATGTGTGATGGTTGGACAAATAGGAGATAAGAGCCTATTATAAATTTTTTAGTTTATTCTACAAATGACTTTATGTTTTTGAAACCTATTGATGCATCTGACCTGATTAGAAATACTAAGACTTTGTTTGGGA
>JANIIA010000006.1:56966396-56979783 GCA_027478495.1 Erythroxylum alaternifolium | reverse complement strand
TATTATTAATTATTTAATAAAATTTATTATGTTAAATATTATTCTATTCTATTTAATATAATATTATGACTTGGTCACAGTTAGTATTTTGAAAAATTATTAAGAGTATATTAGGTAGTTTATATTTATTAGTTTACGTTACATCTTAAACTTTCTAAATCGAAGGTTTCTTATTTTCACTGTTTAGGATAAAATGGATCGTAATAAGAAATCGTCCGCTTCTATCTTATTTCATTCCATTATAAAACTTCCTTCCAAACGATGAAAGTGTGTCACGTTTCATTTCTCTATCTTCAGCCCCTCAACCAAACAGAGTCTAAGAGTGAATTTTGCAGCACATAGTTTTGGTTGTATGTATGAATTTTGTTCCACAAATTTCTAGATGCTTTTAGAATCAGATTACACGGCTCGTTATCTAATGTTGTTGAACATGAATCAGCAACTTTAAGTATTGATCAATTTGAGAGGAGGATCTTATTCCCTGCAAACTTTGAAGCCTGTTACCTTCTCATTTGCCTGTAAAAATATTCTATCTGGTTAAAATTGATGAAAACAATGGGCAGGAACCATATCATGTGACGAATACATATCCAAGTACAGTTGATTGGAAGTTAATCTTCTCGTTATCTTCACTCAAGTCAAAGCGTCATGCTTAATTTTTGTTTTTTAAACCCATTAGATTTTGGTCGTTTTGTGCACCCATACATATAAAGAGTGAATTATAGGTACTCTTCTTTCATAGAAAACTATTTCCTTTTTGTAATCTGAAATAATGCAGAATAAATGATGAAAATATAAGGTTCTGAAAACTTTTAAAAGTCAATTTTAGTTAAGCTCAAGCTTGTTTAGACATCTGACTGAGAGGCTCTATAATAGTTTGCAAACTTGTAGCACAACGTAATGTTTGGGCACAAGAAGCTTTCCAGAATTGCGCTCAAATTTAGGCTGAATTGAAGTATCCCAATTATAACATATTATTTGGTTCTGTATCATTGCTTCCTGAGGTGCCTGGGCTTTTCAATTAAAAAGTGCTTTGCAAAGTACCACAATGCTGTAGTATTGGTTCTAATTTTATGTTACCATTGTTTTTTCTTTACGTTTGCATGTCAGAATTTTTTTGTTCAAATTTCAACATATTTTATTGTGGTTTCTTCTCATGACTGAAACAAATTTCTCATACTTTGGAGCCTTTCAGGCAAGTTCAAGTTGACTCTTCAGTTTACTGAGGAGTATCCTAACAAACCACCAACTGTACGGTTTGTTTCTCGAATGTTTCATCCAAAATAGTAAGTTGGACTGAAAAGTGTTATCTAGTGTGGACTTTCTGTTGATTATTGCTTCAACTGTTATTTGCAGCTAAGTTTTTGTGTTGGAAATCTGCAGTCTATGCAGATGGAAGCAGTTGTTTGGATAATCTACAAAATCAGTTGAGCCCTATATATGTGTAGGAGCTATACTCACGTCTATACAGGCATGTTAAAATGTTATACTATTTGATATAGACATTATTGCGTATTCTGTTGAGTTAGCAGCCGAGCATATTTAGCGGACAGATATTTATAATTTCTCAAATCCTGTATGCTAGAACAAGTACCATGCTTACACATTTAGACATGCATACTGTCAGGGGGCAAACCAATTTAGAGAAGAAAAAAGTGGGGGGATGGAGAGATCTTGAATATGGGAGTTCCCAGCAAAAATAATCTTTGCTCATATACAGGATTTTGTTCCCATCAATTAATGTGTGGTTAATGCCACATCTGAAATTAAAGTTTCCCCGAGATTCCTAGTGAGCTTAAATGCTTTTGATTGGATTGAACTGCCATACTGAGTAAGCTTTTGGCAATTTTGTTCTGTTCCCTTTTTTTTTTTCCCTCATACGAATGTTTTTGACATCCTGACCATTTCGTTTTTTCTTGATCGAATAAGGGAGCTGAATGTTCAGTTTATCCCTATCTGTAAAATACCGTTTATCTTCACGAACTTTTGACCTATTAGAGAAGGCCTTCAACCACTTCATTGTTAAGGCCTAGGATCCCTTGTTCACAAGGGAAGAAAAGAAATAAAAAGTAAAGGACGGCATTTAACCCTCAGAATTTTTGTTGGAGTAGTCAGACGACAGAATTAGCTATTCATATGATTGTTTGGCATTTAACCCTCAGAATTTTGGTTGGAGTAGTCAGACGACAGAACTAGCTATTCATATGACCTAATTTTAACGAACAGTTATTAATCGAAATGCAGAAGTACTATAGGTTACTTGAACAAAAAGCATCTGACAGTTATTTAACCTCTAGAATTAAAACTGTCGCGGAATTAGTAAACATAATTATCTCGGATATAGGTAGTCAGGTAAGTTGAAGATTAAGAATAGCTTAACTATTGTATCAACCAAAAATTTCAGCTTCAAGTCTGATTGCTGTCAGGTCGTATTACTGATGGCTTGTGCAGTAATCTGAATAAATGTGAGAGGAACAAGCTTTAGCTTCCTTTTAGAAATTGTACAAGATACACAATTGTGGATAATATTATGCAACCTTTGTACTAATGGTTACAACAATTTTCTGTGGGCCTGTGCCTTCACTTCAATTGAGATCATTTTAGGTCATAATTTTCCCCAATGAGGAGAATACAACACAACATTTCTAGTGATCACGAATGCTGAGAGTATTTCGTGTACATTTTGTGTACAGTGGGTTTCACTACATGATTTTCTGACCCTATGTATGCAATTACTGCAGCGTTTCTCTGCGACCCCCGCTAATTCAGAAGCTGCTCGGTTGTTTAGTGAAAGCAAGCGAGAATACAATCTTAGAGTTAGGGAAATTGTTGAGCAGAGCTGGACAGCAGACTAATGACCACCAGCTTACTGTGCGTGCATGTCTTGCGTAAGGTGGAATATTTTAAGGTCCAAATGGGATCTTATCAACTATCGGTGTCTCTCAAGTTGCCTCTCTCAATTGGGGAATGCTAGGGCTGCTTTGTTCGGATGTGTAATATACAAAACTTATGTACCATTTTGCATTATATTGTTGCAAAACCTTCAACTAGCTACAAGTTGTACTTTGGTTTGATTTTATCGGGTTAAATATTAATTAATTATAGAGCCTTCACAGTGGTCCTCGTGGCTTTTGGGGTTAAGGGCCATTGGAAGTGTTTATTTTGGGAAGTGTTTCGGAAATGGGGAAGCGAATTATGTCACAAGTCCATGCCACTGTCGTTCGCTGTTTGCATGGTTTCGTGCATCACCTTAAAATGTTGTTAGGAACTGCAAAAGCCACTGGATTTAAAATATTATTAAAAAGAAAAACATAAGCCATACATGATACAAGTATAGATGCTAGAGCAATCTTGTGGAATATTGTTTGAAAAATCAGGCAAAAAATGCTCTCTCAAGACAGTAAAGTTTAAGATTTTAAAATTTCAACTAATATTATAATGTCATAAAATTGAATATAGTTAAAAATTTTGAAAAATAGTTGAAGAAAATTATCTTTATTTTTTAAAAGTTATATATAACTAATGTTTTAAAAACTAAATTGCAACAAATTCAAAATCTTGACTGCTGAATAAATTTAGTTCTTAAAATATTTGTTCAATGGAAACTCAAAAAAGCTTGCTTCAAGCTTTACCGACGCGTTCCTGGAAAGTGTAATTGTGTCACCAATATCAACATTTCCTGCATCTAAACATAAACACAAAACCAAGCTTTTTCAAAGTGACGCTTCATCAAAATTTAGTATTGCAACATGTGTAATTAAACCATATATGACAAAGCAAGCCCATGCAAGATACCAAATACCAAGGGAATGAAAAAAAAACATCTTTGTCTCCACAGCAGACAAACAACAAATTCACCTTAATACTTCTATACAAGGAAAAGCCTCCACTTTAAGAAAACACTGAAGACCACCACCCATCAACAAAGAATAATAAGAGATTAAGTTTACAGCATTTTAATGCAGCACACACCAAACTTCAGCCTTCGGTTTGGATGATCTCTTCCGTTGGCAGAGCAATCTAGAAAACAAAAAGAGCAGTTCTTATTACTCAAATCCTGACTGATTTCTCACATATGTAGTTGATTTCAAGTTCAGAACTGTACCACATTTTCTTTGTTTTCTTCAGCTGTAGTCCCGGCAGCTGAAGGGCTGACGGAATCTATAAATAAAGCCAAATTATTAGTTCTACCCCTCACATTAACTGAAACCAGCGTTGCTTTCATGAAAGGGCTTACCATTTTCAGCTGCATATTTCTTTCCCAGCTTCTTAATCTTATCCTTTCGCGTTCCTGTTTCTTGATTAGTTGGTTTCTGGAGCTTCTTCTTGTTCACTACGTTATCTGAAATGGATTTTACATGAGGGGTCTTGTTCAAAGATGTCCTTGTTCTTGTTGCAATAGCATGCTTCTGGCCAGTCTCATTTGCAGCGTTAGCATTCAAGGATCTGGGACTCAGTTTCCTGGTACCTGCTACGGAAGAAGAGCTGTGAACTTCATCATCAGATGAACGAGTTACCTCCTCATGCACCTGAGAACAGGTCTGAGAGACCTGGTTCTGTTCTTGACTATCTGCAATATTGTAGCTCTCAAATAATTCCATAACTCCCCCTGCTTCGCCGAGTTCATGGCGTCGGACATATGACTTGAGCTCATTCTTCAATTGTTCAAGTGGCTGCTTGAATAGAATTGTAAATGCAAAGAATGCTAAAAGTCAAATTTTATGTACAGCTATGCAGCATCAGATATCTTTTTTTTTTCAATTAAAGTTGGCCATATTTCAACTCCTTTAACACAGCTTTATAAGTAAAAAAGAAAGACAAACTAGTCTCAGAGCCTATACCTTACATCCAGCTTCTAAGGCGAGTTTGAAAAATCCAAGCGAAAGCGAGTGCTTAGCAGCTGACTCAGAGAGTTTAATTTGTGACAGCCAATACGCACTTGAAGAGAGCCTATTTCGACTAGCTGTTCTGGAAACACTCGAAACTGGTGTTTCATTTTTGTTTTGACCATTGTTAGTCCTCTTTACTCTAGCCTCTGGTATTGGCGTAATGTTCAGAGTTGGTCTAGTAACCGGACTGGGGACAGACTTAGAAGGAATAGAGAGCCTTCTGGGAAGCTTAGCAGATTTTTCCTTCCCAGAGAGATCAAGAACACTCACACTTTTACTCACAGCTCCTGCAACCCTTCCTCTTCACAAATTTCATCACAACATATTTCAATTCTCATAAATAGTTCATAAACACAAAACTATATAAAAGCTGTAATGGAAATACAAAAGTAAATATATTTTCCAAGCCAGCTTCATACTTCTTAAATTGCAAAAAGGTATAGTATTGCTAATTTGCTTGAGATTGAAGTGGGTGTCAATAATTGGGCATCAAGAAAATGATTTCTATTCAATCAGACGAAGCCAAAAGTTGCAGAACATGAATTTTTGGCTCCAACGGTCCAGTTTGTAAAGAATTGACTGAGACCATATATTCCATGACATTTTCAGGGGTGAATCCAGACCACAACAATTCAGTGATATGCCTGACTAGAAAGTGACCTATTAACAGTTTGAACACTCATCACATACTTTCCAAGTTCTAACTACCCCTCTCCTCTTTTTTACTAATAATAACGAAATATCAAAATATACTCATCAGTTTTGTCAGAAAAGGAAGTTACCGCTTGGAAGTCGATAATTCAGCCGACGTCGGTTTCTCCTCCTTGGATTTCGCCGCCGACCTCAGCGGATATCTTAGCTTGGATTTGCCTGGACTCCACCGTTGGAGAAAGCATCAATCAAAACCAGACAAAAAACAGAACGGAAATTGAAAGAAAGAGACATTAAAATTGGTACCTGGAAGAGGAGTAGGCTTCCGCTCTTTCACTGTCTCTTCCATCCGACCAAACACTCGAACAAACAAACAATAATTGTTGAGATTAAGAATGCTTTTGCTTCAACAAAACAAACCTAGGAGTTGGATGCTAATTGTTGAGATTAAAGAGTGTGGTGGGTTTTTATACACTAGCTGCTTCTCCTGTTGACACGTGTATCGTTTAAGCCAGCCAATCACCTTAAGAAACTCAGATGCTTTTCACAATCTCCACCACCTCTATTTGCTCTGGATGGCTGACGCGTGGCTAGTTGTCAACGTGGGGATTATGCAGAGAAAGTAGGACCTAGAACTGTACTCGAGCAAATGGGTAATGTGGGAGAGCAACGGTCTACTACCGTCGGTGTGAAGGTCCCATTGCTGAAATCATCGGTTTTTTGAAATTCAAATTTCGAAATTGGGGGGAGAAAAAGAAACTGCAGCATCTCTTTTTAGTAACGGTTGAGAGATGGGTTGTGTCGGATCTGGTGGGATTGGGTCGGGCTTAAATGGGTCTTAAACTTAATGCTCTGTTTAGGGCTGAGATTGGATACTGTGGGCCCAACTGAGGCCCTACATTCGGGTTTTCAAGAATGACCATGTGAATATCACTTTCTGTGCTGCGTATGAGCTATGGAAGTGTACCGATGAAAGTGAACGGTACCATGTTTGGTTCGAGACTTCTTTTCACACTTATTGCCTCACGATAAACGTACATGCTTCCTTCTTGTTTCATTTAGTGTTAGAAATTTGTTTTTCCATCTTCCAAAGTAAATGAACTTGCTAGGTGTTTTAAGTGATGCGAGGTGGAATTCTCCACGATGTTGGATACTAGTGATAATCCTATGTTAATGGTACAAGTCTAGATAAAGGAACGTGAAGTGAAATGACAACTTTGTCCCGGTAAAGCTAACAAGAAACTGTTAGATCAGACCACAAAACGATAAGGAGGCAGTAACTACAAAAAAATTGGTAGAATTTATCTCCTCTGTGCCTATTAATTCAAATGTCGCAGGTATGAATTGCGATTAGGGTTGGCTTCTTGTCCTAATGACTTGTAGGATGGCGGGTTAGGGGAGAAGACACGTTGAACCTAAAAATATTAGTTGGATCCAGATCCAGCCTATTAATTAGTTTTGAATCATTAATACGTCAAGTGATTTTATTTAGAATACGTAATTTATAAATTATTATATGTACCTTACAGTTTACCTAATATATCTTCAAAGAATATCAATTATAGATTTTACTGTTAAATAAATAAATAACACAATAATGATGTTGGGTCTGTAGAAGGAGAGCAATGGTTCCATATTTATATGATATGATATTTTTTATGTATTTTATTTGATTGAAGAGATTATTTGAAAATTTAATCTCTTTTAAGATATTAAATAATAGTTTAAAATATGGTTGTTGTCTTCTATTATTATAAGAATAAATCAAAACTCATTATATTGCTAAGCTCAAGGTCGCTTTAGTTTAAATATATTTAGTCTTATAATAATGTTTCTTTCTTAATTAAATTTTTATAATTTAGATACGCAAATATATGATTATTTAAATTTAGACTTATGATTAAGAATAATATATATATATATATATATGATATTTTAGTCATTAAGTTATCACCTAATAAATCTAAAACTTGCGTGTGATATAATTGATAAACTTTTATTTACCTCATTTAAATTTAGTTGATGTATTAAGTAATCTCAAGAATAATTAATTTAAATAGGTTCCTAGTTCATTGAAGAGATTAAAAATAAAATTTTAAAATAATAATGAGAGCTATTATTTTTATTAAAACCGTAGGAGTAACTAAATACACTTTTAAATTTCGAATATCATTTGGTTGTCATTATATGAAACTAATTAGTTTCCTTTCTTACATGTTGTCTTGAGTGATGAATTACCTTGATTAGGTATAATTAATGTTAAGTAATAACAAACTAAATTTCTTCTATGTAAATTAAGTTTGAGAAGAGTTCTAATAGGAAGAAAGAAAAATAATTTATATGTCCATTAAGTGATTTTTCTAATAATCTAAGGACCATGGTGATAAATTTGAGAGTTGTGTCAATGTGACATAAATTAAAAAAATGTAGTGACAATTTAACAATTGACTAATATGTTACGAACTTTTAAAATTTGTAAAATAGATGACAACATTATGATAGCACATCATAAATAGTTTCATAAAGTAAAACTTAAAGGTATAATACCTTGAGGGAATTGTTTCGCTAAGTTTAGCATATTAAAAGCTTAAATAAGGAATACAAATAAAGACAATTGTTACAACATGAAAATAGCTGTAATTGAAAAATAATTACATGAATTTTCTTGCTAATATAAGTGTGCTAGAGATCACATATAATTCAAACTTATGTTTTGAGAATTTGATACTAAATTTGGATTCAAGATTATTATAATATGCATGATATGATAAGAAAAAGGTTGTTAAATATCAAGTTTGTACAAATTATTTGTATGTGTTGGATTAAGAATAACTTATACTTAACATAAGTGATAAGAATACAAAGTTAGATAGCTAAAAAATTCAAAAGTTATGTTTACTTAAATTTCATTAAATTTACTAATAACTTTATGTAATATAATCATATGTATTAAATGAAAGAGTACTCTAAATATTTTAAACGTTCAAGTTCTTTAGTTCTTAGTAGATACTTAGCATCAAGAATGCCAAAATATTTTGATAAGAGTGATTTGGTAATTTTAATTTTTTTTGCTATATAGAGGAAATAAGATTTTCTAGCAAATGTCTCCACAGCTAAATTTCATAAGGATATATATTATATGTAAGGATAATTTGCTTACAACATGAGATATTGCGTTTTGTAATATTGCATTCACTGTTGCTACATTTTAATGCAACAACTTACTTTTCATAGTTCTATTCAAACCAATCAGGAATATTCCATATCAGACAAAAAATGATAAAACTCTCAAGAGTTTTTATAAATGTGTCTCTTAGTTGAAACTTATATGATCTAATAAATATAAAACTAAATTAGAAAATAAAAGCTTAAAAGGTATCTAAAAAGTTGAGTATAATCTTACAAAGCATATTAAGCACAATATTTAATTGAATATTACTTATAGGGAGAACAGTTTTTAAGATAAGTAGTTAGAGTAAAGTAGAATTTAAAATAGTTCAATATAAGAGAAATACATCTAAATAGAACCAGTGCTTTGTTTAATACATTTGCATATAGTCGACGTTAAAAATTTGCTTTTATGATAAATTTAAAGAATATTTTTTAAGATGAATATGGATCTATCATATGTATACAAGAAGGTTAGTAAGAGTATAGTTATACTCTTTAGTGGGAGTATACAAATTACATATTGTTCGTTTATAGAGAACAGTAATTCATATTTTCAAATGTTAAATATATTATAGTTTAAGACAAGTTTAAATTAGATATAAAAAAGTAATATATTGAATTCTAAGAGTGAGGATATATAAAGATAAATTAAAAATTTCTTTACCTATTATTATCTAAATACATGGATATTATGTTAAAGGTTTCAACATTTGAGATATTTGATAATTTATTATTTTGTATGAGTCATATACATGGGTGTACAATTTGAGAGTATTTTAAGAAGAATAAAAGTGTTTCTTGGAATTCTTCAGTTGAACACAGCTTGACATGCAACCATATGTCAAGACGTATTCTCTTTTATAATGTAAAGGTGAAGATATAGGTTGAAACATAGTTATAACATGAGTCTGTTAGTACGACAAAGGATTTCTCAAGGAGGGCAGGGCTTAGGATATAGGCATATTAGAGCATATGCTCGTATTATAGAAAAATATAATGAGTTATACGGCTTGGAACACAAGTGTGTCGAAGGTCGTGGTCATATGCTTGGAAAGAAACACAAAGATGAGTGTCAAATAACCTTACTGGAAATACATTTTTGGTAAATTTTAAACTTTGAAGGTTTTATAATTTGTTAGAGTCATGTTTAAGTTAGGTTGAATTTGATAAGTGATAAATTATATTAAATTATACTAACTATAATTTATATAATCAATGTACTTATGTAAACCTAGTCTATATATATAGAAAAATATGTAAACTTCTAGTGAGTTTAAGAATGTCAATATTGGACTGGCCCGGCTTGTGGTCAACGAGTTTGGTCTGATCAAACTAGCCCACGGGCTAAGTCACGGGCTAGGGGAATGTGGCCCGTGGATGGACCAACCGGACTATGGCCTGTGAATCATGAGTCACAGGCCAGGGGGATGAGCCACGAGGGGCCTGCGGCCTATGGCCCGCAGAAGTGGGTGAACAGGTCCAACAGCCTGGCCTATAACCCGAGGCCCACCCAGGGAGGTTAGATAAAATGACGTCATTTTATTCGTTGAAAAACAACGTCGTTTAATTCATCGTTTTTCAAACATTAGACTTATTTCTTCTGAAGATAAAACGATGTTGTTTTGCGTTAAGAGTAAACGATGTCGTTTCCTGGTGATAAGGTTACTAAAAAATAAGAGACAAAACGACATCGTTTCTTGGCGATAAGATTACTAAAAAATAAGAGACAAAATGACATCATTTTCTTGCAAGCAAAAAATGATGTCATTTTATATTTCCCTCTCCCTCGTCACTCCCACAGTCCCACTCACCCCAGACCTAGACCAGGCACTGCTCCTGCTCTGCCTCTGCCTTTGCCTCCCTCTCCCTCCATCGCACCGTTGCAACTCACTGACTTCGTTGTTCTTCTTCTTCAACTGACATCGTAACTCACTCACGTCACAACTCGCAACATTGGAGACTCGCAAGTATCTCACTCTCTCTTCCTCATTACTCCATTACTCTTTTGTCTCGCTTGCCTTCATAAAGAACAGTTCACATGTGACCTTTTATTTATGCATGCCTCGGAATCATTGTCAATGAATTGATGATTGTTGTGGTAGTTATTGTAAGCTTCCTGTATTTTAAACAAGATTGATTATGCATTGAATCTGGTTCAAAGTTGGCAACTAGATAATTGAAGTGGGTCAGTTAACATTCATTAATTGTAAGTTAATAATTGGAACTTAGATTAATCAATAGATTTGAACTAGCTTAGATTAATCAACAGATTTGAACTAGCTTTACAAGTTGCTAGGCAATAGATTAACTGAAATTGGAAGCTAAAGAGGTCATTGACTGAGTTAACTGGGTCAGGGAGTCTTACATTACTCTCATACATGGGGTATCTTGAGGAACACCATACTGGTCCATTAACATGTATGCTTGAAATTGTAGACTTTGAGGTACTCTTGAATTTAAGAACTTGGGAACATATTTGGAATTCTAAACAGAAGATCATTTGCGTACTTGGAAATCAAAAGATAGGGCAACATAAGAAACACAGAACAAGCAGTCAAAAAGTGACAACATACCTTGTTGGAGATGGGGAAGGGATAAGTGGATGAGAGGAATTGATTGTAGCAGCAGTAAGCCATGTCATTTGATGTTAGGGTTAGACATCATTTAATTGTGAAAGTGTTTGAAACTAAAATATGTTTTCATTTCAAATAGAGGCATATGAAATTGTTGCTTTTTTTATAAATATTCTTTCGTTTTAAAGTTAAATATATAACTATTAATATTATATTATAATTACCATATTACTTGGTCTACTACCCTTATTGAACATTAGAAGATTAGATCCTCCAGGAGTTGTATGCATGGATTGTAGTTTTTATCCTTCCTGCTTAGGTTTATTTGTTCATTCTGCTTAGGTTTATTTGTTCATTTATGCTTCTAATTGCTTTCTCCCTAACTAACTTCCACAAATTAGTCTGATGATAAGAAGCGATGATGTCAATTGCTTCTTATCACCACCATCATCCCTCATTTTTTCCACCTTCATCTTTGATTTAATTGTACTGAAAGACCTCTTGTTTAATGATAGTTTAAGAGATTAGAATATGTAAAACTCTATGATAATGCAATTAGAATATGTAAAACTCTATGATAATGCAAGTTTTTTTTCAAACTCATTTGAGCTTGAATCTTTAAATTATTGCTTGTAAACCAATTCTAAATTGTTGACTCATTGACATGATTTATTCAAACTAATTTATCAAAAAGTTGCACAAACAAAAAGGTATGAAGGCTACTTACGTTAAACATACATGCTAAATGGGAAACAGTTTTGTTCTATCTGCTTATGCTTGGATGGCAACTTCTACTTAGGCCATTTCTGGACTTCTGATTAACACTTAAACAAAAGTCGCATAATAAAGTGCATCTAGAATGATAAATAAAACTGTCAATAACATTTCTAATGAATAGGCATCGATAAGTTTAGTAGCAATCCTAACTTTTAGGTGTCAAGATCTAGTTAAACATTTCAAAATTTTTAAAATCATAACTTCATTAAGTCTGGAAAACAAATCAGGAGACTTATGATTTCAAATAACTACGACAAAAAGATTTCAATATCAACAAAAACATGGAACAAATTGACTATAAAAAGGGCTAAGTGTAAGAGGATGTACGTATCCAATTTTCTATATTTTGACAACATTTTTGATATTAAATTATGTAGTCTTTAGTATTATTATTTTCTTTTTCGTAGATCTTAGGAGCAATTATGACCTTTAATGGTTAACTTTCTTTACCTTAGTTGAAGGGAGTTAAAACCCTTATAACTATATATTGAAACATGAATAAGTTTTTATGTCTAGTGTTTTATTTATTCATATATTGAATTGTTCTTTAGTGGTTATGTTTTATGAATGTTTTTATTGATTTTCTAGTATATCTAATTAGTTTCTTGATCGAGATAATCAATTGCTAAATTAAATATTGAACACGTAAATGTTCAATTCCTTTGATTTTTGTTTTCTAATATACTACCCTCATAGTGATTGCTTAGCTGATTGGTTGTGGGAACTTAGATCTAGTGATTTCATGGTTAGTTTGTCAGATGGATGAACATATTCCTTCAGTTGAGAGTTTTAATCCATATTGGCAGTAGAAGTGGAGACTTCTATTCCAACACCAAGTGATAATAGAAATTCAAATAGAAGTCAAGTTAGTCAACATAAAAGTGATGATTGGAATCACTTTAAGAAGATTACAACAATCGACGGAATTGAAAAAGCATAATGCAATTATTGTCATAAGTTGTACTTAATTGGTTTGAAAGGTGGAACGTCTCATTTAAAGAGACATATGGAATCATGTACTATAAGGAAGATGGTTTTAGGAAGTCAAACTTTTTTGACCCTTAACCTTATAAAAGGAAAGAATGAAATGACTATAATAACTTTTGACAATAATAGATCAATAATTTTGATGGTTAATATAGTTATTGGAAATGAACAACCATTGGTTATGGTTGAAAGCAAGAGATTCAGGATATTTCTCAATTCACTCCAACTGAATTTCAAGGTTCCAAGTCGGAATACATTGAGGAAAGATGTTTTCAAAATTTATGAGGACAAGAAGAGAGAAACATTAAGAGCATTGTCGAGTGTTCAAGGATGAATTGC
>JANIIA010000006.1:56942213-56952945 GCA_027478495.1 Erythroxylum alaternifolium | reverse complement strand
TATAAAATAAAATATAGTTAAAATTAATAAAAGTGCTTTTTATTTTTATGTTGCCAAACAGTCTACTGTATGAAGCTATTTTTAAAAAGTTATTTTTTAATTGACAGCCAAACAGTCTACTGATTTTTTAAAAAAGCTTTTCTCAGAAAAGCTCTACTGACAAAATCTCTATTGACAAAAGCTCTACTGATATAAGCTCAACCAAACAGGCACGTAGTGTCTGGAACCAATTGGAAAATTCTTTGTGAGGTTGTGGTTTTAGGATAGTAGTAATGGGGATTGTTTACCTTGAGATAATTTTTGGAATGAGTTCCTTACGACCAAACTCTTGTTCAAATGGCAACAAGACCTCTAAAATTCAAAATTTGATTGTGCTCAATATTGTCTGTTATTTTCTTGTTCTACTTTTTGGGTTATTATTTCACTAAGACTTGCCTACGTGATAGTTGACATTCAACCGAGGATATGTAAGTCACCCCTATGTATTCTGGTTTTTAATGAATGACTTCTGCAGAAATTTGGAAGTGAGAAAGAGGTGGTTGTTGCAAAAGTTTCAGATGCTAATCTGTCTTTAATTCCTCCTGTGGTCTCACATGCAACCTCCAATTACAGTCATATAGAGCCGGAGAACAATGAAAACACAAACTTATCACATGATGGGGAAATTTTGTTACCAGGAAATCATAATCCAAACTCCAATGGATGTGGATCTCATGATCCACTTTCAGATGCTGAAAAGTCAAAACAAGAGAGAGCCGCAACATTGGCACAAGCTGCATTTAGGGGTTACTTGGTAATCTTCTTTTATTCAAAATAGTACTCCTTTAACAGTTCATTAAATATCTCATGCAAGGGCTGCATGTATGACATAAATCTAGAAGTGCCTCAAATAGTAGGAATTTTGTTGATGCTAAGCTGTATGAAAGTTATCATTTGCAGCTTCCACACTGATCTAACTTCATTATGTGAAGGCTCGCCGGGCATTCAAGGCTCTTAAAGGCATAATTAGGCTACAAGCACTTATCCGCGGCCATCTGGTTAGGAGACAAGCTGTTGCAACCTTGTGCTGCATGCTGGGAATTGTCAAGTTGCAGGCACTCGCTCGGGGAATAAAGGTTAGGACCTCAGAGATTGGGCAAGAAATTGAAAAGAAGTGCAACCAAGTAAAGCCTCTGGTAATTTCTCAAAGTACTGCACCAATTGTCAATTACTCATCAAGAGAAATCATCACATTTTAGCGGGGGGAGAGTAATTTAAGCCAATAAAGTGAAAAGTTTATAGGATTTTGCATGAAAAAGAGAGAGGAAGGTAGCCAAATATCTCCATTTAGATTCCGCCCATGCGATTTTTCTTACTTGATCTCTATGTAAAATTGCTTATAGCCTATGGTAGGTCTATATGACACAATAGGGTATTTTGCACACTATTTTTCTTATCATAAAGGCAGTTTGGTTTTGGCATAGATACTTTGTTTATTCTAGTAGGCTCCCTTTATGCTTGAGTAGAGTTACCTAAGCAAGTTGGAGCCCCATAAAAGTGGAAAGTTTTGCATGGGTTAAGGCTTTTTGGTAAAAAGGGCAATAGGCTTAGCTCCACAGGAACTTTTCAGCTGGATCAGATATTGACTGGAGGGCCACCGTGGGGTGCTGGGTAGGCCGCCTATTCACTTCAGGATAGGGCCAGTCATTGTTAGTATATTGACCACAAGTTAAACTAACTGATTTCTTTCACTTTTCTTACCAATTGGTATTTCCCTTCTTTTTATTTTTGTCATCAGGGTGGCAAAGTAGCAGATTCTAATGGAGTTACCATGTCTATCCGGATGTCCAAGATATCAGGGAATGCTTTCATCCACAAAGTAAGTTACTGAATTATAAAATTGTACTTTGCTTATGTCATGCAATGGTAATCTGCTCATGCTAAAGCCTAAGGAAGTTTTCGAAATCTCCAAGCATCAGTTGGTCAAATATCCCATAAAAATTGTGGATGAACTTTTGTGCAAAAATTTAGCCTTCAATAAAGGAACATGGAAATTGCAAAACACAAATCAAGAGGAAACTTAGCCTGTCATATTTTGAGTTTCATGAATCAAAAATTCATGCTATTTGTGCATATCACAACAGTGGAATACAGCGTTTAAGAGAAATAATTTCTACCCCTGCTTCTCAGACTATGCTAAGTAACATCGTTTCTATATGCATATATGCCCTTTCATCATTGATCAACACATGTAATGATGTTGAAAAGCTATTTCATTTTCCTATTAGTCAGATTATCAATAAGAAATTGCATATTCGAACTTTTTCCATCTTTATCTTCTGGTTTTGTTTCTCCAGATCCTTGTATCATCACCTACCGTGATGCCTTTGCGTTTGGATTATGATTCTGTGGAACCAAATTCAGTCCCAAGCTGGTTAGGGCGCTGGTCCGCAACCAATTTTTGGAAACCAGTTCCACAACCTAAGAAAGTTACACAGACAAAAACTCAGAGGAAGCATGCTAATGGGCAAATGGTGGATTCTGAAAATAGTAGGTCAAAGCGCAGTGTTCGAAGGGTTCCTGCTGCAACTGTCGACAATACCTTGGTACAGGCAACCGTTGAATTTGAGAAACCTAAGCGTCATTTCAGGAAGGTTCCAAATCTACCAGTTGAAGCAATGGAGGCAAATCCACAAAATGAACTTGAAAAAGTAAAACGTAACCTGAGAAAGGTCCACAACCCAGTCATAGACAACTCTAAGCCATCAGAGGTTGAAGTTGAAAATCAAAAGCAAATCCCAGAAAAGGCATTGGGCACTGCAGGTGATAATATGTTGGGGCAGCTCATCAATAATTCAGTTGAGAAGATGAAGAAAGAAACAATATTCATGACCAGCAAACAACCAGATTTGGTAGAAAACAAGCCAATCTTGATATCTTCTCATTTGCCAGATGTACCAACTACTGCAGAGCTTGTCGAATTGAATGAGAAATCAGAATTACTGCTTGCTGACGAAGTGTTTGTTGAGTCAAAGCCTGAAGTGGAGACTGATAGCGTTGATGTGAATACTCACTTGACAAATCGAGAGTTAGGTGCTACAGAGGACCCAGCTAGTCATGAAGGTAACAAATCTGGGAGGAAAGGTTCTAGTCAAACAAAGCAAGAGCATGTAGAGAATTGGCCCCATAGCAGTCCAGTGATCCCTAGCTATATGGCAGCTACTGAATCTGTGAAAGCTAAACTGAGAGCACAAGGTTCCCCAAAGTTTAGTCAAAATGGGGTTGAGAAAAACAACATTACCCGGCGTCATTCTCTACCGTCTCCAGTTAATGGCAAAGCTAGTTCCCAGTCACCAAGGACACAAAGAACACCCAATGCAATTACCAAACTGGCGAATAAAGGTGACAAGTCATCATTGTCTTCAAGAGACGGGAACAGTAAGAATCAAACTTATAATTCCAAGTAGTTACTTTGTCTTCTAACAGAAATTCTTCAACTGCGGTTCACCTTTGTGAACTTCATATTTTATTCGAACCAAATCATTTCAGTTACTGAATTTGTTTCCTTTTGAAGCTATTTTCCTAGGTAACTTGTTTAATATGTGCTAGATAAAATTGAACTTCTATTGCCTTCGACCTTATTTTCTTCGCGGATAAATCTAGACTACTTATTTTCTGGTTATATGCTAGAAACTCTTCTATTACGGCATTACAAAGTTATAGATTGTTTTCCCTTCTCATCATCAGAACGTAACAAATTCTTGGCCGTTTTAACTTCGCAGCAAAAGGAACCCAGGTGGAATGGAGGAGGTAATATATCCCAACATTGGGTTTTGAGGGATCGGAATAAGAAGTTCTGAATTCATGGCAGTCGCTATCCGTTATTCTGGTGTAAAAGTTTTATGTTTGTATAAGTGGAATATAATCTATATTTTGAGGAGCGTGCGTCTTTTCCCTGTTGAATGAATTGTGAGTGCATGTACATCATAGGACTTAGAATTTAGAATTTTCGTCATGTTGCTGCATTGGTACACAGAATTCTATACTGTGCCTGGTTTATGACATGGTTTGTGGTTTTTTATAAAGGAATTCACCGTTCTTCTGCACTTTGTCCCGACTGTACTGATGCAAGTCTGATCTTACGACTAAATTTACTTGGGCGCATGTCGATCAGTACTACACTCACTTAGATAACCACGACTACGTCTGAACTACCTAGAGCTTGAGTGTTATGACTCACGTAAGAGCTTATATCTATGAACACAGCATAGCACCAGTCCTTGTGAATTGGGTTGTAACAAGCTGGAAGGAAAAGTAGGTTAACTCTTAACAGTGGGTTGCGATAAAATGGGTCTCAAGACTCGAGGGAGGCTGGTCAACTCAGTTTTCCCGGCAGAATGAATTATTACATCATCAACGAATCCATGGGCATCAGAACTATAAGAGCTATTACTCGACAGTTTAATTTGACCAAATAAATCCATTACATAACTATATATGCTCAATTTCTGAGTCTTTCCATCATAAATGCCGACCTTTCCATTCTATAGATAATGTACCAACAGTATACATATCAAATCCTAATAAGGCTTGTATCCTGGATATAAACTTTACTACTAATGTGACTGACTACTAATGTTGTGTGAGAAAATATGAAAAAGCAGGGTCAAGAGTTCAGAAAGTGATTATGCGTCGAGAAGAACCGGTCCTATGAATCTGATTAAGTTCGATCACAATCCCATGAACTGGTGCTCGCCTACCCAAAATGTTTCTGCTGGAAGGTGGAGCCGCAGAAACAAGTGTCTGAGCATTGGCGGGTATAGGCATTTCTGCAGAATGCCCAGAAATGCAAAGCGTACCAGTATCATCTTGCTCCCAGTATACTTCAACCATAATGCCTCTAGGATTCTCTGCAGTTTCTGTTCCTGGGACGCCCACAAACTGAGCCCCTACGGGTATCTGCATGTAAATAGAAACCAAAAAGATGCAGGATAGTCAATTTCATGACCATAGACATTTCCCTGTTGACAACATTCCATAGAAAGTGTTCCACTATCGTTACCTGTACTGAGGCTCCAGATGTTAGGGTCAGTGTAACTAAACGCCCCTCAGCTGTAGCATTTTCCAGCTCAGCCTGTTTTGCAATATTCAAGAAAACTTCCTCAAGAGTCGCAAGGCCAAGTTGGATATCAGATATCCCGAATTCGTTTTGTCTGTCCTCGAGTTCCGTAAAGAATTGCTGTTGAAGCAGCGGGACATAAGAAAAATGCCGCAATGAAACGGCTATCTACATGGATTTAATCCAACTAACTACCTACCATCGACCAGTATAGTTTACCTCAGCTACTGTGAACGTAGTCTTTAAGGTGTCATAATTAATCAAAACGGAGATTTGAAACAAAGCAAGAATTTAAGCAACTCTTACCGTTAAAAGCCTCTCTTTATCATGAGGAATGACAAAAGTCAGGAAAGATCTGGTCTCCTCAGCAGGAAATACATCCAAACGCTGTCATTATAAACCAAATTAAAAACTAAAGCTCTATCTAATAAATAACAAATTCCATTGTGTAGTTTACTCGACATACATCCTTAAAGAATTTCTTCACAGGCTCACGGTCAATTGGCAGTTCTTCAGGGATATATGAGGGAGTGTTTCCACCAGTGGTTTCAGAAAAGCTGATATTAGCAATAAAACCAGTACCAAATCTTGATTTCAACCTGATTGATGTTCCTATGCACCTAAGCCTACCCTTGGCCATGATTCCAATGCGATCACTTAGAATATCAGCTTCTTCCATTGAATGTGTTGTTAAAACAATGGCACGACCATTCTTTGCATTTTGTATTATATCCCAGACATGCCTTCTTGATATTGGATCCATACCTGTTGTCTGAAAGGAGAAAAGAAAATTTAGACAAAACAGTGTTGTTAATTCAAATCAACAACAAATTTGAATCAATTCTGATCTCAATACCGGTTCATCCATAATGACTAATTTTGGGTCGCCAATGAGAGCTATTGCAACACTGAGGCGGCGCTTCATTCCTCCACTATAGCTCCTGGTTCTAATTTTGGCAGACTCAGTGAGTCTCACCTTTGCTAGTAACTCCTCAGCCACCTACAGTATTACAAGAAAAACATCGTTAAAAAATAGTTATATTTTCAGGGAGTTCACAAATGGCACATCCAAATTATCATAACATCCAAATACATTTTGCCCAGATGATGGTTAACCTTAAGTCGGTGGTAAGAAAAAGCATTGAGGATTCTAATAATAGTTGCATCTGGTACCTACCGAATTGATTGAATCTGGGGGCAGACCTTTGATATTGGCAAAGAGGTGGAGGTGCTCATCACCAGACAATGCATCCCAAAGAATGTCAAACTGCGGAATAAAACATGAGTCATGCATGGTATAAAACAAACTATGTATTTAAGAGTTTGAAGAGGACAAAATAATGCTTACATCCTGTTGACAACTGCAACTAACGAAGGCACACTATTATGCAGAAAAGTATATCAATGCACAATGCACTCATAAGTCTGTACATAAAGATAGAGCACCTGAGGACAAACTCCAATGATCTTTTGAATGTTTGACATACCAACAGAGCTTCTGACGGAATATCCATAAATCAAAGCTGTAAAGAAGACAATTTAGAAGATTGCCTGCAGTAATTGGATCAACGAATTAAAGAAAAGGGACTTGGCTATATACCATCTCCACTAGTCACCGGTGTACTGCCAGTCAAACAATTGATTGCCGTAGTTTTACCAGCACCATTAGGTCCAAGTAGGCAAAACAGCTGATCCTTTGAAAAATTTACCCATAACCCCTTCAAGTAACATGTAAACCACCAGTCTCAGTAAATTCAAAAGATAAATTTTACCCATAGAAGAAAAACCATTTCAGTGTGTTCAACACCGTAATAATTTGCCTCTTTTGACGACCAGTCTTATTCTTAACAAAGGATATGATACCAGAGAATCACTAAATTAGAGTAGTTTGGAAGAACATTCTCTCCTTTCATTTAACACAATCACACTGATTAATTCAAAACTATATTCCACTGGCTCTGCGAGACAAATATACAGTGCCAAAAATCACATAAACAAAAATTTATCTACCAGTCATGTAGTCGATCCCATCATAGCTATGATCACAGTGTCTCTTAAGGCATTTCTCATATGTGGCAGTAAGCACCATGTAAAGATCATCATTGAAAATGTATATTTTGAGGAAGTTATAAACAGGGAAGATAAATTGGTGGTCCTAATACAAATTATATACAAAATCACAAGAATGGAATTAAGAAAATGGAACTCTAGTCTTGTTCATGGAGTACCTGGGGTCGGTTGTAAAAATTGACTTTTTTCTGCTCACCTTGAGTGCTTGGTAAGGTGGAGTCTTCTTGCATTTACAACAACCAATGCTTCGGGTGCCAGCATATGTCTTAACAAGCCCTCGTATCTGAACAGCAACATTTGGATCAACTGTTCCTTCCCTTGTATCTTTTTTGACAATGTTTTCCTCTTGAAGGACATCTTCGTCATCTGGAGAAATTTGCTCATGCTGTGGGACTGAACCTATGCAACTACAAATGCCACCCTCTAAAAGAAAGGAGAAAAACTACTGTCAGAACGTTATCAAATGCAAGACCTATGAGCTACTGATTCAATCAGAAGCTCGATCACCTCTCACTTTGTTTCCAGATGTCCCTGACCAATACCCTGGCATTAAGAAGTAAAACAAAGGCTTTCTTACACCAGATGCATTTGGAAATATATTATCAAAGTAGATCGCCAAAACAAGCCAGACAAAGAAGGTGGTGATCAGCCATTTGTAGACGTCATTCTGCCAAAAATATATATAAGTTACAAAATGGCTGATTAGAAATAAGTCACTACGATAAACGGACCAAAAAGAAATAATTCAATAGAGAAACTGGAGAAGATAAGAATATTAAAGTGATGCTTAGAGAAAATGCAAATCCAGTCAGTTATTTCAGAAAAGCTTCGAGGTTTTACGCACAATTGTAATCACACATCCTGCATCATCTGGTAAACATTTAGCACGTCTACTCCAACTAATTCCAACAGCTTCCGGTGTATTGGTTGCATCAGCCAATTGCTTTACCGCAGATGCAAGAAGATTAGGCGGGTATAATGACCATATGTTTCGTAGGAATCTAGAAAATTGGCTCTTATATGGGAATCCAAACACAGTTACAAGCTGCAATATAAAAGTAACATATGTTACTACAATAAGCAGAGAACGGATATTTTTTGTTTCAAATACTGTAGAGTAGCATGGCTCTTGAAGACTGTGGCTTTTGCTCATTACATAGAATTTGTTTCAGGAATCAATTACTGCTAAGTTGGAAACATGAAAACTGACAAAACTGTTTGATGAGAGAAATCGGGAATCAATTATTGCTAAGTTGAAATGACTGACCTATTTGATGAGAGAAACTCCAATCGGGCTTATGACCCTAATTCTAATATAAAGCAAATGTTTAAAGAAGTTTGAAAAGCACATTATGTACTTCACTTCAATTGATCTCCATCTAGCTATTGAACAGTGAATGAAATATTTCAATTGGAAGGTATTAAATCATGAGTTTGATTCTACCAGACTCAAGATTACATGACAATCAAGATTTTATTAAAAAGAGAATGTATTAATGGAGTCTTGCCTGTGTCAAAAAGCCAACAATAAATAAGGAGAAACCCACTGTGGTGGCCGAAGATGATTTGCTAACGAAGGCTGACAACATGAATGCAAAAGCAATCTAGCAGCACAACAAGAAAACGGAAAACTGTTGTAGCTGCCTATAATCTGTATTAATTCCTCACAAAAGTATTAAAAGTCAGTCTCACCATATTAAACTGGAAAAGGAAGAAAACAAGAAAAACGACTGCAAAGTTGTTCTTGATGAAAAAATCAAACTGGAACATCATTCCAAAAAGAACGAGAAGAAGTGATGAAATAAGCACAAGAATCCCCTCCCATGTGACCCAGGAGAGCCAATATGCAGATTCGTAAAGACCCATCATACTCATTGCCTGTGTAAGAAAACATGTAAATTGGAAATGAATTCAACATGGAGAACAAAACAATAAGTATAAAGAAACTCAGCAACAGCCAGTAATCTAAGTCGATATATAAATCCAAAAAACAAAAAGTAAAAACCTGACGAAGTTTGAGCTCTCTCTCTACAATCAAGGAACCTATTTGCAATACAAATCCGAACATGGCAAAGGCAAGGAAAAAAGATGGTCCTATCGATGCCAAGACAGAGAAAGTTTTTCGCGCAGGATGGGCGAACTCCTTAAATCCAAAATTCCAGCCAAAGTTTGAATCTAAAGAATTGGTCAGACAAAACAGGAAGTAAATAACTTTTGCATCAAAATGTCGCAAAAATATCCAAACTTGGCATTTGATTTCTCTAAAATCCTACCTCCAAGAACAGAGCGAGCAATCTCACGCTCAGCTGCAATCTGAAGGGGGATTTGGAATTTGAAGGTAGGATCTTCAACTTGTCCACGCAGTGAAGTTGTAGAGGAATTAGTCTGTAAACCATAACCGATAACAGTGGCATTGATTTCTCTAAAATGCAGTGCTCCTGGAGACCGCATAGGGTTGGTTAAAAGCCATGCATCTACTTCATCCGATGTTCGAAACGACATCACCTGCATAACCAAGAAAATGCATTCAAGGCGCAAATTTACAGACTTCACAATGAACCCAAGCACAAAAATTATCAGAATTGAGAGACTAAAGTCAAAACTTGAAAAAGGAAATTCTCTTTGATCTGATACCTTACTAGCCGGAATTGGCCTGTCGGGGTTATTAGCCATGATGGAACGGACAATAGTGTCAAGGCGTGAGCTGGAGTTGCCACTCCACAGAAAGTCGAAGCACGGGGTTCGCATGTAGTACTTGGCCTCACAAGGTGGAATTGGCGGAGACATCAGAGTGAGAGGATCTGTAACGCTCTCGAAGGCGGTGGTTTGAGAGTCGCGAGACCTTGTGGCTCTGTCAATACAGAAGAGTAGCAATATGAAGAAGAAGGAGGCAAAGAGCTGGAGGAAAGTTGCGCGTTTGTTCCTCCATGAGAGCAGCAGATTTTTGGAGAACAGCGCCTTGAATTGTTGCGATAGCAGCGGAACGCCTCTTCGCAACTCCATTCTTCTTGTTCTCGATGACACAAGTGCAGTGTAGAAGTGTGTTACTGTATAGTATATAAGAGTAAGAGAGTCTTGTTATTTAAAGAGTCTTGTTGTGTTATGTGAAACTGCGTGACTGTATCGTATCTATTCTGGTCTCAAGAACTCGTTCAACTTATGATTATGTAACTGTCTGTCTTTTGACAAATTTCACATTTAAGTTCCTTCCTCTAAGCCTTGGTTTGGACAGGAGAAAAGTAAGAGAAAAGAAAAGAAGGAAATTAAACTTCTCTTAATTTTTACCGTTTGGACAAAAATAAACAAAAAGAAAGTGAGAGAATGGAAAGAAAACTGAAGAAAATTTGGACTAAATATATTTTCCCTTAAATTGATAAAAAAGGAGGAGAAATTTAAGATAAGAGAATCTTAATATATATAAATTATAAGAGAATCTCTTCAATTCTCTCCTTTAATAAATTAAAAAAATAAACAAAAGAAAACAAATTTTATTTTTTTTCTATTCTTTTCTCTTTTTTTCTACTCAATATTTCTTTTTCTTTCCCAAATGCAATTAAGGATCCA
>JANIIA010000006.1:56919671-56942113 GCA_027478495.1 Erythroxylum alaternifolium | reverse complement strand
AACTTATGATTATGTAACTGTCTGTCTTTTGACAAAATTCACATTTAAGTTCCTTCCTCTAAGAAGTTGAATGCCTTTTTCCTGCGTTTATTCTTACGTACGTTACGTACACAGTTCTTGCAACACTTTTGGCGGACCGGTCCCATCCCATGCGTCATCGGTGAATTTATGAATAAAATTCAACGTCCAGATTTTGAACAACGGTTGAAACATATCTGTTGCTTTCTCGTTAAAAAGGACAATTGGGTAAATTAGATGGAGTACGAGGAAGGGCAAGATGGAGAATCCGAAAACTAGTCCCAAAGCTCTCAGTTGACTTTGTGTTTCCAGTCGAATCCGAATGACAGGAACGGTGATGACTAAAGAAGGCCTAATATAATTTTGTTTTTATTTATATTTTTAAAATTTAATTAAAAAGTTATTTTTTATTTTTATTTTATTTTTTAGTTTCTGGTTTTAAATTTTATGAAAACTAAAAAAGCAGTTTTCTTTTCTAGTTCTATTTTTTAAATTTAATTTATTACCAACTGAATATAAATTATTTAATATATTAATCATTAAAAATTTTGAATAATTTAATTTAATATTAATTAATTAAAAATTTATGAATAGTTTAATATTATTAAATTTTTATTATTAAATTAAATTAATAATTAGTAATAAATGTAATCAAATTTAAAATATCTCCAAGTATAAAAATTTCAAATAAAATTTGATTTAACAACTAAAATATATTGAAAATAAATATTAATCTATAAATAAATTTTAAGACTTAAATTATTTATCTTAATAAAATAAAAATACATTTTATTGATAAATATTATATAAGAGATTAAAATAAATTTAATTAATTAAAAATAATTTATCTTTAATTTACAAATATATAGTTATCAGCGATAAAAATATAACTACGTCGACGTTAACAATTAAATAAAGTTTTTGTTTTTATTTTAAAAAATAAAAAATTACAATTAAAAAAAAGAACCAAATGGCTCCTAGAGTAGCTAAACTATGTTCGTCTTTTCTTTTTTTTTTTCTTTCTGTATGTGTTTAGCTATCCCTAATTTAATTTATTCATTTACTGTTAAAGATGATGCAAGTTCTCAACTTGATGCGCAAGTTTACAAATACACTAAACTATTTATCTGCCTGCTCTGTTTAAAACTAAACACTAATATTATTTGGTGATGAGTAGCCTATCCGTGACCGTGTGCTAATTTTCTTTTAATATATTATGTATTGTAGTCAAACAATTTTTTAAGACAACATCTAAGTCCGTCCTTATCGATTTCATCATGTACTTGGTTGCTCTTAACGACTATGCAATTTTATACGGTCTAGTAATTAGTAAATAAAACCGTTATTGACTAAGCCTCTTCTTTGGTAGAATAAAATTAAAAACCGTTATTCACAAAGCTGGTCGAAAGTTATCAACTTTAACTTTTTTTATTTAACTCATGATCTAGCCTACTGCATTAAACGCGTATGATTCACATATTGCATATTGTTTGCTTCCACCTTAAGGAAGGATATGTCTTTTAATTTCTTGCACGACTTCATCAACAATCTCAGTCTTTCTAATCAAATTAGATGAAAATGAAAAAAAAAGGTAAAAATAATTAGATTCAAAATTTATTATATTGGGAAAAAATTTATTATACAGTTTAATCTCTTACAAAAGTTGGAGTACAATCTCAGTCCTTCCAAACTAAGTTGTAGGGTAAATATTATCATAAAAAACCAAGAAAGATATAAATATATGCAACGACTATAGAATTTTACTTCTTTCTTAAAATCTTTTCAATAGGCAACCTGCATTTACTTTCCGGCTTTATCGTAATGCTAAAATAATTATAGCTTACAATAAATTAATTAATCTTTGATTTCCGTGTTCATTCTCGAATCTCGATCCAATTAAAAAATATAATACCTTTCTGCATGACAATAAATAACCCGTGTTGCTCTGATTTGCGTATCAGATACTCGATCCAATTTAGAAACCATCACCTTTCTGCATAAAATCAAACTATTGTTGGATAAAGAAATTATAAAATAAATCCGAGTGAGATCATAATTTAGAAGATATATCTTAATTATAAATACCATGTTTATTTTATAAAATATAATCCCTTTTCTTTATTCGCGTTTAATACGCAACAACACTGCTTATAAAATCAGAACTCTCGTATATTTATCTCTTTTTAAGGGTCCTAGTACAGTTTTGGAAGTTTATCTTAATTATAAATATTATGTTTATTTTATAAAATATAATTACTTTTTTTATTCGCATTCCATACGCAACAACACTACTTATAAAATCAGAACTCACTTGCATTTAACTCCTTTTAACTTGCAGGAAGCTCATTTTAATCTTGCATCCCAGGAGAACAAATTGAAAACGAAGAGTAAGGATGTCAAGATAACAAACTGAAAATGAATGTTGAAGTTGTTGGGAGAACAAACTAAAAACGAATGATGAGGGCGTCAAGGTTGCGTAAACTAGTTTAGGGATTAAACTGCGTCATTTTTTTTGAAACAACATCATTTTAGTTATGTGCTTAAACGGTATCACTTCATTAATCTTCATTACTTGCATTCATTTTGGCTGACATGTATTAATAGTGAGAGTTTCTAAAACGCGTGGCAAGTGTTGGAAAAAATTACGAATTATATCTCATAAGTAAAATAAGCAATGAAATAACACATAGAAACTTAACGTGGTTCACCCTTTTATTTAGGTTACGTCTACGAGTCAAATTGTGAATACATCTTCTACTAATGAAAATAGAAGGTACAAAGAGTGAAAAATAATACAATAAAGCAGTAGCACTTGCACACAAAATGTTTCCCAAATTTACTATCCCTAAGATAATATCCTCACTATTTTATCACTTACCCTTTTTAGAAAAACATTTCCTAAAAATATCCCAAAAATCACTCTCTCACAAATTTTAGAACACACAAAATGGCTCATTAAAACACTCTCACAAACTCACCACCTATCCCACCATATCATGCATGTTAAATGAAAGAGGAAGGGAGGGTCTTTTATAGAACCTCCACCGCTTTACAACTTGCTTAGCAAGCTGTCTTCCTCTTTGTTTTTTTGGATAACAAATAATGGCAATATCCCATGAGTCGGTACCGCTTTACAATTCTCCCCCTAGCGACTACATAAGGTTTATTGTCATTCCTACAGATGATTGATAGAACTCAAGCTTTCCTCTGGGTAGAATTTTTGTCGTCATATCTAATCTATTCTCATTTGTATTAATCTTCTCGAGCTGCAATAGCTTCTTCTCCAACACTTCTTTGATTTAGTGATATATTACATCAAAATGCTTTGATCTTGAATAGAAGAAGGAAATCTTCCTAAGGTGAATAACACTCTAACTGTTACAAAACAGTTGATATCTATCATACAGAAAATTAAGTTCATCTAAGAACTTCTTCATCTATAGAAGCTCCTTGCATGCTTCAGTTATAGCAATAAGCTTTGCTTTAGTTGTGGATATAGTAACATATTTTTGCAATTTTGATTGCCAAGACAAAGCTTCCCTTGCAAAGATAATTAGGTAACCTGAAATAGACTTTATCGAGTCAACATCACCAGTTATGTCTATGTTTGTGTAATCAACTAACACAGGCTTGGTAGTTCAAAACATAAGCATATTTTGGAAGTACCACGTAGATATCTGAGAATTCACTTCATAGTACCCCAATGTTCTTTATTGAGATTTGAAAGGAACCTACTCACTACTCACTACTCCAACTGCATAAGCAATTTTTGGTCTTGTACATATCATGACGTACATCAAACTTCTAATTGTAGAATCATAAGGGACTTTCATCATCTCTTTCTTCTCTTCATCCATCGAAGCGTATTGCTTACTACTCAGCCTAAAGTGATTAGCAAGAGAAAAACTAACTGCTTTAGCTTTATCCATGCCGAACTTTTGAAGTACTTTCTCAATGTACTTCTCTTATGATAACCATAATTTCTTAGCACCCATGTCTCTAATAATTGTCATATAAAGAATATGTTTTGCTGGCCCCAAGTCTTTCATGTCAAAATACTTACTTAATTACTTCCTCAAATTGTTAATCCTGTTGATATTTTAGCCAACAATCAACATAATTTCTTGGAACATCCTTTTTCACTTTGCCAAGATCTTCAATGGTTTGATCTTCGACAAATATAGCACCACGACTTCGAATCAACTTCTTCTGGACTGGATCATAAAACTGATAACCGAATTGATTTTCTCCATATCCAATAAATATACACTGGCGAGTCTTAACATCAAGTTTGGATCACTCATTTTTAGGGATATGGACATAAGCTTTGCAGCCGAATACCCTTAGATGATCATAAGAAACATCATTTTCTGACCATACTTTCTCCAAAAACATTAGACTGTAAAGGGATGCAGGTTAAGAGATTTAATACATGTATTGCTGTGAATAAAGACTCACCCTAAAATGTCTTAGGCAAATTTGCATGTGAAAGTAGGCATTTAACTATCTCTATCAAAGTCCTGTTTATCGTCTCAGCTAAACCATTCAATTTTAGTGTCTTAGAAGGAGTAGTCTGATGTCGAATACTATACCCTTTGCAATAAACGTCGAATGATCCAGTGTATTCTTCACCATTGTCTGTTAGAATGCATTTCAATTTCTTCCCAGTTTGTCTTTAAAATAAGGCATGGAATTGTTTGAAAATATTTAGCACTTGATCTTTAGTCTTCAAGGTGTATACCATGTCTTCCTATAATAGTTATCAATAAAAGTCACAAAGTATTGAACACCACCAAGTGACTTTGGCCCATATAAATCTGAATGTACCAAATCCAACACATTCTTCATTCTAGAAGGAGGGAAACTTTGGAAACAACTCTATATTACTTTCCTGTCAGACAATCATCACACTTCTTTAAATGCACCTATAATGCATTATTTGTCACCAACTGAGTGATCCCTTTCTCGCTCATATAACCAAGTCTCCTATGCCACAATTCAATTGCACCATCTTTCTCCACTAGATTCCTAACATCATTGGAGACCTTTGCCTGCATCACGTACAACTTTAAACACTTCCTACCTTTGGCGATTTCCAAGGAGTCTTTAGTAAGTTTCCATTTGCCATCTTTGAAAGTGTTGCAAAAACTTTCATCATCAAGTATGGCATCAGAGATCAGATTTAGCAAAAATCAGGAATATGTTTGACATCTTTCAAAGTCATTCTCAAGCTATTGTCTATCTCCAAGTAAATAACACCTTTTCTGGTGATTCTAGCCAAACCACAATTTCCCATTTTAACGACACCAAAATCTCCTTCTATATATGATGAGAAGAGTTTTTCATGTGAAGTGAGGTGAATAGTGGCACCACTGTCACCTATCCAGTTGAACTCATAGGATGCACTATTCACATCATTATCATATGAAACGATGTGAAAGTCATTAATGGTGGTAGTCATCGATGCGTGTTTATCATCATTGCTTTCATTTTTCTTGACTTCTTTGCCTTTGTTCCTTTTTTCTTTGAACTTCTGACATAATCTTTTGAAATGACCCTTCTTCTTGTAGTGATGGCATTCAACAGTCTCATGTTTGTTCAATCTTCCTCTGCTCTTATGTCTGGAATTTGGACCTTTAGATTTGCTCCTCTCCCTGGAGCTTGTGACCAGAACTTCTGACTGTGTTGAAAAGGCCAAACTCTGTGATCTCCATCTCATCTTTTCGTTTAGAATTCTACTTTTCCATGTTAACAACACCGTCAGTTGCGGAATTGGTGATTAAAATCTTCAAAGTCTCCTAAGACTCTGGCAAGGAAGTAAGCAAGAAAAAGGCAAGCACTTCATCATCGAACTTTATGCTTATTCCTAATAATTGATCCACGACCCCTTAAAATTCATTCAAATGATCTGCCACAGAGATGCCTTCTCGATATTTTATCTGCACTAATTTTATCAGGTCAAATAATTTGTTGTTACAAGTTTTTGAGGTATACAACTCATCGAGTTTCTTTCACAACATTTGTGCATGAGTCTTGTTGCAGATATGGTTATACACATTATTGTCAACAAATTGATGAATAAAACTACATACTTGTTAATGCTCAAACGCCCACTCCTCGTCTGATTTATTTTTAGGTTTTGTTGTCGTGAACACAGGTAAATACGAATTTGTGACGAACAGAAGATCTTTCATCTTATTCTTCCATATGTGATAGTTGGAGCCATTTAGGTTAATCATCTTGCTTATTTTTGCCTCCCTCTTCAATGAGAAATCCTTTGACACAGAACTGAGCTTGACTCTCTGTTACCACTTGTTGGGAAAAATTACGAATTATATCCCACGGGTAAACACAAGCAAGGAAATAACACAAAAAAATTTAACTTGATTCATCCTTTTATTTAGGCTACATCCAGAGAGTAAAAAATGATACAACAAAATAGGAACACTCACACACAAGATGTTTCCCAAATTTACCATCTTTAAGATAATATTCTTTCTATTTTGTCATTCACCCTTTTTAGAAAAATGTTTCCTAAAAGTATCCCAAAAATTACTCTCATAATTTTTAGAACACACAAAATGGCTCCTTAAAACCCGCTCACAAACTCACCACATATCCCAGTATATCATGCATGTTAAATGAAAGAGGGAGAAAGGGTTTTCTATAGACCCTCCACCGCCTTACAACTTGCTTAAGCAAGTTGTCTCCTTGCTTGCATTTAGGACAGCATGCATTGGCAAATTGTCTTCCTCTCTGTTTTTTTTTACAAATAATGGCGATACCTCATGAGTCGGTGCCACCTTACAGTAAGTTACGTCAGCAAAGTTAACAAAGATACTAACGTCGAGTTAGAATTAGAAAAAATTGAAACTTTGAATATTTAATTATCATGTTTTGAAGTTCAGGCTATAATTGTAAAATTGGGCAAAGTTTGTGATATTTTTTAATTAACCCAAAATTATAAACTAAATTCAAGTGAGATCGTATCTAAGAAAGATATATCTTAATTATAAATATTATGTTTATTTTATAAAATATAATCCCTTTTTTATTAGCATCCAATACCGAACAATACTTATAAAATCACATGTTGCTTGTATTTATACATCAAATTTTTTGTTCCAGTTATTCTGTTCTAATTAGATGTGTAGATAAGAGTTAATAGAACATAATAGGAATATTATAATCGAAACAAGATATCGGAACCCTTGCATTTAACTCCTTTTAAGGGTCAGTGCTGCTTTTCTTCAATCTCTTAGTAGGTACAACTGCATCACTTTTACACCCGAAAGCCCCTCCTCTTTCCCCTAGAAAATGATAGAAACATTTCTCTATTACTAGTTGTTATGCTGGCGTTAAAACTAACAGCGAAGCCTCTCGTAATTTTCTCCACATAGAAACATTTCTCTATTACTAGTTGTTATGCTGGCGTTAAAACTAATAGCGAAGCCTCTCGTAATTTTCTCCACACCAGGCTACCAAGTCATAGCTTCAAGCAAATATAATATCATTTCGTATATATTATTGCCCTTCTCATGACTAAGACTTTGGATTAGACCAACGGGGTTCATTTGCTTCTACACGAAGAAAAAGTGACGCTGATGTGAAAGCAAGAGCCTGGCAGTCCATTTTTGCTTCCATTTAATTTATTCATTTACTTCCATCATTGCTTTACATTCGATAACAACATTACGCAAAAATGTTCTATAATATTTCATATTATTGTAATTCGCGAATTAAATCTTCTATTTTAATTATAATATTTCAATTATTTTTATTAAATTTTATTCATATATTTATGTAAAGTCTACATAAAATTATAGATAAGATTTAATGAAACATAATTAAAATATCATAATTAAAATAGAACATCTAATTCTTATAATTTAAAATATAAATCATAACTTACCCCCAAGCTAAGAGTTAACGATATTATCCAGCTATTATAAGGAAAAAGAATACACACTTTTTTTAATAATATCACTTACACTTTAAAAAAAATATTTTTTTTAATTATTAAAAAGAAACAGTAAAATATAAAATGATGATATGTAAGTAATATTTATTTAAAAACGAGTAATTATATAACAATTTATGTAAAACGAATTTAATAAATAATTAACAAAAGAATATTATTAAATATAGTATGTATAATAATGTATATAATGATTTTTAGAAATTTTAATATCATTATTTTAGAAAATTTAAAATAAATAAAATTACATAAAAGTTTTGTGTTTTTTTTCATAAATAATAACATCATATGAATATTATCTTTAAATAACTGCTCAATATACAATTAGTAAACATGATTTGAACTTGAGAAAAATATATGTATGGTCAAGCTGACTTGAAATGAAGCAGATACTTCCAGGAAATTGTTGTACTTTAGAAATTGTAATGCAGTCTCGAGCACCTAGAAAATGAAAATGAGTGTCAAATCCAATTGAATCTGATGTGATGTGAAGTACTCTATATTCCTCAACCTCGAGGGAAAGTCAAAGACGCGTAACGGGCATTGTTGTCATTTAAGAAAGGTCAGTTTCGACATGGAGCCCGAGATGGGTTTAAATGAAGGTGACAAGTAGGGGTAGGAAGGTAATAGCCGCTACAAAGAACACATAAATAGAACGCCAAGCTTAACATGGGTTCATGTCAGAGAAAGAGGAACCAATACCAAAACAAGTCGCTCTGTTACGACTTTCTACAGTCACTCTGTTATAAAACGTATACAAAGACACACATTTGTTGCATATAGAAAGAAGAAAGGCTTTGGGCTGTATTTATTATATACATATTGGCGGGAAAGGGGAATTAACGGTCACTTAACAGTGGCATATATATAGACGACCCTTAGCTTTGTATTTCCATGGCGGATATGCCACGAGATCCTGCGTCTTTTTTGACTCAAGCAAATGCTTTGCTTCGAAAGAATCTAACCTACCAGGTCTCTCTCTCTCTCTCTCTCTCTGTTTTGTACATATGCATATTTTTGTAATCCTGATTCTGGTTAGCTGACTGTTAGTGTAATGTTGCTTCTATGATGGATTCGTATGTTTGTGTTTATTTTGCTCGTAAGTTTTAGAAGATGTTCTGATAACAGGTTGCTTTCTGGGTTTTTTTTTGTTTTTTGTATTGTGTGTTTTAGTTCTTTTTTGGTAGTACGATCTCAGAGTTGATGTGTGTGGTGTCTCGTATTCTGTTTGGGCTGAGCAGCCACAATTTGCTATCTTGGTTTTGTCGATTGGGTATTTTTATAACTGATTCTTTTTTGTTGTTGATTGAGTTTTCCTCTTCTTTTTTTTATTATTTATTGCCCTTTATTGAATTGAATTTGAATCGCTTCATTTCACTCTATTAAATTTGATTAAATAAACTTACTCTTGAATTTCAAAGCTAGGGTATCCGTATCTGTGCCAATGTGATGATTAAATGTGGTTTAGGCCTGAACATTGTCCGAACTTTAACTTTAGGAGATTGTCTTCTAATATCGTTTATCCGTTTGTTTTTTTGTTTTCACAGAAACGGAATGCTAAGACAAATTGTCGTCTCATTAGCTTTCCCTTTATTCTTTGCCTGCTGCTTAAAATTCTTCAAGCTGTAGTTGACATGCAGCTGAACAAGGCTAGTAACAAGTGCGGCTGTCAATGTGTTGACACCAATAATGATGGAACTTGTGAGAAGGTCTGCGGCGTGCAATTCTCAAATTTGGATCAAGTTGCCACTTGTCCAATTCCTAGTCCCCCTCAATGGCCTCCTCTCTTACAAATCCCCGCTCCAGAGTATCGTGCAGTGAAGACAGATGTTCTGCCCTTCACAGATTTGCCAAATGAGTCGTGCAGAAGTACAGGTTCCTGTCCTGTAACCGTACTCATGACTGGGAATAATCAATCACTTGGACAAAGTATCTCTCTCCCTCTCTGTCATCTCTCAATATCTTCCTGAGCATATGTGTGCAAGTATGAGATTCTGGGCATGCATACTTTATTATTCTGTCTTCATTTTTGCGCATCATTTTATTACGCATCTCGCTTATTTTGTCCTCCATATAGATGAAATTGAGCTCTGGTTTTTATTTCCTGAATTGCAAAATTCTTCTTCTTTTTTTTTTTTTTTTGGATAGTCATGGCTGGGAATATTTTCACAAGCTCCCTCACCCTAATGTCCTCCAATGTTACAGATACTTTAGCTAACAGTGCGCTGGTTAGTTCTTTCTACCCTTTGTAATTTTCTTCCAGCTATTTTCTGGTGGTTAGCTTTATGTTGCCTATATCTTCTCTTTTGATGTCCATGTGCGCCTAAATGGTTCAGGGTTCAGACAGCGAGCCTAGAGAAGATAATCTTTTGGATCCTGGTTTCTATGACAATATTCCTCTGTATAATGTTCAACAGCAGTGCACACCGAACTCCACGTTCTCTGTTCCCATCCATTTGCCACCACTGGAATTCAAGAAAGGTATTAGTATGTAGTCCAACAAGCAAGTGGTATAACTTTAGTTGCTGAATGCAAAATGTATGAATGACCATTTTCTTGACATGAACATACAGACAGCTGCTTTAGAACATATGGGACCTACAGAATTAAGGATATGTCTTCTGTGTTTACAAACATGTGTAAAAGGAATTTTCAGTATGTTCAGTCAGAATCATAGTGATAACCATGTGTGATTCTAGGGAAGGAGCAGCATGCAATCATGTCATTCTTCAGAGACGATGACCAAGGATATTTTGATGGTTCCATCTTTTTCACGACTTGGTTTTCTGATAAAACTCCTTTTCTGTTTTGCTCATGAGCATGAGAATTAGTAGCTTTGCATGCTCCAACCACTTATTGATCAAAGTAACTATGGACTTGAACACAGTGTATAATATGCATGATCTGTGCTTTTCATATGCAATTTTTTGTTGACTGATTTATCAACTCTTATCATTGGTCTGCCATATGGGATATGAGATGGAAATGGCAAAAGAACACAAATAGAGGGCTTGCTACAAAACTAAGAAAAAAGTTGGGAACTCATATGAGTAACTGGGAGATGATAAGCTTCAAGTTTTACACTATCTTTGGTTTCTCTACGTTTCATGAAAATTGCATGAAGACTTTTATAGCCTAAATCCAAGGTTTATAACTTTGATAACTTATATTTTAGGAACTTCTGTAGATGAAGCATAAAACTGTTAAGTGTCACACTCAAAACCATATTTTTGTTTCTGTGGAAGATTATTTGCTTGTGAAATTCTAAAACTTTGGTTATTTACTTTGTTCTTTAAATGTAGAGGTAATATGTGTTGAAGGCTTAAATTTGTGGCGAAATAGTTCTGCTGAGGTGAATGAAGAACTTTACAAAGGTTATCGCCAAGGAAATTCAGAGGGGAAGATCAATGAGATACTAGCAGGTGGACCTTCCTTAACTTTTCATCACGTTTCCTGTGATTTATAATTGCATCCTTTATCATAATAATTTCAATTTCTTGCAGCCTATGATTTCTTAAACACTGACCAAAATACCTTCAATATGAGCATTTGGTTCAATGCAACTTATAAAGACAATAGTGTTCAGGTTTTTAACTTGCTCCGGATTCCACGCTCAGTGAACCTGGTATGAGATGATGTTCAATTTTTATTAATATTATGTAATACTCTCAGCATTGAGGCTTGAATCTTGGGTGTTTCCTTCTTGAATTTGCAACATTACCTAGGACTTGGGCATCTAAAATAATTGATATTCTATATCCTCGACATCTTCAAAGTTATCAGCTATTCTAATATAGGTTTTTTCTTTTTAACTTTTCATGAATACTGCTCCTTTTTGGCCCTCTTTTTTTTAATTTCTATTTTATTTGCACGTCTCTTGAAATTGCTGGTTGCTCTTTATTATTTTCTTCAAAATTTTTCAATAGTTTTTGCAACATTTCTTTTGCAAAAGTTGCCCATTATTACGAGGGAGGCACTATTTTTTTGCGTGATAAGTTTTCTACCTCTTGTTTTCTGCAATCAGTGCCATTACCAATTGTTATGCTGCAGGTACCACTGTATCATCTAGTCTGTGAATTTTCACTTTGAAAACAAGGATGCACTTATGAATATAATATACTGAAGTCCTTGAGCTGTATCTATGTTATTTTATATTTGAATGTTTAATTGGTTTCTTGCATTTGTATATACATTAATTCTTCGATAACATATTCTTTCTATGTTGTTGTGTCTTTTACTTCTTTCCTTGCTTTTGAGTTTGCCATTCTATATCAGCCAACCTATATGATGAAATTTATATTTTATATCCACAGGCATCGAATGCTTACCTCCTGTTGCTAAAAGGACCTAGTGCTCGAATTCTATTTGACTATGTCAAAGAAATGCCTCAACCTGCTAGTGAACTCAGACTGGATATTGCATCCCTTATTGGCACACTTTTCTTTACATGGGTTGTTCTACAACTATTCCCTGTAAGTTTGTGAACAGTTTTTTATTACCATCTTAGAGCTTGCATTCTTTAAAAATTGTTATGTGAATCTTTGATCGTATAGCCCAGATGGTGATAACTACCCTTATTCCTTATTAAGTGTTGAAAGCCAAGGTGGCATCACGTATGCTAGTTCTTACCAATATTCTTGCTAAAGAGTCAATCGAGTTTAATAAGATGTTTCTTGGCAACTGATTTATCCCTCTGCATGTGCTAATATTCCACCATCGGGTGTAGATACTTCTGTAAAATCACTGCTATTTAGCACATAGGGAAAGAATCATACAATTAGAATCTTCAATGAACCAACAATAAGGTGGGACCGAGCTTGAGGTTACAAACATTTTATAACATGGCTCAGAGTTTACAAGGCTTTCCTCCGGCAACATCCTTATCTCTTAGAAAGTAAAATTTCAGGAGGCTTTTGAATGTTTGTTACGTTTTTTATTATGTTAAACATCCAGCATCCCGATTCTATAATATTTGATGAATTCATCAAACTTAGCTCCATTTCGAAGATTCCTCTTATTAGACTATATTTATCTGACAACTGAAAAATTGGGGAACCACATGTTATTAGGAAGTAGATCGGATAACGAGTCATCTTTCCAAATGTTTGATCTCCCGTATTTTACTTTTGTGCTGTAGGTGGTTCTTACATCTGTGGTTTATGAGAAACAAAAAAAGCTGAGGATCATGATGAAAATGCACGGTCTTGGTGATGGACCTTATTGGTTGATCACATACTTATATTTTCTTTCCCTCTCTATGATGTACATCTTTGTTTTTGTAACATTTGGCTCTGCTATAGGTAAATTCCAGTCTCTTGTTCTTTCTTAACTTGTATTTGCTTCAACTTTCTGATTCAGTTGAATTACAGGTTTGAAATTCTTCAGGATGAATGACTACGGCATCCAATTTGTATTTTATTTTATCTATATAAACCTGCAAATTTCTGTGGCTTTTCTGATGGCTACTTTCTTCTCAGATTTTAAGACTTCTACAGGTTTTTAGTGACATTACTATTTTCATTAATGAAACTTTTATCAATTATCTTAGTATTCGTGTTCATGACGGTTGCCTTTTGCTGGTCACAGTTGTAGCCACTATATGTGTCTTTGGAACTGGGCTCTTAGGTGGCTTTCTCTTCCAGAACTTCGTTGAAGATTCATCGTTTCCCAGTAAGTAGCAAAGTTTGCAAACCAAAATTCCTGTTCCATCAGTTGGAACTTTTTTATGGGCACTGTTGGGCAAACTACTGATGGCATGTCTGAATCTCCAGATACATTCCTTCTCAGTTGTTTTCTTTAAAAATTTTTAGCAGACAGGACTTTTGTTTTGACCGCCTTTAAAAATTAAGATTTTGTTTTAGAAGAACTGATACAGAAATGACTTTGAGATACTTGTGTAATTGCCAGTTATTACTTTACAACTACCTAATAGTCAGGGCTGTAAGCAGTCTCTAGGTTTGTTTGTTTGTTTTTTTTTTGTGGACACACCTGCATACAGACATACAAACTGACCTTTATTCCAACTTTTATCACTGACTTAACTCGTTGTGGTACTTTTTCCTATTGTTATAGGAGGCTGGATCATTGTGATGGAGTTTTATCCTGGTTTTTCTCTATACCGTGGGTTGTATGAGTTTGGGCAATATGCTTTCACCGGGAATTTGCTTGGGACTGGTGGGATGAAGTGGAAAAACTTGAATGATCATATAAATGGGATGAAAGATGTGTTGGTGATAATGTTTGTTGAGTGGTTATTGGTACTTTTTGCTGCATATTACGTGGACCAAGTTTTCTCATCTGGAAGTGGAAAAAATCCTCTGTTCTTCTTGCACAGCTTTCGCAACAAAAAGTCATCATTTCTTCGGAAGTCTAGTTTGCAAAGGCAGGGATCCAAAGTTTTTGTTAATATGGATAAACCAGATGTCAGTCAGGAGGTAATCTGTCCTGATGTCTATTCCTACCACAGTTGCTGCTGGTGCTTTTGGTATTCTGACGGATCTGCAGGATGGTTCATACTATTCTTGCCATTGGATATTTAGTTGTTAGTTTATACTCGTAGAAAGTTGAATTTACATTTCTGCTCTCCTTTTAAATCTATTGTTTCCTGGACAATAGTTAGTGATTATCTTCTTCATGATTTTGCAAAAAACAAATGTCTACAGAAGTGGATGGCATGATAATTGTTTATCACGAAAAAAGGGTTAGGTGGTTATTCCCCTTAGTTTTATTTTGATCATTAATAAGAGCTTAAACATGAGTCAATATTAGTTAATTCTCGAATCTTGCAGTTTGGTCTCTCCAACACTAGAGCCCCAATTTCCTTGTATCCATGTCAAATTGTTTTGGCCCAAACCATTTTTTGTTTTTTGATTCAGAGGGAAAAGGTTGAGCAGTTACTGCTAGAGCCAAGCAATACTCATGGAATTATTTGCCATGACCTCAAGAAGGTGTATCCAGGTAGAGATGGAAACCCGGAGAAAGTTGCAGTCAAAGGATTATCTCTTGCTTTGCCTCGAGCAGAGTGCTTTGGTATGCTTGGTCCAAATGGTGCAGGGAAAACCTCTTTTATTAGTATGGTCAGTCATCGTTGATCCCTTGTTGTTTAATTGATTTGGATTAGTGATGAGGGAACAAATCTGTTTCAAGCATTTGGAAACCCATCTCCCCTGCTAGCGTACTGTAAAAGTTGTAGAAACTAATTAGTTATGTAGTCTACTAATGTTAAAACCCTTTGTCCTGGTCCTGGTTTAGAAGGATCTTATGATTTGCCCAGGGAGGGGAGGGGATTGGTTGGGTTGGTTGGTGTTATCTGGATATTGCCACATCTTCTGGTATGTCACATAGAATTGCATTATCTTTCTTTTAGGTCATTCACTTGTTTGTTCTCTTGTTTCCTTTTGCAGTTCTTTACTGCATGATATCCTGGCCTGTGAGAACTTTAATCTAACAAGGATTGATCTTTAGGTTTTTATTACTTTCTCTAATTTGAAATATACAAGTTGTTGCACGTCCTTATGACCTTATCTTCTAATCAGATGATTGGTCTCACAAAGCCAACCTCAGGGACAGCATATGTTCAGGGTTTGGATTTACAGACTCAGATAGATTGTATTTATACTTGCATGGGGGTATGCCCACAGCATGAGTAAGTCAGAGTTTTGAAAAATTTTTCAACAATTTACCAACTTCTTCGTAGTCATATGCTGTTCATTTTTTGACAATTCATAGCTTGCTTTGGGAAACTTTAACGGGGAGGGAGCACTTGCTATTTTATGGTAGACTTAAGAACCTAAAAGGTTCTGCATTGACACAGGTAAGTCGTTATCTTTTTTTGTTCTTTCTAATTTTCGTTGTGTCAATTGGGTTAATTTTCCTAAATTTAATTCTTAAACATGTTTGGTAAATTGTATACGGAAGTAAGATGAATCACGTAGTCAGAGAGACATTTCAGAATTTCATATAGGGAAGAGGAATGAAAAACAAATATATAAATAAAAGATCTGTTGGACTGCATGGATTTACTGCATAATAACTGCTTGAATTAATTCTATAAGAATACAGTAGTTGGTAAGTGGCAATTATTATTGTTGTAGAGCACTTGCCCTGCCTGAGTGGATTACTTCTGAGCTCACTTTTTTATTTTGTGCTCTACTTCCATAGGCAGTTGAAGAATCTCTTAGAAGTGTAAATTTATTTAATGGTGGAGTTGCTGATAAACATGCTGGGAAGTATAGTGGAGGCATGAAGAGGAGGCTGAGTGTTGCCATTTCACTAATCGGAGACCCCAAAGTATGTAGATCTCTTTCTTGCATTCTTTGCTTTATGCAGCTGGATAATTGTATTTTTAAAATGGTCTGTTTCCTCACATATTGAAAACTTTCCAGGTTGTTTACATGGACGAACCTAGTACTGGATTAGATCCAGCTTCAAGAAGCAATTTATGGAATGTAGTGAAGCGAGCGAAGAAGGACCGGGCAATTATTCTCACAAGTATCCCCTCTTCTCTTTGTGTGTGTGTGTGAATGTGGTTGGGATGTGGGTAAATATTTTGGTTGTGAGCAACTGGGAAGTTCCAAGTTGTTTATATTGCATTACCACGACTATTTTCAGCACATTCAATGGAAGAGGCAGAGGCTCTTTGTGATCGACTTGGAATTTTTGTTGATGGAAGCCTACAATGCATAGGAAACCCTAAAGAGGTAACGGTGCAATACATTTGGATATTTGCTTATAGTTTCATTGATGGAAGTGTTTTCCTTAATTTGAAAAGGGTGCCTTAGCATCTTAACTTTTTGTCACGTAACGTGCATTATTCTCTTATGACAACAAAATGGTGTCCCCATCATTTCTTATGACAGTTGATTTTCAATTTCTGGCATGTGGCATTTTACATAAAAATGAAACAGCTGAAGGCCAGATATGGAGGATCTTATGTTTTTACCATGACAACATCTGCGGAGCATGAGGTGGAGGTTGCAAATATGGTACAACAGCTATCTCCTAATGCTGAAAGGACTTACCATACCTCTGGAACACAAAAGTTTGAAATACCGAAACATGAGGTCAGAACTGCAGATGTATTTCATGCAGTAGAGATTGCTAAAGGAAGATTCCCGGTGTTCGCCTGGGGCTTGTCCGACACCACCTTGGAGGATGTTTTCATCAAGGTTGCTAATGCTGCATAGGTAGCTATTCAATATTCAAAATACTTTCTTAGACTGGCCTATGCATTAATGGTTATTCAGCTCCTCTCTACTGCTAGTTTTGGACGCATTGCCATAGTCAAATTATGTATACTTTAATAAAGTTTTCTAGTGTAATTCAATTGTTTCTTAAACTAGGAAATATGGCATTTTGTAAATAGTGTTGTACCAATCATATTGTCATCAGGAAGTTGCACTTAGTTCCTTTTCCTTGCATATTATCAGTTGTATTTATCCAATTCCCGGTGACGGGGAATAATATCGGCCGTATGATACGAATTGATAGAACTACTCGTTAGGCATTGGGAGGGAGGTTTGCGAGAAAAAAATGTGGTCCTTTGTCCATAAAATTTTATCGTTGAGGCATAGAATTTTATCGGGGGGTCATGTAAGAGACAAAAAGGGAATCCTGGGACATTTTTTAGAGGGTTCAATACTCACTATAACCATTAACCCATACTTATTGGAAGTATGGCAGCCACATCAATTGCAAGTTAAACGTTATGGACAGTGATGCAATCCTTGGAGCCAATACTCCCACATGCCATAGCTAACTTTCCAGTAGCTTCTACCTCTTTTTGATTTTTTTTAACTTATTACTACGAACGCTTTGTTTCAGAATGTGCATGGTGCAGACAAACGGAAGTTTTGTCAACACTTGAAGGAGATTGCTTGTCAGTACAATCCTATTAGGGGGAGGTTGAGATATAATAGGAGATTGTATAGGACTTGTAATATGACCTGTATATGAGTTGTATTGGTTGTAGCCCAAGATACGTGGCCTGTATAAAGGCATGCTTTGTGATTAATGTACAGAACGTTTTTACCCGGCTCAAAATTCTCATGGTATCAGAGCCTATATAAACGTTTAACCTTCAGCCTACATCATAGAGAGACTAAAGATCCTCCGGCCAACAAAAATGGTCGACAAGGACGGCGAAGGCACTAATGGTGGAGGAGGAAAACTAACGGTGAATTCCTTTAAGACCACACATCCATATACTATATGCATCCCTCATTTATATTAGGAGTAGTGATAACCAAATATGTTCTCACTGGCGTAGAGAACTATGAAATTTTGCAAGACTCAGTGATAACGGCCTTTGACGCAAAGTATAAACTTGGGTTTGTTAATGGCGACATCATAAAGCTTAAAGATGAGAAGTCACTTGAATTTAAAGTTTGGAAGGCAAACAATTCTATGGTAAAATCGTGGATTAAAAACACCATAGATAACTCACGGCAAGATAGAGAACGTGCGTGGAAGATATTTGGAAAGAACTCAAACAAAGATCTTGGTAATGCAGCTCGCTTACAGTAGTTAAAATCTAATTTGGCCGATCTAAAGCAACTAGGATTGATTGTGATGGCTTATTTTACTAAATTCAAAACCATGTGAGAGGAACTTGTTGAATAAACCAAAGTTTCTGATTGTACGTGTGTAGCAGCAAAGGAGTACGCGAATATGATAGAAAGGGAATTGGTACATCAGTTCCTAATGGTGTTGGATACATCAACTTATGGAACACTTAGATCGCAAATTCTTGCGGCTGACCCCTAACCACTGTTCAGTAAAGTGTATGCTATAATGATCCGTGAAGAGAGGTGATGATGCATTTACGCCTCCGAAAGCTGAAAATATGCTAACATGGTGCTGTCGTGGCATGATGGCAAGGCTAAAAATGTGAAAGAAAGGCCTAACTTTGTGGAAGTAAATCATGGTGCGCTGCAACAGGGAGTATGAAAGCAGAAAAATGGGGGTACACGTGCAGAAATTCAAAGCTTTAACCATGTCTTAATATTAGGCATTTTTTATTAGTGACTATTTTGTAGCTAAGAGTGGTTTGTGATAATGGAAACATTGACTATTTTTATTGAATTTCAGTTATAATTTTTATATATATTTAAGGATGTTTTTTCAAATGACATCATGACAACATTTTCATCAATTTTTTTGTGTTTCTATATTGCTTCCGTTTTTCGTATTTTTACCTTGCTTAAGTATTTAACTCCTTCAAATTAGTATAGAGCTTTTTTTTTGAGGCTTATCTTGATGTAAGTGATCTTTGGGCAGCTGGATTACGAGGTTCTTCCCTTCTCAAATAAAACTCTTGCTCAAATCAAGAATCACAAAAGAAGAAGGCGAAGGAAATCAAAGGTGAAGGTATGTCTATTTGCAGCTATCCCACCAACAATCTTTACTAGAATTATGACCCTAAATTCAACAAAAGAAATTTGGGACTTTCTCAAGTAAGAGTATGAAGGCAATGAGAGTGTCAAAGGGATGTTGAAGGAGTATTTGACAGACTTCTCACTATTGTCAATAGGGTAAGATTGCTTGGAACTGAATTTTGTGATTTTAATTAGGGCGGTTAGTTCACATGAGAGAATGATAATAAGAATACGAATGAATATAGTGAGGAATGAAAATAGATATAATCATTATAATTATGATGGTTAGTTAAGAAGAATAAACGATTAACATTACCATTAATAGTGATTGATTTGTTAAAAATATTGAGAAATAAAAATTTGTCAAAATTTTGATAAATAAAATTTGTTAAAATTTTGTTTTACATCAAATTTAATATATTTTAATTAATTATAATATAATATAATTAATTAAATATATTTTAATTATATTGTAATTAATTATATTTAATTAAAAAAATAAAAAAGTAAGTGTCACAGGCATGACAAGAAGTGTCACGCCGATGACATTTATTGTCATGGGCGTGACAAAGACTATCATGCTCGTGACACTTGCCTCTTACTAAGGAATGAAAATCATTACTCTCATATGTAGGGGGCATCGAGTTATCCTCAAAAGTAGGATATCAAAAAAATTTATACAATAATAATACATAACTAACCAAACGTTTTTCATTCCTTACTAATTGATACCTTCCTAAACCTATTAACCAAGCACCCCTTTAGAATTGCTTAGACATTTCTTGAGACTGATCTCAAAAGGTTTGAAACAACAATTTCCTCTCTAGAGAATTTTAAAGACCTGTAAAGTATCACCTTGGCAGAGTTGTTAAATGCATTACAGGCTCCAGAGAAAAGAAGGCTCATAAGGCAAGAAGGCTCAGTTGAGGGTGCTTTACAAGCTAAATTGTAGATCAATGAAGGTAGGAAATGGAAGAAAAAGAAAAGGAAAAAGAACAATGCTGAACAAACTGAAGCTGTAAATAACAATAGCAGTAATAGAGGAAATAACAAGCCAACTTACACTCCATGCTAACACTGTGGAAAAAAGAGTCATCCACATTTCAAATATTGGAGAAAGCTTGATGTCAGATGCAACAAATGCAAACAACTTGGCCATGTTGCCAAAATTTGTAGGAAAAAAATCAACAACAGATCGAGGCATAAGTTAGAGACTAGCAGGAAGAGGATCAATTATTTGTGGCAGCCTACTTTGTCACCAGTAACTTAAGTGAGAGCTAGTTGATTGATAGTGGTTGTACTAATCATACGATAGATGACGAAGAGATTTTCAAGGAGCTCAAATGTTTGTTATTCCAGAAGTCAAAATTGGCAATGAAGAGTACATAACTATCAAATGAAAGGGAATGATTGCAATTGAGAGTTGTTCATGTACTAAACTTATTAATGATGTTCTTTATATACCTAAAATTAATCAAAATTTATTGAGTGTTGGTCAACTGCTTGGAAAAGGGTGCAAACTTTTGTTTAAGGATAAAATGTGTCTAAACAAGGATGCAGAAGGATATGAATTGTTCAGGACAAAGATGAAGAACAAGAGCTTTTCATTAGACCTAATGGAGGAGGAGCAGGTTGCCTTTCCTATCTCAAATAACAGAACGAAGTTTTGGCGTAATAGGATGGGACACCTCAGTTATACTGCATTATTGCTGATGAAGAGTATGAAGTTAATGCAAGGCCAGTATGAAGTTAATGCAAGGCCTCCCACCGCTAGATGAACATTTACCAAATTGCAAGTCATTTCAATATGACAAAATAAAAAAAAATTCCTATTTTTACATATCTTTGGGCTCTTATAAAAAATAAAAAGAAGAAAAGTACGAGTCTTTTTTGTTGTTCTTTATAAGATCAAGAATATATCTTATTTTATTATATTTTAGTTTTAATAAAAGTAAAAATGAACTATATTTTATTATTTATAAGAATGAACTCTAAACGGGTGCCCTGAAAGCCCTTAACTAAGGCCGCCCCGGCTATACTTGCTATTTAAAATATTTGAAGATGTCTTGGCTTTACTAGGTTTAGCACTCTATCCTAGAATTGCTTTCCTATTGTAATTAAAGACACGGTTGGGAGCACTAACTTCTAAACTCCCTTTATACAGTTTTTTACTTGAATAATTGATGTTCTTCCCCTTCTTTTAAAAGCAATCCTTATAACTTTTGACTTCTCGTTGATTTAGTTTTCGCATGAATCTCACTGTTTAAAATTTCATCAAAGAAAAAAAAAGGTCGTTGCATTAATACACTGTTTTCAAGTATATTTTATTTTGACTTGAAACTTTATTGTACTTTACAATTAAATCTTACTTAACCTCAAAACTTGGTAGAACACTTCGAAGGATTCTAAATAATGATATTAACTTCTTTCTTATACCAAAAAAAAAGTTTTATATATAATTAATTCAAATGTTTTTAACTTTATTCTATTAATTTAAGCTTCTAAATTAACAAAATTGAATAAAAAGTTTCAAATTTTAAATTAAAATTTGTTTTATAAAATTAACTTTTGAAATACCTCAATTTCTACAAATTTCTATTTTGTAAGATGAAAATCTTTTAGAAAATAAGTATGATATTGGATAAGATATATTGACTCCTCTGTTAACTTGATCGGATTTAAAATATTTATTGTATTGTTTGACTTAAATTATTGAAGTACTGTAAAATAAAAATTTGCAATTAAGTTAGTCCCTTTGGACCCGTAACCTTTTTCAAGAAATAACTATGTGGTGAATAGGTCAATTTCTTCACAAGTTAAGGAATCTATAACAAGAATATGATTATCTCTCATTATTCATCATAAATTCACATTAACTAGCATATATAGGACAAGTAAACCATAATGCTCATTGAATATTAAAGGCATGGATGTAATTACAACACAAAATTGTGGGATACATTCGCCTCGTTAAACTGATAACTAGGCGAATTTTGACCCCTAAAGAGGTGGAATTTGGTTGAGTCCTTCATGAAAACTGTAGGTCTTTTGGTTAGCTTTCCATTGATACC
>JANIIA010000006.1:56792156-56809878 GCA_027478495.1 Erythroxylum alaternifolium | reverse complement strand
CTGTTCCGTCCTGTTCCGTCCCGTCTCCAGATACTGGAGACAGCAACCAAACGTAGCGTTAATCTATACAGGAACGACGTGACGAAGTAACAACCGATCGTGTAATCAGAAATCAATATGTAGAAGGTTTTTAAGATCAAAGAACAATGGAATTGCTTTAGTTGAGCTCCCAGAACAGCAAATAGTCCTTTTATTTTATTTTTTTGACACAATAGAGAATTAGAAAGAAAAATAGCAAGAACTTGTAATTGCACGTTAATAGAAGTTGATAAGGCATTTCAACATATTTCAAACTACAAATAAAAAGAGATAAGAAAAGAGTGCACCTTAGATGAGATTTCGATAACGAAGTGAGTGATCTAAGTAGCGTAATCTTGAAAATTTCTTGTTCACTGATGACGGTACCAAAGACAGATCATGTTAGAAAACCTAACGTCGATCTGGTTTTCATATTTTCAAACTTATCTTCTAGTTTCTTTCTCAGGAAAATAAGAAACTCTATCAGCTAACACCTAACTAGGGCTACCATTGGGTTACCTTAACACACGTGTCTCTAGTAAAAATTCAATTGGGTCATGTGTTTGGAGTTTGGAGTAAGACCGTATAGATTTTTATTTTCGGTTGACTTTAATTGTTGAATTGTAAAAACAATTTTTAAAAAATAAATAATACAAATAATATTATATTCACTTAATAGTTATAATCCTATACTTATTCTCTTGATTAATTATGATATTAGTTATTATTACTATAGCAATTGTAGTCTATAAATGGATATTAAAACTATAGCAACAATTCCAAATATTGCACACATAAGATTTTATTGCAACATCAACAATTCTAAATATTGCATATATAAGATTTTATTACAACATTTTTTAATTTTGTTGCCTTTTCTTATATGTAGCAACAAATTATTTTTTCGTTGCTTTTTAGTATTATGAAAGGCAACATTTTAAAAATTGTTGCATTATATTAATTTTTAACAACACCTTTTTAAAATGTTGCAAACTTATCATTACCTAAAGTTCTTTTTGTAGTAATGCGCCATTAGTGGAAGGCTAATGAATATCACATATGACACCAAATAAATGAAATAAATGTGAATATTGTTATAAATCCTTATCTAACATTGACTAGTGAAATTTTATCAAGCTTAGAGGAGAAGACAATAACAAAAGAAATATGAGATAATGTGACAAAGTTGCATGAGGTAAAGTTACTTCGTAATAAAATTTATCTTAAGAAAGAAATTTTATACTCTTTTCATGTTACACTTCGCTTTGGTGATTAAACACGTTAACAATTTGACTACTTTATTCCTCAACTCACAATTTTGAGTTATAGAATAGAGTCATATGAACGTAATAAAGTTATATTTTAAAATCTACTTGCCTCATATCATCAACTCATCATCAACTTACTAACTAATCTTTAATGACAATTAAACTCGGGACTATGGAGAAAGAAAGTCAATACATGAACAAGGAAGACAAATAATCTAGTTCACAATAAGTTGTAGCTTAACGACAAAAAGAGGGAGATCAAAGGAATATAGTTTAAGTGAGTTTAAATCAAGGTTTTAAAAATCGAATCGGATTGATCGATCCGACCAAAAAAAGTTAGTGATTTGGTTCGATTTTAACCAAAAAAATCTGTCAGTATAAAACTGGCCAATTTGTTAAAAAATTGGTCAGTTTTCATCGATCCGATTCCACCGGTTTGGCGAGACAAAGACCATGCAAAAATACCTTAGTCTGTTGTCTCGCGAGTCGCCCCTCTTCTCTCCCTCCCCGCTTCTCTCACTTTCTCGCACAAAAGTAGCCCTTGTTGCTTTTCTGTCGATCTGCAGAAGAAAAAGAAAAGCCGAACAAATCTCCATTTCTCCGTTTCTTAGAGCATGCAAGAGTTGGGTCTGTCTTCCTCTATCTTCCAACCTATTGTTGCACGCCATATTGGAAAGATGGAAGGCGTTATAATGGAGGCTGAGACGGGAGATTTCCTGAGTACACATCGAGGATTCTGGCTCTACACAATTGGTCAACGTCAGGGCCTGCAACTTCTTAGGGGTCCATGATAAGCTGTTGAACACAAATTCTATATAGAAAACTCAAATTGTCTTCATAGTTCCATTCACTTTAGGAAATTTATACTTTTTGTGGATCGAAGATATTGAAAAAGAATTTGTATTTGAAAGAAAGGAGGATACTAGCCTGCATAGCACATCCCTTACGGTTTGATTTTGATCCTCATTCTCGTATACTGTTAAAGATGGATCTATCCTTCCCATATTTAATGGAAGAGCCATTCTTGCTTCTTTTCTTTTGCGGCCACATAACTGAGGTCTTCACTTGCATCTACGTAGGTATGTAGTTGAGAAAGATGTCAGAAACAATGTGGTGTTTGCATCAAGAAATTATTTCTCGCTTGACAAAAGGAGGCGATCATTTCGTGTCGGCTCTTTGAGATGGCTTAGTGGATTTCATCCAGAGGAGACCAGTCAACTTCAGTGCAAGGTAGCGTTTTTTGGTTCTGCCTTGGTGATTTTTGGCATTGGCATTCAATTCCTCGTTTGATCCATATTTATCACAGAGGTTATGAAAAGAATCAAATATTAAAATGTAAAGGGTGATGGTCGGTTTGGTGGATTTAAACAGTTTTGGCCTTTTCTTAGAATGGCAACTATGTAGCATGAGGTAAAATGATGTTTCCTTTTAGTGCTGCTCTATGTCCTGAAAGTCTTAATGCTTGTTTTACTAACCTTCCAGGTCAGTCATGGCCCTGGGTTTTATAATTACAGTGTGACAATAGAACTTCGTGGAGATGACTCCGAAGATGTTGTAGTTGTCCACTTATCTGAAGATGACCAAGGTCTTGCAGCAGGGCAGTTAGCAGCCTTCTACAAGGGAAGCACCTGCATAGGGTCTGGCGTAATCTCGGAGTCTTGGGATGAAAAGGGTTTTCCTGTATGTGAAAGGGCCATTGAATTGGCTAGACTTCAAAACAAATCAAAGATTGGGAAACCTGTAACGATAAAGGTGAAACCAGATACTCCAACTAAGGACTGCAATCAAAGGGATGGTACAAATATTACAGAAAGGTCAATTGATACTGGTGTTCATGTGACTATTTAGAGAGCACAACCATACAGACAAGAAGTAGCATTCATGTTCGAATATAAAGAGAACCTCGTTTCCAAATGGATCACAAGCAACTGTTGGGACAGAAGTTTCTAAATGTTGAAGCTGGATATAGCGCCTGGCCTCTGCAACAAACATCATTTGGTAAAGAAAGGTGGTAGTCGGATTGTTTTCATGTACCAGAAGTTGAAATGCTGTTATATTTCGTGCTGGGGAAGATACATGTCAAGAATTGAAACTTCTTGATTGCATCTGTTGGGGTTGATCAGAAGCATATTTCTGCCGTAATTGTCAAGATATCAGAGTCATGAGTTTATAACAATGGTATGCAACTCACAAACGGCCATAGCTTGCAATTAAAACTGCACCATTTGCCTCTCTATTAGCTTATTCTATTCATGACTTGGAAGAATTGATAATCACAAACCATGTAGATGGCGAAACTAAATCGTTTTCCAGAGGACGATTTTGGAACAAATGCTTATCCTTTTCCTCTCTGGTAAAAGGAACATCTTTTGACCGGCTTGAAGGATTCAAAAGCACAGAAAAGGGGACACCTACCAAGATTTTCATTTAGTTCATTGAAATTGGTGGTGGCAAGTGGCATTTGTAAGAGGTCCAAGAAACTGCCCTCCTACAACTATAACCTAATCCTGCAACAATAAATTTAAGGAAATGTAACTGTTTAAGGTTGCGTTTGGATCTGCGGTGTAATGGAGATAGGCACTTATCCGTCGCAATTTTCAAACGCAGTCACACGTTTGGATTTGTGGCCGACAATCGCAGGTTGGATAAAATTACGGTGCCACCGCAGAAATAGATAAGCAAAAAGGGAGCTGCGGTAAGAAACTATTTATGCGGTGAAAATTTTACCTTCCAATAATATTCTCATAATATTTTAGTATTTTCCATTATACCCTTAATTAATAGATGGAAGTTTTTGTCAAATAGTATTTAAAAATGGTGAAATATTTTATTTACTAAATTTATTTTATTTATATTTTCTTATTTTAATTTAATAATTTAATATTTATATATTTTTGTATTTTAATTTAATAATTTAATATTTATAATTTGAATTTATATGATTAATAATGTATTTTTTGAAATATTTATTTATTAAATTTATTTTATTTATATTTCTTATTTTAATTTGATATTTTATTATTTATAATTTTAAATTTATGTGACTAATAATATATATTTTTTAATTATTTATATAACAATTAATAGTTTATTAAATTAATAGACTTTTTAGTAATTTTATCTCTTTTCAGCAATTACAACTGCACTTGCCAAACACCTATTTTCACGTTTCAGCAGTTACCAAAATAGCAATCTCAAACACATAAATACTTATTTTATTTATCACTTTAGTAAATTGATTTCATCAAATTATCAACTATGAACGCTCTTCTAAATTAAGCCTAAAAGAAAATACAAGGGAAAGCTTAAAAGACTTCGCTGCAACAAGTTCCTTTGCCGGCACCTCGAATAAATATGGTCTGAAAACACAAAGAAAAAAGTAATGTTTTAAAAATCGGACGGAATCTAACGATTTGACTAAAATAAGTATGAATTGATCTGATTTTTGGTCCCGTTTAAATTAATAATCTCTTATAAAAGAAATAGGCCGCTTAAGTAATAAACACAAAAGGCCAAAACTGGAATAATAGATATACAGCTTAGAAAGTAATAGATAAAATCCATTAAAATGTGGGTAACCAATAAATTTTACGCATAACCTATAAATACTCTGAACTTGCATTAATTACTTCATAATGCAGTTAATGCTTCACAATGTACAGAGTTTTCAAATTATCTCTGCCAAAGTTTTCGCTTTTTTTAAAATTCTTTTATTCAATTTAATTAATAAATTATATTTTTATTTATCTCTTTATATTTTAATTAAAAATATTATTTTTTAAAAATTATTTATTTATTTATTTAATCTCAATATTAAATTGTATTTATGAAACTTTAAGTTCTTTATTTATCTCTTTATACTTTAATTAAAAAATTTTAAATTATTATTATTAAAAACTAATTATTATTTTTATTATAAATTTTTTTAATAAATTGCATTATTAATTACTATATATAAGTAATTTTGCTTAAGATAATTTAAAAATGTTTTAAAATATAATATTTAAACTATAAATAATTATGTTTAAAAGACATTAGAAAAAATTAAAATAAAATTAGAATCTTTTTTATTCACTTTCTGTAAACATATTTCAACTTTTATTAGTTTTTAAATAGATGATAATATTAAAAATTATTTTTATTTTTATTTTATTTTAAATTTTATGTTATATTCAATATTAGTTTAAATTATTAGATTTATTATTAATTTATTACATATTAATAGACATTATTAATGCATTTTTATTTCAATAAAGTATTTTATTTTATACATTTTATTTTTTCTTATAATTTTTACTTCTTATTTATTATAAACCAGTTTTATAGCGGTTTAATACCGATTGAACCTTTAACCTTAAATATTTTACTTGACCGGTTCAATATCCGGTCTAGTATTTAAAACACTGGTCTAAATTATAGTATATCAAAATCAAAAAATAAGATCTTAAAATGCTACAATTAAGGCAAAAAAAAAGGTCCCCTAAAAATTAATTTTTAAAATTTAAATAAGAAAATTTTTAATTTTTTTAAAAAAATTATAAGTACCTTAGAACAATATTTTATGTTATGAAGTAGTAACAACAATTAAAAATAGAGAGTCATTACTAGATAAATGACTCCTATAACCTAAAAAAATAGTTCTATCATTATAAATCTATCTATTATAAACCTATCTCAGGAGGATGTGTTTAATTATAACGATTATACTAAAGAATGTTTATTTGAACCAACAAGCTAACAATGATATTAGATCGAATATTTTGGAAGATGGAGTAGTTCCACCACTTTAATTCAGCCTCCGGATTCTAAACAAATAAATTATGCTTGTTTGTAAGATATAGAATGCGTGAAAAAGCTTACGATTTTAGTTAGCAATGTGTGTAAACTTTTACAAGTTGTGATATTCCCAGCATTACTCGTTAAGATGTCCTACCCTTTTGCCGTTTCATCGAAATATCCATCCATGTCCTTCAGCAAAGCAAGTAATGATGAACAACAGAGGTCCAATCCGTGGGACGAACCGTGCGTTTTTACGGGGAAAGAGATAAGTTAATATGTCAGCAAAACGAAGGTCATTTTATTGTATTCCTCAACTTGAATAACGACTAGCTATAGCTAGTTCAACAAAAAACGGGGTCTCTCTGATCATTAAACCAGTATTGCATATCTAGTCCTGGCGGGAGAAAATATTAAGTGGAAGAAAAGAAGGGATCAAACAGCCTATTCCACAAACTGTAACTGAACTACTAGTAGACGTTCCTTTTTTTTCTTTCTTATAAGCTCTACTGCATAAGTAGATTCCTAATGAGTGCAGCCTGTGCAGTATCAGTTGTTGCCAATAACTCTGATAGCCGTTCGCTAAGGTCATCAACTTCTTTGTGCAGGTTTCTTATGTAGTTGCATGTCTCCTCTAGGACTTTGGCAGCTGAAACCTGTGTAGATAATAAGAAAAAAAGGAAAAGCTCCTACGTTTAGCTAAGTGAATTTGTCAAAATTAAATTTTTCTTTAACTAAGCATAGTGAACATGCATATATTACTCTAATACAATATATTGTTGCACACTTGCACCAGAAAAGAGATTGAGTCTCCTGCTCCGAATAGGTCATATACTTTTCCCTTCTATGTTATCGTTTCCTTGTCTTCCTTCAGGGGATAAACCGATAAGTACAGAAAGATTCCTATGCGCTTGAGAGAGAAGCCATTGAAGTTACGCAACCCCATAGACAGTCCCCACCTTTCCTTTTACCGCTTTTTGATAGAAAACATAGAACACTCAAACTAAAATAGCTTCTTTCACTAGAAAACTAGAGTTTTACATTACAGACTCCACAAAACGAAAATTTTATGTGCAGCCTTCACTGATTTCTTTACAGTCCCAACACTTGTGGGTTACATTTGCAGGAGCTCATTTATTCAGCACCAAAAATCGTTGTTGAAAAGGATTGAGGAGAAGAAGAAAAACATGAGTGTGGTAACTTGATAAAAGTTAGAATACCTAAAGGAGAAGAAGTACAAAAAGCGTACCTTGTCCAAACGCCTATTACGAATCTCAGGAACAAGCTGCTGCAACTTTGCAACAAGGTCAAGGATCTGATCGTCACTGATTCTTGAACTACCTGATTCCATTGATCTGGATCTTCTGCCAGACATCTTGTATATATAATGATATAAAGACTTCCTTACCTATATATCTAAACGACAAGGAAATAGCTACTGTCCACTGAGAGAAGCACGTACCAGAAGGAGAAGAAAATTGTGACAGATTAAACTACTTAGAATTTGAAAAATGAAAGGAGGGTGACTAAATATATAGACAAATCGAGAAAGAGTAGGAAAGGTGAAGATAAAGAGTGGAGTCAAGACTCAAAAGACAAGGTATGGGGAAAGTGATGATGGTTGTTTGAAGATGAAGCAGAACAAGAACAACACAAGTAGAACTCTCCTACTAGTAGTAGCAGTAGCAGCATTAGGGAGAGAAGCAGCAGTGGGCGTTGGAGATTGGAAGAAGACAAATGCATGGGAGAAAGCGGTGGGTAGAGTGGTGTATTTAAACAAAGGAAAGGATTTGGAAAGTAGAAAAAGAAACATAGAGAAATTAAAATATATATAAATAAGAATCAAGTTTCTAGAGATAGGCCATACTGTCTTTCTTTCTTTGTGTGTGCTCCAAAGCGTGAGTTTAAGTGTATGTTATTAGCAAATACATTTGAAGCTCCTCACCACCATTTATATTTTCTATAATTATTGAAATTAATATTAATTACATTTGTTATCAAATTGATGATTGATTATATTTTTCCTTTCTTGGGTAACTGATTTTGCGAGAAAATGCAAAATTTGAGGAGGGACAGTGTTTGACTGGTCAAAAAGAACATGAAAGATAACACTCCTACATGTTCTAGCCTCAGCCTGTCAGCCAGCCGGAAGCACACTACCACACGTGCCATCTCGGGGATCCAAGTGTTCCACTGACCCGGTTCCGCGGCAAAGATATTAGTTTTTAAATTCATAGTAAATTACCGTATTACTACTCTCTCTTCTCCCCCTTAGAGCATACTATACTAAGTTCGGGGTGATGAGGTCATTGGCGGTTGAACCGAAGCTTCAATCTTATGTCTTTTTTATATGATTTCTTTTGTGTCTAATCCACAGATAATTGGTTTTGGCTCATGTTTTTGCCTACTGTCTACAGTACCCGGGCTGTATACAAGTCTTCTGCTATGTTTAGCAATCTCCTTATATTTTAAATGCATTATACTCTGGCCTCTTCTCATATGACCTGCATTCAAGTAACTAAAATGCAATGATTAAGAATACTTAAAATTTTCTTTGAATCACATTACAATTATAGATTCTAGATGACATTTAGAGTTGCATGAGGATGTTAGATTGTACGGTCACACATGCCCATATTATAAGAGCTCATCTTATAGTCAAATCAACGTGATTGCATGCATAAAGCCCCAAGAACAAGTTGGCATATTATATACTCCAATATGATGGTGATCTGATTAAATTATTTGGGAGATAAAATTAAACATATGATTTTTTTTTTGTTAATCACACATGCAACATTATCTATCATCGTCCTTCTAATCAAATGCGACATATTAATTGTTTAATTAACTTTTTAACTAAAAATGACAATTAGTAATCAATAAAGGTTCAGGGAGTACTCTGTAAGCCAGCCACATTTTGCCTATCGAAATCATCAAAGATTCTTTTAAGGATTTTTGAACGTTGTCGAAAGTTAGTTTATTGAGATATAATTTGGATTTTGTTGTTGCCTTTTTCAATGCCAGTTGGATTTTGTTGTTGTCTTTTTCAATTCCAGGTTTTCTTGCTGAAACTTGGCATATTACACTAATTGCAAGATCGTACTAGCAATAATAATCAAGAAGTACTTATGATGATTACTCTATTCCTTGAACTAGTTGTCCTTTTCTTTTTCTTTTGCTTAGCTTATGCACATCTGAGGTAGAAGTCCCTTTAGCCTTCCGGAGGAATGAATTCTATCGTTGGATGGAGGTTAGACATAATAGTTGTCTAGGCAAGGTTTCAAATGTTAGGTAGTTAATGTAAGCACAATATTGTCATTAAGATGGACTGTAATTAACACCAGTAACAATAACAGTGAGGTAGGATACTAAAATTGAAATCGCAATGTAATGGTTTTGATCCTTGTTGTCAATGCTTTTAGAAATTAATTACGATTCGTTATAGCAGTATGTGTATCGCTATAAGCTACAATTAATAAATCGCAATGCATGCTTGAAAGTGGACCTTGCGTACAAGGACCTTAACTCATAGCATCTATCTTTGTGGATAGGAGTTTAAATTCAAAGAGATGGAAGGTTAGCTTGATAAATATAGAAGTAAATAGAACCAGCGATGGTATTGTTAAATTAAGAGAAAATTCGGAATCATCAAGACAATATATCTTACTGAAAGTGAATTGAAACAAACAACTATACTAACAGTCCATTGATAACAAATATCGATTAAATTCTTTAATTAGTTATATATATAAATTTTCTAATTTATTACAAGACTTCTCTCCTATACCTGTACAGAAAATATATCAATCTAATAAGAAATGTGTGAACCTTAGGTTGTGTCTATAGGATAGGTCCTAAAAACTGACGGAGCTCCTATTCTTGTGACCATAAAATAGGTTCTTAATACCAACTCAACTCTTAGGGGGTGCTTGGTTGATGAGTTTAAAAAAGGTTCAATGAATATGGAATGAAAAAGAGGTAATTGGTTATATTATCATTATAAGGACAATATTATGATATCCAACTTTTAGGTATTGCTCTATACTCTTCAAGCATGAGATGGATGTCAATCATTCATGAGAGACACTCCCTTCATCTTTTTTTTAATTATTTTATAATTAAATGTAATTAATTAAATACAAATAATTAACTAAAATACAATTAATTAAAATATAATTAATTAAAAGGTAATTAATTAATTAATTATAATATATTTAATTAAAATATAATTAATTAATTACAATATAACTAATTAAAATAATATTACGATATAATAAATTAAAATGGAACTAATTAATTACAATAATATTACAATATAATTAATTATAATCTAATTAATTAATTATATTTTCCCTTTTTTAGCAATTAAATATAACTAATTAAAATATATTAAAATTAGATGTAAAACAAAAATTTATCAAACTTTTATTTCTTAATATTTTTAACAAATCAACCACTATTAATAATAATGGTAATCATTCATTCGTTCTAACCAACTATTATAATTATAATGGTTATATTTATTCTCATTCCATACTATATTTATTCTCATTCCTATTACCATTACCTAATTTTCATTTTCATTCTTATTATCATTACCCAATTTAAATCAAACACCCCCTTATTCTTATATAGGACATATAAACCTTTCTTCTTTGAAATGTATATAAATCTAATGAAAAATGTGAGCTTTATGGTGTACTCATGAGGTAAGTAAGTACATTATGATTACAATATTTTAAAAAAATTATATCTACTGTCAAAACAAGTAATAATCTTTTAATAAAATAGATTATTACTGTCTTTTTTAATAATAATAACGTTTGATTATATATTTTAATTAATTATACTTTATTTTAAATATATACTAATTACTTAATTTGTTTTTGTATATATATTTCTTAACTAATAAAAAAATTTATCTATAAATATAATTGTTTATTTTTATATAGAGGACGCACAAATCTAATTATGATATTTGCGATGAGTAGGCCTTTAAAGCGAAATTGTGTAAACGTAATTCGTTTATCTTTCTCTCACACTCCCTCTATTCCCCTTATTTACAATTTCAACAAAGATGAAGGAGAAGAGTGGTCAGCGTGCCTTTAGCGGCACATCAACTTGATCCAGCAGTTCTTTAAGTCACGAGGAACCCCTCATCATTTGTTTAACACTCTTTCAAGTCCTGTGGGCTACTGGTTAGTGTCTTACTCAGCAATGGCCTTGTTACAATGAAACTTCAGGAAACATACTTACACTCATCTTCCTAGCGTACGTATGTATCCTTCTGCATGGTTTGATGCTCCAATACTTTGTAGGTAAAAAATGTATGATATGTTCCTCCCCTCACATACACAGTTTCTAGCTAAAACCTCCATGAAGAAGCGAGCTTGGAGAAGTGAGCTTTAAACAAGCATTTATCGTCAACTTCAACTGATAGTTAACATCGATCAAAGTGGTACTTTTGGCTAATTTAGTGAAGCTACATGCGGTTAGTTATTATGACCGTGCAAATAGTTCGATATCATGAATCTAACAAACAAGACTGACCGACATGCCTGATTGGGTTGTCAAAGATCTCAAAATTAATTTTGATTATCCAAACTTTTTGTAGTAGTCGTAAAATTAGGTCAAATTTTAAAAAATTAAACACTAATATCTTAATTTCAATTAATGATATACAGTGAGGAGTTTTCGATTAATTAACTAATTAACTAAAATGAACAAAGAATTCAAATAAATTAAGTGAATATATGGCACAAAGCGAAAGCAAAAGAAAAACTAAAGAGAATTCTCAAAGAGCAATTTTATCGATTGATAAAAACTTCATCCCAACATGGGCGCTCTAAGCCCCATTATATAATGAGATACTTACTAAAAACCTTATCTAACTAGAAAACCTTTCATAAGAAGAAAACTAATATATAGAAATTATACTTGAGATAGAATTCTATCTCTTAACAAGAACCCTAATAAATAGAAATTATACATTAAATAGAATTCTAGTTAAAATAGGAATTATAAGAAAAGTAATATTTAATATGTCCCTAAATAAACGTAATATCTGGATAAAGTTATCGTGTTGTTGAAGCATTTCTTGCGATACAATGACTGAAAAAGTGTTAGAATCAACAAGACCCTTCAAAAAGTTTAGATATTTAGGCTTAAGTTCATCAAATTCATCGTAAATGAACACACATCTAACATATAACTTCAAATTAGATTTGATACGGTTGTAGTAGCTTTCGTAGAGATCAGGAGGTGCCTTTGGTGGGGCAAACAACATGACCTTAAACTCCACATCACCTTCTGCATTGAAATGACTCAAAGCTATAGGTTTCTCATCGTTAAAGTCCTTTACTAGAGCTTTATAAAAATTTACGTACTCTTCCTCAATAACCTTTTTTAGATTCCGCAGCCAAATAACCTTAAAGTCATTCAAAAATTCTCATTCATGTTTGGTCTCTTTTACAATTTTTGTCTTGGGTTTCTCCTCCTCACCTTTTTCATCCTTGCTCTTCTCAGATTCCTTTTCTTACTCAGAAGTGGTTGTTTCCTCTTCATCACTTAACTAGTCCTCATATATAGGAACCTCTACATCAATCTCTTTGATAGCCCACATATATATTGGAAAGTTGACGAATTCATAGTATTTCTTTACCAAATCCTTCAATTTACTCTGCTATAAATACTCTCTGGCTTTACCTCAGTTCCACATCCTGACAATTCATTCCATATGTCCTCAGATATTGCAAATGCTCCATCGACCTTTGTCTCCCATACATATTATTTGTTATCATTATGTTTGTTAATGACTTCAACATGATCAGCAACGAGATAAACGAAATAGAAACTAACTCCAAATTGTCTAATGAGGTTGAGGTCTCCACTTGTTTGAATTTTCTCTAAAAAAACAGAAGTTCCTGACTTTGCTATAGCTCCCAAGTTTTTGATCAAATCTTCCTTCGTCATACCTGTATCTCGATCATGAATTGAAAGAAGCTTCTTTTCTTTGTCCAATTTGGTCTCATTTTCGAGCTTGGTATTGTCACCTTCACCTAAAACCTCCTTATCAGTAAGGGAAAGGAATCTAATCTTATTTAATACGTCAGATGCATTAGATATCAAATCCCTCAGGAAAATGTCCGTGTTGTTGTAAATAGAGTTGATAATAATATCCATAAGTCTAGACACCTCAACTTGCAATTCAAACTTCTCCACATTACTACGAAGCGATCTCTTCGATATCAACTCTGCTTCTTTCTTCGCAACATCATAATCAGTTGATAAACAGTGTGGAACGACACCTAGTTTCTCTTCAACCTTTGGAAGGTTGGCCACATCACCAGAGTCGTCCTCTGAATGAACCCCTCCATAAAATATAGGTAGATCCAATTTAATTCGTGGTTCATTAAAGCTAGGATCTTGGCTTCCAAAATATTGAATCCTCCTCAGGTTGCAAAGTTGATCATGTTGGTTGTAGTAGTCAGAACTGCTATAATAGACTTCTGCTTCTAATAACTGGTCCCCATATATATTTTCAGGGGGTTGTCAAACTAGGATTGGTCGGTGACTACACATGTCACCAATTCCTATATCGTCAGGAACAACTGTTCTACCACCAACCTCCAACCTCTCCAAACGCTACACAACATCATCGAGTTGTTGAATTGGAAGAAGTAGGTGTCGAATGACTGCCTATATGGAAGCCTTCAACTCCTGATCTGTGTCATGAAGTCGACTGCTTTTAACTACGTCTTTCTAGGCCATTACGAACTTTTCTCTCTAATACCAATTGACACAAAGTGGAAGTAAAAGGAAAACTAAAGAGAATTCTCAAAGAAAAATTTTATTGATTGATAAAAACTTCAGCAAAATATGGGAGCTCTAACCCCCTTTATATAATGAGATACCTAGTAAACCTTATCTAATTGGGAAACCTTTCTTAATAAGCAAACTAATAAATAGAAATTATACTTAAAATAGAATTCTATCTCTTAACAAGAAACCTAATAAATAGAAAGTATACATTAAATAGAATCTAGTCAAAATAGGAATTAAGAAATGTAATATTTAACATGTCCCTACATTAATATAAAAGTGAGAAATTCAAGATTACTAAACTTTGATTTAAAGGAAAGATCTAATATAATTGTAACATTAAAGCAGTTAGTCTGAAACTTATTAAGATAACCATAATAAGTTTCAAATTTTATTAAATTAATTTATTCAAACTCAAGATCTAAATCAAAACTTACCATCAACTGCCTAAGTGTGATAATATTTCATATCAATTAAATGATAGTAATAAGCTTAGTGAAAAAGACTAAACCCTAAACTAAATAATCGAGATAACTGTAATTATTCAACTTAGTTTTCTTATCTATCATAAGTTAAATATGTGAATTCATAATAGATTGTTTGGTAATTGTACCAATCCTTTATGACAATCACATATCACTAAATTCATAGATAGTGATAGAATAATCAACATTAAATTAATTTATCAAATTGATCAATATTAATTATTCATAAAATATAAGAACTTAAAATAAGAAATACTTGAATTAAAACACGAATAAAAGTTTAGAACAAAATCTCACAAGGTTACAACTAGAGTTTTGAATCCCTTGAATCAGAATAATTGCGTTTAATCACACATAACTTAAGTTTCAACACCAAAAATAGAAGAAAGATGAAATATTGAGAGAAAAGTAAGAAGAAAACGATTGGTTATCTCGAGAGAGGTGAAAGACATCCTTTTTTATTATCTTCCTACTATAAACCTAATCTAATCTTATCTTGCAAGGATTCCTATCTAAAACAAATTTAAATCCCTACATAATAGACATGGAAAGAAGTTTCCTAATTAAACTCCAACTCTTCAAGTGAGATCACGCATTTTCCACTGCAGTAATCTATCTACTTTTTCTAAAATTTGTGATTTTTACCAATAATGTCCCAATTTGATGCTATCTCCACTTTGCATCTCCTAAAATAAAACAAACATTAAATTTTCTATTTAAGAAGTAAAATAAATTCAAAACAAAAGAGATAATTTCAATTAATATATTAAGATAACATCTTATCAAATTCTCCTATACCAGACTAATACTTGTCCTCAAGCATACATTAATTCAATGCATTAATTATCCTTATAACAACCTCTCATCTTCTTTCATGCTATCCAAAAATATCTAAAAGCTAATTCACATTAAAGGTTTGTGATAAAATAACAGTCGAGAGAATTAGCAATCATAGGAGACATTGTTAGAATTAAAACATAACATCTCATCAATTCCATCAAAATCGAATAAAACAAAATTTGACACTCTCTTATGGATTTCACTATATACACTCAAAGTGTTTAAGGTTCATTAAACTCTCAAATCAAAATATAACGAGTTATTTCCATAAGTTTGCTTATTTCCATAAGTTTGCTTAAGAATCATATCTCCACCACTTAACAAAAATGAACTTAATGCATAAATCAAAGGGACTTGATAAGGGTTGTGACATGGCTTAGGTAAGGTATGATAAAAGGAAGCTTTTGGGTCAAGTAAATTCAAGGAAATCATATAAACTTATTCGTACAAGTTTTCAACTTAAATAAATCCAAATCTCATTTGATTCAAATAACATCCCTTTTTTCTTCTTTTTTTTCTCTTTTTTCCTTGTTTTTAACAAGAACATTAAAGAGGAGATCTTTTTTTTGTTTTACTTCTCCCCCAACCTATAAATAATCAAAATAATGCAATTTGTAATTTACTTTTTGTGAAAATATTCAAAATCTTATGCAAATAAGCTTTAAACATTCCTCCAATTTGGGGGTTCAAAATCGTAAAGGATATCAACAACAAAAACGTAAAATAACAAGGTTATTATGAAGGATAAGGCTTAAATTGGTTTTTTAAGAATAAAAAATAAGGTAGGCTTATTTAAGTCAAAAATGATTATCCTAAATGCTCTTATCATCTTCATATACAAATTTATTAAAAATGTGGTCTGAACACATATTCAAAAGCAAGTTCTAGTATAAATAAGTTATAATTGATAACATACAACAAAAGCTACGTATGAGCAAAATGTGATGAATACTCTTAGGTAGCTTAAAGCTCACCTAGGTGTCAAAATGCATAAAGTCTTACACACTTTTATTTAATAAAATCAATAAGATACTTAAAATAATTTAATAAAAATATTAATCATGCTTCTCTCTCATGCATTATTTCTTAAACCAAAATTGTATCATAACTTAACGATTACTTATAACAACAATTAGAAAAATATGAGTCCATCATATATAAAGAATACTCAATATATGAATCATAATATCATGAATCTAAGCAAACTCACAAAGTTTATCATAATATATATTATCTGACTCTCTCATATCTAAATCATCTGTTGTTCCTAATATATGCATAAGATACTCACCTCTTACAAAAATTATCAACAAAAATAAAGCACAAAATAGAAGACTCTCCTGAGTTTTAAGCATCAGAAAGGAGATGTACTATAGTGTCGGTGAAAATGGAGGTAGAAGACTCTCCTAAGTTTTAAGCATCGGAAACGAGATGTACTATAGTGTCGGCAGAAATGGAGGTATCATGTGCCACATAACAGAATTGTCTCTTTTATTTTGTAATCTATCTCATCATTTGGCTACTCGAATACGCTTCTAGTGGGTACTTGTTTTAAGACCAGCAACAGATTGATGGTATATAGTGCATTTTTTTTGTGTACATCTGAAGGAGTAGTAACATGCCTAAGTGAGAAAAAGACAGAACTGCCCCTTAGGGCGAGTAAAAGTGCAGTCGGGTGTCATTGAACGATGTGCCAGAGAGATGTTTGCCGAACATAGAAACATGTTCAGAGATGCTGCTCGGTGAATCGCTTCCTGTGGCTTTTAAGGGAGCTTCACCATGGGAAGTTTGGGGAGTGTCTCGTAATCGCGGACTGGTGGTGGCATTGCCTCTGATAAGGTGGAGATTGGCATCGTCTCGCTCGGGATCAGTACTGTAGATCATCGTTGTGTGAAGGTCTCCACCGAAACCCATCTTTGCTAATCTATCTGCCCGCTGATTATGATGCCTTCTGATGTAGTTGAATGTGGTGGCTTGGAATTGTGTTGTGGCGTGGAGGATGGTGTGGAGGATCGTTTCCACGCCGATCGGCGGCGGGGTGAACGCTGTAAGCAGATCGATTGACTGCTTCGAATCCGTTTCAGTAATGATCTTCGATATGCCTTCCCGAGCTGCTAAGTCCAACCCTGTCTTGATTACCCATAATTCGGCGAGGAGGGGGAACAGATTCCCCCCACCATGGAAAATCCCAGTCGACATGCCCCGGATGCGTCCGTGATGAGACCGCCTATGGATGCATGGCCTGTGGATCTTGACACGGTGCCATCTGTGGAGAGTTTGAAATACCCCTGTGGTGGGACTAGCGGTTGGCCTTGGTTGACCTGTTCAGGGACCACATTTCGGTTGCTGTGTCTGGTGCGTTGAACTTGAAAAGCCCTGTGGTTCTCATGAGTTAGGGACCGGATTCGGATGGCCATTGCAAGCAGCGTTGTCGCCTTATTTTGAAAGACTGCTTCGTTCCTTGCGGTCCAAAGAAGCCAACATGTTATCGTGAAGACGGATCCCCAATGA
>JANIIA010000006.1:56708711-56721994 GCA_027478495.1 Erythroxylum alaternifolium | reverse complement strand
ACATACAAGACATAATTATCATGTTGATATTTGAATTATTTTCTTGCTAGACATGTGAGTAATTGGATGGGTTAATACTTGGAAGAAAACAAAAATAGTGGCTGTTATGTTTTTGAATTTACGATGTTACTATTGCGGTAAAAATTAATGAAGCTGTTGAAGTGGTGGTGTTGTAGTGGAATTTTCATTTGTTGCATGTTTGAATTGAAGTGGGACTCTTATTATGTGAGAGATTTATGCATATCTTCAATCTACGGTAGAAGTCAATCTTTTTTTGGTGCATATGCGGTATTGAGTTAATGTGGGAGTGTGTGGCATAGGTGAGGTGTGCGTTAATTGGCTGTTGCATTTTGGTAACTGGAATATTGCTATTGTGTGGTCAAGGTGGACTCTCTTTTACTTGATTGAGTTAGTCTCATACACGTCTATCAGCAGCAGCTACCGTGAATCCCTATTATACGTGCTGTCCACATCTTTTATCTACAGCAGAAGTCTATTGTCAAAGTAGGTGTGTGAGTTAAGTGTCTATGATCAGATATACTACTGGTGGTGTATGTGATGAATATAGCTTAATAACGTGTCCTTGGTGAGAGCTACAGTGTAGTGCGTTGGTCATCGTGTGTTGATGTTACAGAAGTGTTTTTCTTATCGAGTGAATTGAAGTGAATCTCTGGAGTTTATGAACCATGGATGTGGGTGTGAGTTACACTGTGACATGTTTCTGTGAAGAAAGAATTAGCTATGGTGAAGAGTTTGAGCTGGATTATTTCAAGAAGATAAAAACCATAGGGAAGTCTCTCTTTTATCTCAAGTATAATGTTATTCATTTTTAGTTGATTAAATACTTGAGTTATTTTTATTAATTATTGTTTGAGTGAAAGCAGTTAGAAAAATCCTCTAACAAGGTTAACACAAGTCGGTTGTGTTATTGGGTGTGAAAATCTTTCACGAAAAGTGAGGTTGAGAGATAGTTACAAGGATTGAGTGATGTTACTCTAAGGCGACCTTGTGTAAATCTATTGTACTTCGGTGAAACTGATTAATCTGGGTGAGAGGCCTGCCGACGTAGACATAGTGTGTTAAACTGCGTTACCAAATTTCTAGTGTTCTTGTTATTTCATTTTTGCTTGGTTTAATTTATTCATGTCAAAGAAGTTTAAGGAAAGTTTGCAAAACATTTAACACTTTCGGTTTTTCAATTTGTTTTCTGAACATTTGTCAATATCCTTCCTTCTTTAACCTTAGAAATGTTTCCTGAAGACGTTAGTCCATCTTTAAACTATAAAAAGCTATACATTCAATGCATCACATCTTTTCTATGTCAGTAAAAAAAGAGTTGGCAACCGTTTGTAAGTTATTTATTACCCTTCCTTATGTTGTTCAGTTTATTAAATTTTTATCAATTTACTGATTATATGTGTTTAATACAGTTCAAAAGAGAAATTACATGTATCGCATTATATTTTGTTATGTTAATTCGTGATTCTTTGTTATTATCTTGTATAAAATATATAATGAATCTGTTTTCATATTTAATTGTTTACCAGCGTGACTCCCTCATCGACGTGACTTGGAGTCACGATAAAGAAAATCTCACAGGTGTGACTTAACATGTCACACTCGTGACATTCATTTTTCTATCTTTTTATTTTTCTATCATTTTACTTCCATCAACTTCTTAATATAATTGACACCAGATATATATTACATATGTCGCATTATATAATCATTACTATAATGTTGCGTAAAATATATAATCAAGATGTCCTGTATCTTTTTCATCAACTTTTATAAGAAAAGCTTAATCATCTGAACTTTTTAACAAAGTTGAGTATAGGAATTACATGCATCGCATTACTAGAGTTAACAATGGAAATAAATAAAATATCTCCCGTTATATCCTATTAAGTATATGTCTCAGATATTATCCTTTATTGTTATTATGTTGAGTAAAATATGTGATAAATGATTTAAATTTTTATCGTTGTAACCGTTACCACACAAATTTTTACTCACCACTTTAAACCTTTCAAATATATGTTTGTTTCTAAAATCATTTTTTTTAGGTTTTCTTGTTGTTCGGCGTTTCACTATTCAGGTATGTTTTATTTTGTAAAATAATTTTTTTATGTAAAATTCTATTTTATCCGTCCTATTTATCAGCTTTTCAATGATATGATTGTTACCTTCTTCCTTTATTTACCCATATTAATTGTTAAAGCAATAGTTTAAATATAAAATTTTATGTTTTAAATAAACTCAGTTACATTATATTGGCATAAAATAACCTTTTATTGCCTTGTAAATCTTTATTAATCTCACCATATATGCGAACGATATTATTATGCTGAACTTTTCAAAATTTTACCTTCTTTGTTAAATGTATCGTGTTATATTCACCAATAGAAATACAGTTATTATTGCTTCATTTTTTATCATGTCATATTTCCACATTTTCAAATTTTTCATAACACTAATTCTAGAAAGATGAATGTTACTTCTTTAAGTGGTTTTAGTTTTGAAGAGTCAATCTTAAAATCTACTAAGTGTTACACTAATTTTAAGCCTCATTTGTCTTTTCTTTTCCATTTACTAGTAGGAACCATCAATAAATTGGATTCCTTTTCTAATGAAATACGTATAGAAGATTAAATGTCAATATCTTCGTACAACATCATTTCCTTTGCTTAATTATTGAAGTTAGTGCAATAAAGATTTGATGAGATCATATATAAACAATGTTTTAGTTTGATTTTTTGAAGTTTGAGAAATTAAATCAAATGTATATAGAAGTTATGACAACATAGTTTAAGTGTTAATAAAGAAGATTGAAAGCCATTTGAAAACTTTAAAGGAAATAGTTTGTTCGGAATAGAGATATGTTCAACTTGCTAACATTAGTTGAATCGAGTATGTCACTTGATTATAAATTATTAATTTGTCAAATAATTTATTTTCAAATAACTTACTTAGAATAAGTGATTTGTAAGTTATTGCATATATTGATAGTTTATTTAGTGCAAATTAAATGTTATAATTGCTGTGGATGATCACCGTTGTATATGGGGAAAAAATGGCATTGAGATATGATCAAATATTCATCTGTGGAGTCTATATACTCAGAAAAGCTGCCTTGATCAAATGTTTTGTCTATTAACATTTACCATAATCATTCTGTCTCTAGGTGATTCCACAGATCATATAGTTTCTGTTCTTATGGAAGCATAGTTTCTATTCTTATTGAAGCTAGTTTTTTCTATTTGTTGGTCATTACTATCTTCTGCTTCCATTGCAACAGTTCCTATTTCTTGTGAAATTGTGTGGACAAGACTTTGTCCAGAACTTGGTTAAGACCACTTGGTAATGCCAACTTCACCGAATTTTGAAGCGTTGGTCCATTTTTGAACATTTCAATAGCCAGTTGTCTTCCTGAGAATATTTCTAACACTAAGATGCCATAGCTGTACACATTGCTTTTTTTTTTTATTCTCCTCCATTCGGTACTAAAAAATTCATACACGAAAACATGCAATTTAATGGCTGACAAACCCTTTCTATGCTAATAGTTTTTAGAGGTCGCTCATGATCCTGAATTGAAATCATATATGAATGAAAGAAAAATTTTCAGAGCATCGAACAAATGCAAATCCTTACAGATAATCAAAATACTGAGTTCATACATGTAGACTAAGAAGCTGAAATATGATGTAACTCCTCGTTTGATATCCACCAATGATGTTAACTTACTACTATTGCAGGACTATAATGCCTCTTTTAGTTTTCAAAAAACTTGATCAATTTGCAAAGTGAATATCCATCACCATAAAATACAGTGAATAATTTGTTCATCTTATTTTTGCTTTCCTCTTCTTTATGATAGTTTCAAAAGTTTTCTTAGTATCATCTGATAAATACAAGCATAACTGACTAATTTCATCGTTGTTATCATTTGGAAAAAGTAGATAATACTTTTCCAGCCTGTAAACTTCTTCTCATTGGATTGAGAAAAGAGTATTAACAGGAGATGTGAAAGTTCCACCGACTTTCAAGGAACAAGCACTAATATGAGAATGTTTGAAGCAAAATCTTGCAGCAATTAAATGATTTCATCTATAACACGAGTCCTTTTAAATGGTGTCACAAACATTTCAGAAGTTCATGCAGGTTGTACACTTGTAAGTTATGATACTTTAAAGATACTATAAAGAGTAATACTTTTATCAAAGTTGTTGGCAATTGAAAAACTATTGGTAAAAACTTTATTTTATTATAATAGTTTTCTGAAATGTCACATACATGTTAAGAATTTAACATGTATAAGATCATACTTTTGTAGACATTTAAAAATATTAAGACTTAACTGCTAATAAGTTTTATTTCTACATAGTTGGAGAAGAAAGCAGTAATAAGATATTTAGTTCTAAATCATCATCTACAAAGATTCCTCTAATATCTAGCCTGTTTATAGAAGCCCCGTGGCAATTTCTATAGAATTATCTTTCTAGCAATTATGAGAAATTGATAGGCTTGTTACCTTTACTTTGAGAAGTCGACTGTTTCTTTAGTTTCTCTTATTCCCCTACTCAAGGGGTCTTATTCCTTTTTTACTCTAAGAGGACAAAATTTCTATGTTCTGATGGATATGGTTTACACAAGTATCACACCCATAACTCCTTAATATTTTTAAATCATAATCAGGCTATAACTCCTTATATTTGTATTCTTTTTTATAAAATTTTATCTATATTTTTAACTATGTACTAAAATATTATAACACATTTATTTACACTTTTTCCTGTAAACTTTTACTAAACTATTTTATCTTTTCCACTATATAAATTTCACAATATTCATTAACATATTTCATCCATTTATCCTTTAAATTCATTGGTTACTATACATTTTCAAATTTTTAAAATTTTAATTTTAACTTACTTATTTTATTAATTTATTCTAAATAATCCAACTATTATATTTTTTTCCTTTTTTTGACAAAATTTTTTCCACAATTACACAGTTCTATTTTTTTTCCACAAAATTTAAAATTACAAAATATTCATTTATGCATTTATAATTGTAAATAACATAACATATATATAAATACTCCTTAATTTAAATTACGTGGGCATTATACTTATTCGGATTATAATTGCACATTTGCGCAGTCTTTATTTGCTAGTATTTTCTGAGTGACGAATGAAAGGATACAATTGTTTATTATTAGGTTGATTATACAACTGAAAGTAGATTGAATACTAAGAAGGAAGAGAAGATCTTGGTGCGTCCCAAAAGGGTATCTAATTAGATCAACTTGTGGTGGATAATGCTTACTTCTATCAACATATTCAAGAAGTCTACAATTGAGGAGTAGATTAGTCATTTGAACTTTTCAAGAGACATAATTTTTATCATTTGTTGTAAGTTAAAATGAAATTTAAGAAGAGGCAGTAAGAAATATCAAATTATCATTGATTATAGGAATTACCTTGATTTATGTAATTCGTAAATACTGTATTTGTTGGTGTTACAATCGAGTTTTCTTTTTATTTTGTAGGTCCAAAATAGTCTCAAAACCTCAAGATTTGTCTCACGCTTCTATTCCAAAGAGAATTCTGGAACAATACGACCAAGTGCTGTGGCAGAGGAAAGTTCAAGGTGTTAAAGACAATGGTATTGCTACTGTTGCAAGGGTTGGGTTGGGCTTCAATTCCTCTGGAGTTACGATGACAGCAAAAACGCTCTTCTATTTCACAAGGATCTCCAAATTTAAAACCAATGTCGATAGAGAAGGAAAACTTTGTAGATCGACAGGGAGAAAAGAGAAAGAACGGACTATTCTTCAAAGCCCAGATGCAAAACTAATAATCATCGATAGGATCACACTTTTGAGGTAAAAGACTCTGATATTGTGTTTATTCTCAAGAATGATCATCTGCATTTACAGCACTAAATTAGAAACGGTAGCATTATTCTGGCTTAGAATCAGATTAACAGGATTTGTAGGATTAGGTTCAATGACGCAACTATTACAGTAAATAATTGATGACCTTGCACGTGGAGGTTAAGTAAAACGAAAAGTACTTAGGTCCACTGATGCGGTGGATGCCATTTTCCTCGATTTATGCGAGTGGGTGAGTTTCACTGATTATTGCATTGATATTATGTCATCTGGAAGCAATTGACTGTGAACAAATTCGCATTACGAAGTATCTGTAAATTAATATCCTTTCCATTGACTCAGATTCAAATTCTAACAAATACATTGACGAGGGGTTTCTACATATGTTTTCATTTATAGAAAAGACAGAAAAAGTGGGTAGATTAATAATAAGTAAGCCCATGGCTTTGCTGTTTGTATTTAGATGTAGCTAAGTAAATGTTTGTATATAGATATAGGCCTCCCTAGACTATGAACTTAAGAAAAGTCGATTAACTCGCAAGTGATTGACTTGTGGGCTGTGACCTATGGGACTTGATCCTCTGTTCTCTTTTTTCTGTACCAATTTTATATCCTTTTATCTCAACCATTTATTTACGTGGATTTCGTATAAATGGATGATTAAGATAAAAGGACATAGAATTGGTACAAAGAAAAGGGAACAGAGAATTTCATTTGGTGGCCTACGTTAATATGGGACTCAAAAAATGTATGGATAAATTCGCGTTTAACTTTCTTGATACAAAATAGTTATTACAGAAGAGATACGTTAATAGAGTGCCTGGAAGTAATAGAGGAACAGAGGTCTGACAGCTTACATACTTGCACCGCGCAAACTTCGGTTTCAGAACGCCAGATCTGAAGCCTTAGGTCGTCAATTCTAACTTATGTTTTTACAGATTGATTGGTCGTTTAAACCTCGTTGAGCCGGCGAATGGTGTGTTACGTTTTGCCTGTTCGTATTGTGTTCCAAGAGTTTTCATCCGTTAATTAAACGCCAGAGAAAAAAAAAAAAAGGAATGGATGAAAGCTTACGAAACATAGTAAGAGCATAATAAATGAAACAATAATTTGTTCCCAATTTTTGAACAGCGAGCTCGGCGATTGAGCACAACTACCGCAACAAAAAATTCATGTACTAAGAAAAAATAATAATAAGACAAAAGTTTTTATTTTATAATTTTTTACACTAAATAAAGAATTATATTTTATTTTAGAGAATCTTATATGAAAAAGCTAAACAATTACAAATTACTTGTATCAAGAATTTAGATAGATTACAATTGACTAAAGAATTTAATTAACACTTATCCTTTTTTCTCTCTTCAATGTCTGATTCCTACCTTTTTCATTTTTAGTGAAATTTTACGTCCCGGCTTATTATATAGCACGGCCAAACATTTAAAGCTCTGCTTACAATACTGTTCAATAATGAAGTAGCAAAACTTTTAGGGGCCGGGGGGTCCTAAAACAAGACAAGTCTATACGAGCTCTTTGTGGGAGGTCAGTTTCATGAAGCTCTAACATGCCATGTTAAACATTTCCAACGTCATTTATGAGGAACAACATGGTCGGCTACCGGAAACGATGGTTGGTAAATGAAGCCAAATTCCAAACTATTTGGTTTAGCACTTGATGAACTATCTCTCCACAGATGGAGCCTTCCTGAGGATGTACACACAGTTCAATCACTCATCGTCTTGTGCATGCACCGTCACATCAGAAGTCGACCCTTTATTTCTTGCACCGCACATTGAAACATACACTTGGACTTGATCCTAATGGACAATGCCCAATTGGGGCTATCTGTCTCTTTTTTCCATTTACTACGGTCGTCTTCCGTTTGTTGTATATTGGCACAGTAGTTACGTAGTTGCTGCTGTGTTGTTACCTAAAGATATATTATCAAGTGAGTTGGGGTTAAAGAGTTTGGTAGTCTAGCTAACAACCGCAGCCGCTGCCAAAGAAAGGTAGGACAAATCCTGCTAATGGTCTCCGTTGGATTATAGCAGGAATGGTAAAATTGGGGGTCCTATTCATAACCAAAGTGTGACATCAGAGATTACTATTTTACTGCTGCTCCAACCACCGTTTCGACCTTCCACAGGGCTTCTTCTATGGAAATCGTAATAGCTGTACTTGATGGTCAGATATACGAAATGGCACTACTTTTTCTCCATCTGAAAGCTTATTGCTACATTAAAGATTAAAACCTGATCGACGAAGGCAATTTGAGACAGAAATGTCAAAACTTAGTTTGAACAAATTGCTTCTCTTCTCACAAGCCAACTGATTTGTAGTTCACATTTTAAAAATGGGATATTTTTTTTGGGTCAACAAGATGGGCATGGAGTTCTACGAATGTATATTGGAAGAGACAAAATGAAAGAGAGAGGAAAATGAACTCAAGACTAGATTTTGTGAGAAGAGTGCGCAAAGACATTAAACAATTTCAGAGGCTGTCTCCAAGGGCCCACCGATCAGACACAAAGGGACAAAAGCATCGTTTTGGTAGCACGTAAACATCTCTATATATAATTAGATTGCTAAATTCAGACCGGAAAACGGACACGTGTTCCAATTGACATAGATGCTTGGATTAATTTTGTCCGTAACTAACCCTTGAAACTGGTAAGCTAAATTTTTGAGGGCCTACTTGATTAATGGTACTCAAATGTGGGACAAACAGGACCTAATGAAGCTTTTTTTGCTCCATAATGCCCATTTTTCATGTCTTTTGTGTTTTGTCCAACCAGCCGTGCCCGTGTGTCCAATCCTCTCCTTTAAAGCTGCTTCCTGTTTTGCCTCCCAACTTCCCCACAAATAGCTTGTTGATATTTCTCTACGGTAGTGGAAAAGAGGAAGCACAGAGCTGTTGCCATGTCTACCAGAAGATCAAGAACTTCCAAATTCACTGAAGAAGAGATGAATGATCTCGTTTCGAGACTACAAGCCCTACTACCTCACAAGCATTCCTCAGGGGTATAGGCTGGAATTCCTCTTCCTCTGTTTTCGCCTTCTCTTCATTCTTTCCTCCACCTGTTTGTTCCACTGACAAACAACTTGTGTCTCCCATTAGTCCTTATCACCACCAGAGCAGAGCATTCTATTTACTGAGCCAGATTGATGAATTTTCAAGTTAATTCGTGATTATATGCAAGAGATTTCCTTATTATCAGGATACAGTAAGGAAACACTTAGTCAGATAAATCAGATGAACATTGGACACTGACCCTACTTAATGAAAAGTTAAAATTTTAAGATCAAATTTCAATTAATTAAATCAAAAGTCAACATCAATTGCGACTGAGATACACTCCATATGTTACAAAGTGAAAACTTTACTAGTGATTCTGACAAGGTTTCTTTGTGTTTCTACTGTAACAGGTGTCAGCGTCAAAAATGCTCAAGGAAACATGCAGCTACATCAGGAAGCTACGTGGAGAGTTACATGACTTGAGTGAAAAGCTATCTCAAATTCTGGAATCTATAGACTCAGCTGGTCTTGATACTGAGTGCCTTAGAACTCTTCTCGAGAACTAGGAATCAAGTCCACGACCCCATGTTTTGTTTCTATTTGATTTCAGTATGTAATTTTGTCTCTATGAGAGGTTTCTCAATTTCATATTATATGCAGTTCAACCCTCTTCTCTATCTGCCTCCATTCTTCTTCTTTTGTCTTTGCATTGATAAATTAGTGTCATTATTATATTTACTTGCCTTTATTATTAATTTCATAATACATCTTGAGTTCATAAACTAATATTTAGGCTTAGAATAAAGAACTAACTCTCCCTTTTTTAAACCTCACTCCGAGCTTATCCTAGGATTTGAAGCAAGAGGGTATTAAGAAATTCTCCTCCTCAACTACTCAAAACAGCAGCCTTGGACAAAACTAAGCATGAAATGAGAAACTTTCTTTTTTCTTTTTCCCCTCAAAATCATGTGAAAGAGAAATTGGTAACTCTACGCTTATCAAGAGATTAGGACTTCGAGAAAATGCTTGTGAAATAAGGGAACTTGAGTCATAGTTTGTGTTGCTGTTGAAGACATGGTCTTAATTCCGTGGGTTTGATGTCTTAGGTTGTGCTCTATTGAGTGATTGATCAATAGATCTTCTACACTTTTAGTGTAAAGTTAACTAATAATAATTGCCACTCTTTCTGCAAGAGTAAGCAGTTTTCAAATTTCGATGGATTAAGAAAAGAAAAAATTTAAGAAAGTGGGAGAGAAAGGGATTGCACGGATAATCTAGAAAAAGAATTTTGTTGAAATATTACACTTTAACTTCAAAGTGGTTTGATATTAATAAAATACATAAAGTTAATTTATTAAATAGTTAAATTTCTCATTCTTTGTTGACTAGCAAATACGAACTTCTACTTATAAATGTAAAAGTAAATATTTAGGTCTATTTGGGAGTCTCAATGTTTAACTTCCATTTTCGATGTGCTAAATGCTTGTTAAATGGGAATTACATTTGCTAAAAGGTTGGCTATTATCATATACCATATGATTTACAACGACAACTAAAAAGGTGTGAACCATAAATCACGTAAGAGATGGGTCCACGAGAGGAAAGTCACAAAAGCGATTTAGGGACTGATAGTCGGAATCTACCGCTAGACGATCCTGGTGGAACTTAGATTGGTGGTTTGGTGGACTGTGCTATGCCTGATGCAGAAGAAACGAGTGAAAGATTGCCATCGCTTTCGTTTAGAGGCTACCTACTGAAGTGGATAGGTAGGGCAACGGGCAACAAGTCTCATGGAATCTCGTTTAGATTTTCCTTATCTGTCGAGTGGACTAGCAAAGTTTTCTTTGAATATGAAAACAGGGATTCTTTATGAAAACTAAGGATGTCAATGGGTCGGGCTGAGCCGTCATAAAACGTGAGCGTGCGTATTACCTTGAGGGTTATTTCTATGAACCCGTATTAGCCATATCTCACAAGAGTGGTGTGCCCACACCAGTTAATCACTAAAATCATAATTAACTTCTTTAACATAATTGTAGCTCCAATTCTCTAGTTTAATTTAAAACGAGAACTATCTCAAATGAAACTCTATAGAAGAAGTTATGCTTAAAAAGCCAAAGTATGTTTACACCCCAGTCGTGCTCTCTAAACCGACCCCACACTATCTTTTCATCAATATTTTTCAAATCAGAGCCAAAAGCTACCAATTTCTATTTTTGTGTTGTAGGGATAGAAGAATGTGTTAGGAAACCATCGCTTCAAGAATCACTTCATTTCGGATGATAAAGTTATGGCCAAAAGATTTAAACAATGTTTATATCCTCAATCATATTGTACCTATCTTGGGAGAATTGGCATAACTTTCTCTAAAAATCTTGGAATGAGGTCATTCTTAGACCATTTCAAAGAAAACTTCTATATCTACAACTTTCATAAAGACCACAAAGTGAGATTATGCTTCAAATAAGGTTCAAAATCGTAATTTACTGTAGCTATCCCGAGAAGGTCCGTTTAACAGACATAATGTCCCTTCAAACGGAAATAGACGGGCTTGGGAGCCATTTTTCACCCAAGAAGGTCCGTTTAACGGACATAATGTCGCTTCAAACAGACATAGACGGGCTTGGGAGCTATTTTTCACCCGAGAAGGTTTGTTTAACGGATATAATGTCCGTTAAACGGATGTTGGCAATGCTGGGGTCCTTACAGACCCGAGAAGGTCCGTTTAACGGACCTAAAGTCTCTCTAACAGACCTAGGGGTTACCCAAACCCCTCCAAAGCCTCTCCCAAGCTTCCTATATCCATTATAATCATCACATTCACTCATAACCTTCCTATTTTCATTTCCTATAAAGCAATAACACTCCTTAAACATTCAATTACCCGCTTGGGTACATTAAACTCCCCAAACTCAACTCAAATAACTCATCACATATAAAAACTCTCATCATTCACCATAGCTGTCATGTACAATACCTTCTATGCAACATCACTACTTGAAATGCTCATGTCTCTCAACTCTGATACCCAAAATTTACATACTTTATAGCATTGGAAAGCTAAGAGAATAAGCTACAACTTTCCAGAAGACGATTTTGTCTAATTCTAACTAGATTAGTACAGTTTTCTCCCTGAATCCAGTATACAATTTTTACCCCTATGAGAAGCTTGAAAATGCAATATGAAGACTTGTAAATCATGAACAAAACATAATATGTATATTTCATTAACATCAAAAGAAAGAAGAGTTTTATAACGCTTTAATGGGCATTTTGAGCTGCTTACATCATAATCTAAAATACCAAGTTTACAAAAATTAGAATCGCTCAAAATGCGACTAAAGCATTGTTTTACATAATCTAACTTCAAAAACAAAACATGCAAACTGGAGTGATGCCTTGACTCTTGACTCGATCACTCGATATCTTGTTCATCACCTAAAGATGGGAAAGAAGGGGTGAGCTTAAAGCTCGTGAGTAACAGTCTTATAACCGGTAACAAGCAAAAACCATTGAAAACTCTCATAATTGTAGCAAATTTTCATGAAAATCTATAAAACATATATTTATCAAATTCTCAACTTGTCAAACCAATTCACAACTCACATAAGTCAAGCATTTATCAAACTTTTCAACACATGTAAACACATAAGCATATCATCATGGTTTGGGTAAGTCCATGAACATGACGAACTACACAATTCCACATAATGGTCCTGAGTAGTCATAAATTTGAGGGAGTCCATAAAGGAGCTCCGTGTCATTAGCAGGTAGGCAGGAGAAGCCTTTAACTTGGTCAACATGCACGTGACATTCTTGAATGGATTACACCAAATCCACTTAACATGTAATTCATGAGTTGTAAACCAATTGTCCAAATGGCACATTTTGAAAAAAATTGTTTTTTATGAACATGAACTATTTCATATGCAATTCCATCATCATTTCACACTTCATCAACCAAAACTCCCTACCAATCATATAACCATTTCTCAAATCATCCAAAAGCCACAAATACAACAATTATGGAGCAATTTGCAATCATTCCCATATCACTCAAAATTCATTCACAAAATTCATATACAAAAACATATGGCACATTCTCAAACCATTTTAAAGAATAATAAATGCACATTTTCAAGGTAGTTGGAAATCACTTAATTCCATTTATTTGAAAGAAACTTTAATAACTTATTGACTCAACTATAAAAATATCACCCACCTTAATTTCCTTGCTTGAAAACTTGGTCAAGGATGTCCCTCCTCTAGCTCCTATTGCCTCTCTTGCCTCCCTTCAACATTGACAAAATTCCATTCAAAATGCATTCCAATTGGAAAACCCAAAGAAACCTATGCATGAAATTGATC
>JANIIA010000006.1:56609221-56619537 GCA_027478495.1 Erythroxylum alaternifolium | reverse complement strand
AAACAAAATCGTGAGAGCGCGAGGCCGAGGCTCAAAGCGGACAATATCTGCAAGCGGGTGGTCTGGGCTGTTACATTATTGTCTCTCCACTTGTTTTCATTCTAGATAACGTTGTAAAATAACAAAATCCTTCCCTCCCCTCCATAATCGATAGCCATAAGTACATTCTCTATCCTCTTAACTTGTCCCTTAGCCTGCAAACCTTAAACTAGCCTCTAATAATAGATAGATATGTAAGTTAGCTAATTGGAGAAACCAATAATTATAAGCTGAAATATTACCCACCAAGCTCTATCTATGTAGGGATGGCAATTATGGCCCGGCCAGTGGCCCACTCACTTTTCTCAAAATGACGTCGTTTTTATTTTTTCTTTAAAAAATTAATGGACAGCTCAGGCCGATGGCCCAGCCCGTAGTCTGCCATGATTGACATACCTATATCTATGGAAGAAGAGCAGTATCTCCAAAGATAGAAGTTTTGAAACAGGGGTCTAAAAGTTGGAATGCTACTTTGTTGGGATTTTTTATGGGAAAATGTCCTTCATTCCCTACCATAAACAATTGGGCTCAAAGGTAATGGAGAGGGAAGGGGTTAATGAAAGCTCTTTGTCATCTTATTCAAGCTCTTAATTGAGCAGAAAGTTAGAGGTGTGGTTGAGGCAGGCCCTTAGCATATAGCAAATCAATATGTCTTTTTACACGTATAAAAGCCTAGTTTGAAGCTAGAAAACTTAAGATATGATAATGTTCCCATATGGGTGAATTTTCATAATATGACATTAAAATAATGGTCTATAGGAGGATTACGTATGATGGCTAGCTTTATAAGCAAACTTATTTGCTTAAATGAGACCACTACTAAAAGAAAAAGCATAGATTATGCAAGGATGTGTTAGTAAGGAGTTGGAAAATGAATTTCTTGAGCTAATTCCAATTATAAGGCTTAGAGAAAATGAGACTATGTTTGAAGGTACAATCTTGGTGTTTTATTAATGGAAACCATCCTTAAGGTAGTAAGGAAAAATATGGAAGTCAATAGGGAAAAAATTTGAGAAAGGTGATTATGATGAGTTGATGGAATTGAATATTAGTTAGGAAGAGAGATAAGAAAGAAATAATCAGGTTATGCAAAAGGAAAATGACAATGAATAAGAAGGAATGAAAGGATGGGAAATTCTATAAGTGAAAGGTTAAGGGCCATAAAATCAACAACTTTAGAGATAATAAGAGAGAAGAAAAGAGATGAGGCAGTCCATAATATTGTAAAAGAAGGGCAACAAAATCTTCTAATGGGTGCAACAAATAATCCTAAAAAAATTAAATAGGTAATGTTGATAGAGGAAGGGTTTAACTAGGATTGTCATAAGGGAGGGCTCATATTTGATAATAAAAGGAAGTCATAAAGGAAAAATAAAATGTCAATAAGAAGCTCTAACCATGTCAATAGTATTTTGGAATCTAAAGGGTCTAAATTGCCCAAAGAAACAACTTTTGTTAGCAAATTTTATAGCCAAAGTTAAACCAATAATAGTGGTTTTTTCGGAAACAAAGTTAAGCAATTAGAATGTAAGTAAGCTAAAAAACTTTAGGAAATCAATGGTCTATATTCTCAAACCACTAGCACCGCCACTATGGAAGAAAAATTATAGCTAGTAGTGTAAGAGTGACTGAGTTAGCTTTAAACAACTAGATGGTTCACCTAGAGGTGGAGTTCATTCAAGAAATTAGCAAGGAAATGGTCACATATATGTATGATTTGAATTTCAACTTCTAAAGGAGATAGTTATGGAACAGGATCGTAAGTGTCCAACCAATAACATATGAACCTTGGATCATTTTGGGATATTTAACTCCATTTTTAATAGATCAAAATATAAGGGAATGTGAGTGATATAAATTATTTTGATGACTTGGGGAATGTATGGAGCAAATAAGATTCATAAGCATGATAAATGATGGAAGATATTTCACATGAAGAAATAAACAAAGCTCTAGATGGTTGATAAGGAACAAATTAGATAGAGCTTTAATTAATGACCAAGGCATGATGAAGTTCCCATAAATAAACACAATTTATGATGCGAAAATTCTCAGATTATTCACTAATTATAGTGAAGAATATCTTTAACAATTATAAGAGAATGATGTCCTTCAAATTCAATAATTACCTAGTAGGCTTAGAAGGATTTAGCTCAGCTATCCTTAAAGATATGGAAGTTCCTATCCAGAGGGTTAAAAGCTTTAAATATATCTAAACGATCTACTAGATAAAACAAAATTTGAAGAAGTTAAATAGTTAAAGAGGATTTAATACTAAACTATAAGTAACTAGCTCAAGAGCAGAAATGTTAAGGGTTCAACAACTCTTATACTAGGATCTTAAGGATGGTAATTTAAGGGAAGAGGATAAGAGGGCAGTTACATTGAGGAAATTTCTATTCATAGATTCTTATTGAAGTAGATATCAAGGATTATATGGAAAAAGGAAGGAGAGAGGAACACAAATTTTTTTTCATAATTCAATAATGGCCAATAGGAATAAGATCACAATTAACTTACTTACTAGGCATATGGCTTCATAATTATAAGTTACAAGAGATCAAATAAGAAGCTTTTAATTTATTTGAGAGCTTTTTGGAAAAGAAAGCCACTACTGGATCTAATGACACTACTTTTAGATCCTTTATATGGCACTAAATGGATGATAAGGATAAGGAGCTCCTAAGTAAGCATGTAATAGTTCAAGATATCCACAAGGTTTTGTTTAAGCTAAATGGTTACAAAGCTCTAGGTTTTGATGGCCTTAATGGCCACAAATAGGGAATATGGTAACAAAGGCAGTGATGGAGTTCTTTGAGAAAGGAAACCTATTGAGGAAAATAAACAAAACCTTCATATGCTTGATTCCAAAAGTACCTATGCTAAATTCTTTAAAGGATTAGAGACCTATCTTCTATTACAACTTCTTATACAAGATAATTGCATAGACATTGGAAGCAATTTTAAGGAGAGTCTTAAAGCCAATAATTGGTGAAAATCATGGAGTTTTTATAGAGGGCAGGCAAACTAGGGATAAAGTGTTGATAGCTTAAGAGCACTTCAAAGGATAATTAAGGTGAAATTTTCCTTAAAATTATGCTATAAAATGAATTTCAAAAAGACCTATAATTTTATAAGTTTGGATTTCATTCTATAGCTGCTTGAGGCTTATGATTGTTTAGAGAAGTTTAGAATATGGTTGGGATAATGCATAACTACATCCTCTTTTAGTGTGTTAGTTAATGAGGAATCTATAAATTTTTTTAAAGGAAATAAGAAGTTAAGGCAGGGAGACCCTCTCATCCCCTATCTCTTCATATTTTGTACGGAAGCTTTATCTAAATTGATCAAACATGAAGTAACCTTAGAACCAGGTTTCAAATTCCACACTAGATGTAAGAGGATTGGATTAGTTGATCTATCCTTTACAGATGACTTGATTCTATTCACAAGAGCTCAGAAGACTTCTATAAGGATTCTGAAAAACACCTTTACCAATTCAAAGAGCTTTTATAACTAGAGATCAATAATGGGAAGAGTCAATTACTCAAATCTTCAAGTGCTCAAGCCTTAGTAGCTACCTGATATAATAAGAATCAAAAACCATCAATTATCTATTATGTACCTTAGTCTTCCCCTATTTTCAAGGAGACTTAATTTCAGATAATGTCTCCCTTTAGTGGAGACAGTGACAAGAAGACTAGGAGTTTGCTGTAACAAAGTTTTGTCTTAAATGAGAAAAGGTTATGAAGATTGGATAAAAATAAAGAATCATTATGGACCAAATGGATCTGCACTTACTTCTTAAGGGGACAAACCATACGGGAGATTAAACTAAGACCCTCTCATTCCTACTTTATGACTTAGCTACTAAAGATGAGGAGAACCATATCAAACTACAACAAGTACAAGATAAGAAGTTGGGAAGGGCATCACTATTATATGACAATTGGAGTAATATTAGACCTTTAATAGAGTTCATAATGCTTAATAATAAATCTTACAAGAAGGTCTTAAGGCCTAAAGGAAGAGCAATCATGGGATGGAGTAAAATGTGATAGAAAAACTACTTTATACATAAGTTATCTTTCATAGTTTGGCTAGTAATCTTTAATAGGTTTCCAATAGTAGATAAATTAAGATACATCAATATGTTCAAAGCCTGCTTGTTATGCAATCTATTCTAAGAGAGCCATAGACACTTATTTTTGGATGTTTCTTTTCCTTGAATATATAAGAAAAAAATATTGGCATTATGTCAACTACAAAATTTTAGTCCCACTTAAATGGAATTTATCTAATGGATATAAGAAAGAGGGAGGTTCAAAAGTCGCAATAGTGGGATATAAATCATAATTAGAGATGGCAAAACTGACCCAGCCCGCTTTTGACTCGGGTTGACCAAACCACAGGCCGACCACAGGCTAGCCTATTACTTCCAAAATGACGTCGTTTTGAAAGTTTTTTGCTTGAAAAAACAAATGGCCAAGCCTACCCATGGCCCGTCGGGCCATAGTCCTAACCCCAGTCAAATCAGCCCGTGACCAGATCGGGCCTCGGGCAGACCCATCCTGGCCTGCCAAGCCACAAGCCACTATGGCCCTACCTTTGGCCCGGCCTGACCTGACTTATTATCATTCCTAATCATAAGTTTGGGTTTATACATGTATAGGTTATGGAAGGAGAGAAACAAAAGGTGCTTCTAAAGGTTAGAAATTAGGGAGGAGGTGTAACATCCCATCACCGATGCAAGGGTAGAATAGTAAGTTGAGTGGTCCATGGGATTTTAGAAATGCCTCTACATGTTCATGCATACACATGTAAGTGAATCGTGAATTTTGCATATGTAAATGACTGTACATGCATTCATGACATTTCCCGGTATTTTTGTTATTAAATGTGATTGTTATGAAAATATGACTTGTTTGTATGAAAAACTACATTTGAGAGGGTCATTTTGGTTTTCCGATTTTTAGTGAATTTTAGAAATTATTTTCTGAAATTTTGGGGTAATTTTTGGACTAGGAATAATGCCAAATAGCAGACTGGTTGCTTACCGGTAGTGGAAATGACTGTCCAATGGCACTGAAAATTAAGATAAATGAGTTGGGGAATTATTAATTTGAGTCATTGAAATTTGGGAGAAAATTGGACTAGAAATTGAAGTCAAATAGACTAGTTATTAAATGGGTCCATTTGGGACCATAGGAAAGTGACAAGTGGCAGTGACAAGTGTCACCACCACTAGCCACTCCCTCCCCACTCACGACACTCCACTCTTTTATTTGAAAGATCATTTTATTGTTGCATCTTGGCTCTCTCTTCTTCTTATTTCGTGACCTCCATCTCTTCTCTTCTCCTTCTTTATGAATTGTGTTTCCAACCTCCATACACGTTGAACCTTGCCTTCTTTTCTTTCACTTATCACTCCCATCTTGTTGTCTTCTTCTTTACCACAAGGAAAACCTAGTTTTTCCTCCTTTAAGATGATGATGATCGTGTATTATAAGGTGAAGGTTAGAGAGTTTGTGACAATCTTGAAGAATTGAAGAAGTGTAAGCTTAAGTAGGTAAGAATTGTATTTCATTTATTCACAATCACATTTATTAACAAATATACCAGGAAATGTCATGAATGCATGTACAGTCATTTACATGTGCAAAATTTACTATTAACTTATATGTGTATGCATGAACATGCCAAGACAATTCTAAGCCCTTATAAACTATTCCAAATTCCTATTTTACCCTTCCCATTGGAGATGGGATGTTACAATCTTTATGTAACTTGAATCTCTTAGAGTCATATATGATAGGAGTAATTCTTGGTTAGACGATAGAGAATTCAAGTTAAAGTATATCATTATAAAATATTTCTTGAATTTTGTTGAAGATTGAAATTTTAGATACTAACTAGAATAAAACATGGACATAAGACTAGCGTCGAATAAGGACATAAGATTGACATTAAACTCATATTAGTCAAAGAGATTGAGGAATCAAAACTAAATTGCCACCAATGTCAAGCGTGAAATAAGAGTCAAACTTATGATACAAAATTTAAGGACGTACAAAAATAAAGTTTTAATGTCCTTAGACATCTATATAAATAAAATTTTATCATCCTTGAACCTTTTATATAGAACATTACGATAAATATTTTAATAGGACTTATATACTGTTAAAGTTATGATTATACTATTCTCCTTATGTCTTCTCATAATAATAAAATAAATGCATCTTCTTATAATTCATATATTAACCAAACTATGTAAATCTTATATTAACCAAACTATGGAAATCTTATATTTTTACTTTATTTATCTCCTTCCCATATATCTTCCATTTGCATGACAATAAATGCAAAAATAGATATTCTAAGGAGGCATTTGGTTTGAGGGTTTGGTAATGAAGGAATGGAATAATTGTAAAAAACAGTGTTTGTTTTGGGGTTTTCAATTCTAGGAGAATAAATTTATCCTATTAAATTTGGGAATCTACTAAACCCACCAAGGGGGTGGGTATCAAGTTTTCATTCCAATCTAAGTTTTATTTTTTACTCTTTTATCTCCAGCTTTTGCCCTATCATCTCTTTGTTAAAACACATATTCACATCACTCGCATTTTTATTTATCTTCCTTGATTCCGTTGCCTATAACGATTCCTTTCCAAGAAAATCTGCAACTTCATTTTTGCTCAAGATTTTGATAACCAATATGGTCAATCTTCTTATCTTGTAGGTACTGATTTTTGTTTTGTGTGTTTTTATAGTAAACACGTCGCACGAACTGATTGCTAGCGACATTGTGTGTGTAAATTTGCAGTTTTTAATTGCTTATTCACTTCATTATGGTTGTGTTTTATGGGAGTCACCTGTCCGATTTTCCTTATTCGGTTTATGTGATATGGGCATTTATCAAATTGACTGCTTTTGTAAGATTTATTACGAGTTTTACTTGGCTGAACTTGATCTTGATCTTTGTAGTAAGATCTACCCTTGTAGGTGTTGATTTCATTATCGATTTGTAAATCTTACTTCCTTATCGCCTCTCAATTCCTTACGATCTCCCATCCTGCCTTATCGTGTTTCATCAACGAAGGAATTTTTTGTCTGCACCTCCAGGTATATTTTCTGAAATCCCTCGTTTTAATTTTGTGAATGGTTGTATTTTGAATTGATCCCAATTTTGCACATCTACGAAATAAATAGAATTAGTGTGATCTTCTAACTATTTTTTGGGCATGAATTAACAATAATTAGTTTCTAAAATTCTTGGAAGAGGCAGATAAATAGATATTATTGCCCATTCTAAATAATTAAAATCGAATGTATATAATAATGTTGTGATTAACTAGGAATATATCCCTGTTCATATTCATACAATATTATTGCTCATTCTGTGAGCACTCTTATTCTTTAACTTAACTGCTACCTTTAATTTCAATGTAGAACATTATGGCACGTACCCCTATCATAAGTAGACGACGCAAATTAATTCGAAGTGTTCTGATTATGGCAACATTGGTTAGTGTATTCAATCTAGTTTTTGTTACTTGGTATCAAATGTTGTTGATGCATTTTCACGTTACGAAACCCCCATTGAAAACCAAAGAAGAAATCAAACATGAGAGAATGAAATGGATGTTTAGGCTCACAAAACAATCTGATACTATTTGTATTAGTGAGCTCCGAATGGATAGACGTACATTTGGTATATTGTGTGAGATGCTAAGAGATATTGGAGGGTTAAAGGACACTAAGAACTCTTCATTAGCGGAAATAGTTGCTTTGTTTTTGTATGTGTTGGCTCATCACAAAAAGAATAGGACAATTGGCTTACTATTTCATTGAAGCAGGGAAACTATCAGCCGGCACTTTAATAGTTACCTTTTAGCAATCTTGAAATTACATGGAATATTGCTTAAAAGACCTCAACCTATTACAAAAGATTGTGAGGACAACCGTTGGAAGTCTTTCAAGGTATCTTCTTGTTAATTGTTTTCAATAGGTTTGCATATTTTTTTCAACCTTTTAGAGTTTTACTTTTTATTTTCAAATGATAGGGTTGTTTAGGAGCTTTAAATGGGAGGTTAATTAAAGTGACACCTCCATCTGATCAAAAACCACGATATCGCACTAGAAAAGCAAATATAGCAACAAATGTGTTAGGTGTGTGTTGTCCAAATATGCAATTCATTTATGTTTTGCCTGGTTGGGAGGGTTCGGCACATGATGGTCGTGTACTTCGTGATGCTATCAATAGACCTGATGGGCTTAAAGTTCCTTCAGGTATAAGTGCTTCACACACATGGAGAAATATGTATATATTAAAAACTTCATTCAAACTCTAATCTATGTATACTTGTGAAGGCTGTTATTACTTGGTGGATTTTGGATACTGCAATGCTGAGGGGTTTTGGGCTCCAATTTGAGGTCAACGGTATCACCTTAATGAGTTTCATGGTCATCGTCCACGGACACAACAAGAATATTTTCATTTTCAATGAAGGTAAAAATGGTATTATATTATCTTTCATTCTCATTAATGCAACAAACCAAATAATATTATTAGTATTAATACAAAAACACAAGTTACAAACTAAATATCATTTTTTATTTTTCATACCCATCCCTATCCCCTTCTACTATTATACTTATATCTATAGCTAACCCCGTGCTTAAACCAAACGCCTAATAAGTATGCAAGATCTTTCTACACCTATTTTAATGCAAGGATCCCCGAATGGATTAGAGAAAATTGTATATCCGTAAAACCTACTTGAAAGAGACCTAACAACTATTTATATAGTCTTCCCATTTTGGGCCTAACAAAGATCCGACTCGTACTAATAAAAGGTCTTGTTTTGCCCTGGACTTTGATTCACTTAACTAGATCATTTATTATATCTAATAGAAATAAAATTCCAACAATTCATTCTCGTGAATCTTCTTGTTCCTTGATTTTCTTACCTAACATTAGTTGCTAAAATACTATTAATGTTATGTATCATATCTTTGATAATATTATAATAACTCATATGGCGTCGGTATTATTATAAAATTCATATGACTTAGCAATCATGAGTGATGTTATGTTATTAAAATATTATACTTCTATTATTTTATTATAATACATCACATTAGGTATTTATGACTGATTATGCTATTATAATATTCTAATATGAATATATGACTCCAAATGTTGATGTGCTGGAGAGCCATGGCCTGATGGCACAAGTTGTTCGGTTTTGATCGACTTCATGTGAGAAATGATGCAGCTCCCGAGAATTCGACATATTACAATATAAGCATACGACTGTAATATCTTTTTCTTACATTGTACTTAATATTACTCTATTTTCTCTCACAAGCTTTATGTGTTATAGCTTATAAAGTTCTCTGGTACGCAGAAATTACAGTGATTATTTACAACTCTGGACTCAACTTACTTAGTCCCTTGTTTTATATTTATAACTTTTCTTGTATGGAGAAATAATCATTCTGCCTAACTTATTACAACTCGTTTCCTTAATCCAGTCCTTTCGAGAATCATTTGAAAATGAATGCCCAGAAAATATGGCGTTTAGTGTCATATTTATGTGGAATTCTCGAAGAAAGTATAAGCATACTACTATAATATTATTTTGTACGTGTCAATGTTTATTTTACCCCTCGCATCTTTTTCATGAACACTAGAATAATACTCCAAAATTGTCCCCTGTAATTCATCCATTCCAAGAACTTGAACTGCTTAGAAAAGATGCTGATTCCTCGCAAAAAGTAATTTAACTTTGACATTTGGAGAGATACAACAGATTTTGGTTAATCTTTTCGCTTAATCATGGCATAGATAACTCGATATCCTCTATAAATTAATGAAATCAGGACATTCACATCAAACATGCATTATAAGTTGCTTTGATATTACATATGCGTTGATATTCCAACAACACACACGGCCTGTTAGAAGAAAGAAACACCAATGGCTCTCCTTCAGTTGCTGAAGCAAAGTTCGGAACTTTTCTACCTTTCCTCATCCTTTTTGTTACTAGCAATAATATCCCTGAAGTTTGTCTTCAGGAACCGAAAGCTGAATTATCCACCGAGCCCTCCAAAGCTACCCTTCATCGGAAACCTCCACCAGCTTGGTGCCATGCCTCACGTGTCTCTCCAGCGCTTGGCAGAGAAGTATGGTCCTATCTTTTCCTTAAAACTTGGAGAAATCCCAACAGTTGTGGTATCTTCACCTAGATTGGCAAAGGAAGCGTTAAAAACAC
>JANIIA010000006.1:56598831-56609121 GCA_027478495.1 Erythroxylum alaternifolium | reverse complement strand
TTTTCATTATTTTACAATAAATTATTATATTTAGATAATTATTATATATAGATATATATTATATATAGATAATTATTTATTATATATAGATAATTATTATATATATAGATAATTATTATATATAGAAATAATTAGAATATAATAAAGAAATAATTAGAATATAATAAAGATATATATAAACTAAAATGGATAAGATATAAACAAAAAAAAAAGTTAAATTAAATAAACTATAACTATAAATTAAGTATTTTAATTATAAAAATCAAAATTATATAAATAAACTAATTCTAAATAAACTAATTATATAAATCGTTATCCTTATAAATTATAAGCATAACTAGATTATTCTAAATTTACCTATTACCATTATAAGTATAAATAGATTATTATATATATATATATGTATATCCCCACCAATATAGAGTTATTAGACAAAATTTATAAATCTTCACCCATTGATCAAGAGCATCCAATACTCAATCTTCATCATAACTTTCATAACATGGAAATTCACTATTAAGAAAAATTGCAATCCATATATTGTTCTTTTATTATAAAATTCACAAGATAGTAAAACAAATAATTCAACTTATCAATCATAAAAGGCATAGGAATATGATTTAATCATCAAATCATCATGTAAATCCTAATCACAAATTATGTAATCTACTCACTTTTATCTCTTTTGTAACTAATAGGCCAAAATAAACAAACCAATCAGAAAAAGATGTCCTGATTATTTGATTTCAAAGAATGTTTTTGTTGGAAACAAAACATACTAATTTCATTTTTGTCACCTTCTCTTTAAGATTCATTTAACAATCTATTGAAGTATAATTCAATATCACATATACTTAAATATAATACTCATTATTAAACTAATTACCAATATATTAGTTACTAAGACATAAATATTTCATCAAATCATATGATATTTTGCAACTTCGAACTAAGTCTTCCTACACCATTAACTATTCTAGAGAACCTTATTATGACTCCAAGCATTCATAATAATCACAAACACAAATCAATAAATGACATAACATCCAAAAAATTAAATTAAAAGAAAGATGACAATATTTGCATATGACCTTTTTTATCTTAACTCCTTTTCAGTTTATCCAAATTATAATATCCAATTTTATCTGTATATTCTAATTAATATAATTTACTTTCCTAATTTATATTCAAGGATTAATTTAATTTAATAAATTAATACCCCTAGAACTCTTAGCTTTCTCTACCTATACTTTGATATATAACCTATTAAATTAATGACGAACTCAATAGCTATTCAAGACATGCTTAACAACTTAATTATACTTGAATATAGTGATTATTTACCAAAACAAATTAAAAGATTAAAGAGATATGTGGTTTTCCCTCTTTTCTCTTCACTTCTCTCTTTGGAAACAAGAAATTAGCTTTCAGTTTCTAATTTTAACCTCTACATAAATTAATCTTGCCCTCACTTAAAGAAACTAAAAAAAAACATTTAAGAAATCTTTATGAAAAGATTAAAAGAAAAGAGAGTCACAAATATGAGACAAGTAAAAAAGGAGGAAGTTTTGACTTGTTTTAATTAAAGCCCCCCTCTATATCTTTCCATTTTTAAAAGAACTTATTCACTTTTCTCAATATTTTAAAAACAAAACCGGAGCAACCGATTCAATTGAGGATGGTGTGAATTGGCTAGTTGTCTAGTTCAGCTTTAATTTATAACTTGTTTATATAAAAAACTAGTCAGTTTAGCAGTGAATTGGCTAGTTTTCTATGAATCATTTGGACTTGATCTGTTTTATATAATTTCATAAATCAAAACTTAGACCATTCTTGCTTTCCTCTTTATGCTTTACCATCTTTCTTCTCATAATCGCTTTACAATCTTCTCTTCTCAAAATCTCAGTTCTCCTCACTTCATTTTCTGAGTAAAGTATAGGAATTACAAAGCTAAAATCTTTAAGAGGTTTAGTTCTTTCACATTGTTTTTAGCTCTTTTTTTCCTTTTCAAATAAAGCTCTGGTTCGTTTTTTCATTCAAGAGATGTCAGTACCTATCCCTATAACTTTAGCATTTTCCATTCCTATAAATAACAAGAAATTAATGCCTATCCTATTACTCACGTAATAAAGGTGAATAAATACTAGATGAACAAATTCAAACATATTCCATTTATAGTACACAAGTATAGTTCTTTAGTAAATCTACACTTTAATGGAGTAATAAGAAAGTAGCAATTAAGCCAAACGATGAAGCATAAGCTCAAATCCAACTAAACAAAGTAAATGACAGAACAAAAACAGAAAAACTAGTTTACTAAAGGGTTAATTACAAAAAAATCTCAAACTTTGGTCAATTTTGCAATTATAGCCCAAACTTTAAAAAGTGGCACTAAAATGCTCAAACTTTCAATTTTTTCCAACTCTAGCCTGATGTTAGTTTTTCTGTTATGTTTGTTGATGTGGCATGACACGTGTCTAGAAACCTTTATAATTATTAATCATGACCAGTGGTTAACATTAAAAATCTTGATTAATGAAAAGACGATGTTTAATCACTAAAATCTAACATTGTCGTTTTTCGAAAATGACCTACCCCCTTTCTCAGTTTGCAAAACCTGACTCTTACCGTCTTACCCCTTCATTCAGTTTCTGAGTCTATAACCTAACCCAAAATCTGATCCCAACATGGCCATAATCGCAAGAGTGGCCTCTAGTACCACAGGTTTTGAGATGGGCTTTGTAATCAGATTGAACAGTATAACCTTTAAACCATTTCTCATAGACCCATTGTTTGTCATTACTATGTTTTCTTCTGAAATGTTTCTTTATCCTAACAAGATCGCAAACGGTGACAAGAGTCATGGTGCAAGCAAGTAGGATTTGGGCAAGCTGGTAATTCGTACCATTTGTTTCCAAAGCATTAAGAGGGTTCCTGTAAGTGATGGTTGTGCATTAGTCTATGTTTTTCTAAGTAATTGGCATGTGTTTCTTGTATAATTATTGATTATTATTATAGTTTAGGATTCATTTTGTATGTTTTCATTTAGTTTGTTTTCCATTGTTGTTCTTTTATGTTTGATGTTAATTTAGGCTAAGAATTTATTATTTTTATATAGGAAGGAAAATTGAACAATTTGGAGATTGAGCTAGAAATCAAAGAGGAGAAGAGAAGAGGAGATTCTCTGTTGTCAATCCTCGCAATTATGGGAATCATGCCAATTCTCATGATCGTGGGAATTATAATCCGAGTCATTATGCGGGGCTTCATTAAACTTAAGATTTATGGACTATTAAAAGATAATTAAGCCTCCATAATCAAAAAGAGACAAAACCCTTATATAGAAAGAGCCTCCTTGAGTGAAGAACACAAGTTTTTAGCTTTGAGGAAGGATTGAAGTCAAGGATTATCATCAAGATTAGGGAAAATAGCACATCAACATCTAAAATTCCAGATTTTGGCAAAGAAGAGAAGAAGTTTCTTCTATTCAATTTTCTTTGTTTTTCTTTCTTCTATTCTTTGTAAGATGGATTATTTGTGTGTTGATGACGTTATGAAGACCATGATTGGTTGATTTAGTTTTAGGGATTGCTTTTGAACTATTTTGTTAAAACTTCTATTTTATTGAATTGAATGAAAGTATCTTTGATGATTGTTGATTTTATTTTTTATCTTGCAACAAATTGAGAGAGTGAGTAAGATTATTTGTGTAGGATTGTACAACAAGATGGCAACCTATAGACTTGCAATGATCACATCAATTGATTAGTTAAAAGAGAGATCTCGGTGAATTCAATTGATCACCCATGGGATAGTTTAATAACTAGTTGAATTGGTGGAGTTATTGGGTAGGTTGAGAGATTTTTTAATTGGTTCCATTTAATTTGATTAGGGACTATTAATTACACCTTGAGAGAGGCTAGTTAATGCATTTGGAAATCTTAGGTGAGACACAATTCGATTAATAAAATAGGAGGGAGACAAAATAGGGAAAAAGTAATCTCTAGTCTTTAGATTTTTTTAGTTCCGATTTTTCTGCATTTTGGTATCGTTTAGTGTGCATTATTAGTCTTTTAATTTTAATTTAAAATTTTTGAGATTAATTGCATTAAATTATTTCGTTTCTTAAACAAAGTTTTGTTTGAATTAAGTGATATCTGGGAATCAATCCCTATAGGATCGATATTAGCTTTCCAACTACAAGTCACGACTCGTACACTTGCGATTTTTGAGCATAAAATGAGTAGTTTGTGTTGCATAATTACACTTAACAAGTTTTTGGCACTGTTATCAGGGAGTAATTGTTTAGCATCTTATTTAATTTAGAGTACTTTGATTTAAGATTTTTGATACTTTTCTTTATGTAATTGTAGGTACATGAACACAAGGGGCACGTGAAGAACAAAAGAAGTTAGTGAAGACAAATTTCCTGACATCAAGAGACACGAAAGAGAGTTAAGAAGGGAAAAGTGTCTAAACTTTTTACAATAAGATATGGTTGAAGAAGGAGAGCAAGGGGGACCAGAGAGGACTCGGATGGATTCCATGAGGCCAGGATTTAGTCTTCAAGGAGTGGCAAGAGCAGTGGTTCAAACAAACAATTTTGAGATAAAGTCGAAGCTCCTCAACATTCTACAAAATAGTGTGCAGTTCTACGAGCTATCCAACGAGGATCCGAATGCCTACCTTGCAAACTTTTTAGAGATCTGTGACACTTTCCATTTCAAGGGAATGTCCGATGATGCAGTGAAGCTGAGGTTGTTTTCATTCACATTGAAAGATTGAGCTAAAGTATCGTATAACTCGCTGAATTCAGGACATATAACGAATTGGGAGCAGCTTGCCTAAGCATTCCTCGCCAAGTATTTCCCGTTAATGAAGACAACGAGGATTATCAAGGAGATTACAAATTTTCAATAGAATGACAGGAATCTCTTTATGAAGTTTGGGGTAGTTTTAAAGAACTACAGAGAAGTTATCCCCATCACAACCTTCCGAGAGGGTTCCTACTTTAAACGTTTTACAATGGAGTGAATCTGAGCACGAGAGGAACCATCGATGCAGCAGCTAAAGGTTTGATAATGAGGAAGACTCTGGAAGCAGCTCATGATCTTTTGGAAGAGTTGGCGAGTAACAGCTATATATGGTGGAGTGAGAGGAGCAGACAAGGACAGAAAAAATAAAAAGGTATGGTATCTATTGACTCTATTACTGCTTTGCAAGCTCAAATCATGGCTCTTACGAAGCAGTTGAACAACATGCAAGGAGCATCCTCCTCTACAGTAAAGGCAATTGAAGTTCAATACGAGCTGTGCGGGTAGAAAAATCATGGCTTAGCGGAGTGTTTCCTATTGGGAACCGATGGTACCGGATAAGTAAGTTATATGGGTCAATCGCAGTGAGGTAGCATCCCATACTCTAATACTTATAATCCTGGATGGAAAAACCATCCGAATTTTTCCTGGAGTAATAACAATGTAGGTGGCCAAGTGAGACCACAAGGACCACCAAGATTCCAACAAAATCGAATTGGAGCGATGGAAAATAGAATGGACAAGATGATGGAAGTGTTGGGGTCCAAACTGGCAGATCAAGAGGGGAATCAGAAGAGGATGTTTACTAGCCAGGAAGAAAGTCAGAAGAGGATGGAAGTGAAATTCAACCAAATCGTGAAGAATCATGCCTCATCGATCCATAATTTGGAGGTTCAGGTAGGTCAACTCGTTAATGCTTTATCTTCTAGAAATACAGGTAGCCTACCAAGCAACACTAAGGTCAACCCAAAGGAAAGAATTATAGCCCTCACTTGGACAGAGAAAAAGGAAAGTGAATATGAGGAGAAAGACGGAATCAAGAGAGAAGGACAAACAATTTTGGAAGTCCTTCTGAGTGAACTAGTAAGTGAGTTGATCAGGGAATTTCAACTTGGACTTCCACATCAGATTTTTGCTCAACCGAAATCATCTGTAAGTGGAGCAATGAGGAATTCTAAGGAGATTGAGCTAAGAAGATGACGGATATAACAAATCAACTCCAAACAAAGCTTGTGTTAAAGGAATCGGTAAAGAAATAGGTCAAAGAGCACAAATCAGAAGGAAGTCCACACATAGCACAAAAGAAAGAAGATCCAGGGGATTTCTTCATTCTGTGCAGTATAAATGGAATCGAGATAGCTAGGGCATTTGTGGATTTGGGAGCTAGTATCAATATGATGCCTTACACGTTTAGTCAGAAGTTAGGTTTAGGAGAGCCAGAGCCCACTAAAATATTAGTGAAAACAACCGACAGAATAGTGCATCAGTCAAAGGAGATCATCAAGAACATGCAGATACGGATTGATAAATTTATCTTCCCCACAGATTTCTACATACTGGACGTTATAGAAGATCTAGAAACGTCGATGGTTCTAGGTTGACCATTCCTAGCTACTTTTCGTTCGATAATTGACATGGATAGGGGAGAATTAACACTGAGAGTTGGAAAGAGGAAATTAACTTTCAAGGTATCCAAAAAAGACTATCGTTCTCCTTTACCCCCAATGGATATCAAGGAATCGAAACCCCAAAGAAGATGGGAAGATATTGAGGACCCTGGTAATGCATTCAGGAAGAAATAATCACGCAGGAGAAAGGGTAGGAAGGAAAACAACAAAGAAGGTGGAGTTCATACTGAATTGGCTTATATACAAAGTTTAAGATCAGCTCTTGCACTGCCACTGTACCAGTCATTTGAACCGCTTTGAGCAAAAAGGAGAGTTGAGCTATAGATGTTAAAAGAAGTGCTACATGGGAGGCAACCCATGGAATTCTATTATCTTTTGATTGATTTTGATTATGCATTTGTTTACTTGATTTATTCAGTTATTGAATTGAGTTTGATTGATTAATAATTTTGTTTTTGTTTGAATTTTGACTTGTTTTCTTTTTGAAATTCTTGTTTATAATATTAATTTGATGTGTTTGTAGGTTGTGGGATCATGGAGAACTAATACTAAGCTTGGAAGAAGGTTTGGAATTTGAGAATCACCTCATCCTATGACGCTGGCAATTGGAGTGATTCTCACGATCGTAGAAAATCTCTCCAAAAACTTTTTGGAGAGAAAACCCAAGATATTAAATGGAGGAGATTCCCATGATCGTAGGAAATCTCTTCAGAAATTCCCACGATTGTGGGAATCACCTCCTTTCCCATGATCGTGGGAATTCCATCCGGAGGGAAATTTAAGTTTCCCTCCCCTTTTTCTTCTTTCACCCATTCTTTAAATTTTCACTCCTCTCTCTAACCCACGAAATTCTCTCCTCCCACTCTCTTAAACTCTTCATTTTCCTCTAGATTCTTGGTATTTTCTTCAACTCTTCTCATTAATCTTACAATCCTTGCCTCTTTTCATGCATTGATCATTCAAAAACATAAGGATTTGGGTAAGATTTTGCTATCTTTATCTAAAAATCAAATTCACTCATCTTTTTCTTAATTTTGTAGGTTTTCTTCTTATAATGGCACCAAGGAAGATGATGGCTCAGAAATCGACTGAACCAACCGATGAATTGCGCCGTGAAGTCTCCGATGAAGGTAAGCACGATTTAGTGGCAGCTTATCGTTCCCTATTTCCAATTTACTCGGAGGAAGAAGGTACACATTTCTGCAACCTTAGGGATAGGGAACTAGTCACTCCTAGGTATTTTTATTTTGAATTGTTAGAAACCATTGGAGTGAGGCAAAAAATAGAGCGACTAGCTGCAAACATAGGTTGGAATAGGTTTGTTAGGTGTGACGTACGTATTCACCCTATGATGACCATTGAGTTTTTCACCACAGTCCGATATAATCCTAAAATGGACGTCTTCTAGTTTAGGTTATTCAATATTGCTTACAAATTGGATTATACTATCATGTGTGGTCTTTTTTATTTGCCAAACACTAAAATTTTAGATGATCATGCTGATTTTTATCTAGATGATTACTAGAAACCTCTGACTGGGGAAGAAAACTTTGACTCTAGGAATGCACTAAATTTTTTAATCCGTAGTGCCGAGCGTTTACTTTTACACAAATTTATATGCCTAACTGTGTTCAATAAAACTGAAAGTAACAAATGCCCAGCTAAAGAACTTTTTTTTTTGGGTGCATAGATCAAAAAGTTAAAATTAATCAATAGTGAGTGTTTTTAATAAGAAGAGTTCATATTTTGGAATGTCTTATGTTGTTACTGCTTTAGCGTTGTTTTATAACCTTAATATAGGAGATGTGTGCACAACGCCACACAATATATTTGACATATTGTATTTGAGACGCTCTGAGATTTTGGAGCTCCATTTTATGAAACTTCAAAATCCTCATAAGCATACTACAGTGAGGAACAAGAGGGGCACCAATACAGCCACTTCCTAACCCTCCACATCCCGAGTAGTCCTTAAGCCAGAAGAAGAAGCAATAGAGGAGGAACCTAGTGCACTAATAGAGGTTGACTGATTTCAACAAATCCTCGACCAGATGGCCTCCAACCAGCAGCAAATGACTTCCTAAATCAACGAACTCGACACCCAAATGCGGCAAGTCCACAAAGAGCAGCATAGCTTGAAGGAGAGGTTCCTTAAATTTTTTTAGAGGAACAATTTTGAAGCTCCTTCGTCAACACCGTCACCACCATCATTTCAATAACCTTTTTTACCTCTTTAACTTTTAATTTGTGTCATTTTCTTTTGTTGGGTTTCATGTCATTTTCTTTTGTTTGGTTTGCTATCATTTTTGTTTGGTTTAATTTCATTTGTTTGTTTAAATTTCTTTTATTTAGTTTGAAGTCATTTTCTTTTATTTGGTGGTTGACTTCTCACATTGAGGACAATGTGATCTTTAAGTGTAAGGAGATGACATTGACTTTCTCAATTACATTGTTTGCATTTTGTTAAATAAGATGCATGTTTAGGCATATCATGCACTTTGTGTCAGTAATGGAACTGCATTTGAATAATTCTAATGGATATTGCCATGAGATTCTGTTATGTTAGTTGGAATTAGATTGAATGCATGCTTGAACTTGGATTAAACTATTTGAGTAGAAAGTGAACCATATAGAGTGATGAAAAATAGTTAGTTTACATAAGCTTAGTCACAAATTGACATTTAAGGAATAAGGTAGTGTAGAGATGTATAATGAGTTTTTATTTAAGCCAATGTGAGGATTGAGCTATATGACTCCATCCATAGTCATTCTATTTCTTTGTTAAGTGATACTTCCTTAGGTTATTACTTTCAGAACTTGCTTTGAATTGGTTTGAGTCTACTGAATGCAAACTTAATAGAGATGATTAAGGCCCTTTTTATGTTAACCCTTGGCTTAAAAGACCTACCCTTTGGATTATCCTTTATTATCCCTGTTGAGCCCTACCTTTTGTTTCTTGAAAACACCCAAAATTTTAAAACCTTGAACCTCGTTAACCTATCCATTCACAAGCTTAGTAGAGTATTAAGTGATACATTAGTTGCTATCGTTGTGAAAATTTTACCGAGATGAGTTAAGTATATTTCTGCTTGTGGATTACAGTGTATATAGTGCTATTTTGATTCATAGTTCTTCCATGTATTTAGAAAAAAGAAGAAAAATGAAAAAAAATTGAAAAGAAAAAGAAAAAGAAAAAGGAAGAACAATTGAGTAGCATCAGTAAGTGCATAATAGTAGTTACATTTGTATATCTCAGAGTTATGTTTTGTTATCCCTTTTTATCCACTTTTTACTTTACAAATGCCTATGCTTCACCCTTTTTCCCTCTTTACCCACTTTAAACCTTACCACATTGCAACCCTAAACAAGTCCTTTTGATCTATTTATACATACAATCATTGTAGAAGAGAATTGATGTATTAGCAAGCCTATGGTAGTGTAGTTTCCTATTGAAAGTTTGAACAAAACACTAACCATCAAACACTGGACAGAAATGAGTGAAAACCATGAGGAAGATTTATTTTGCATCTTTACTTATCTTTGAGTGATGATGTCAATTGTTGAGATTGCTTATATACATTAATGAAAAAGTATTCATAATATGTGTATTAACTGGATATTTGAATCAGCTTAAATTTGAGGAATTGTATGCTTTGATTTTTGTGAAAAGGAAGTGATAGAATTGAGTGATTGTATTTATTTTGCTTGAGGACAAGAAAAGATTTAAGTGCGAGGATATTGATAGTTGTGCATTAGTCTATGTTTTTCTAAGTAATTAGCATGTGTTTCTTGCATAATTGTTGATTATTGTTGTAGTTTAGGATTCATTTTGTATGTTTTCATTTAGT
>JANIIA010000006.1:56575306-56598731 GCA_027478495.1 Erythroxylum alaternifolium | reverse complement strand
TTAGTTTGATTTCCATTGTTGTTCTTTTATGTTTGATGTTAATTTAGGGTAAGAATTGATTATTTTTATGTAAGAAGAAAGATTGAGCAATTTGGAGATTGAGCTAGAAATCAAAGACGAGAAGAGAAGAGGAGATTCTCTGTTGCCAATTCCCACGATCGTGGGAATCATGCTAATTCCCATGATTGTGGGAATTATAATCTGAGTCATTATGCAGGGCTTCATTAAACTTAGGGTTTCTGGACTATTAATAGATAATTAAGCCTCCATGATCAAAGAGAGAAGAAACCCTTTGTAGAAAGAGCCTCTTTGAGTGAAGAATACAAGTTTTTAACCTTGAGGAAGGATTGAAGTCAAGGATTATCATCAAGATTGGAAAAAAATAACACATCAACATCCAAAATTCCAAATTTTGGCAAAGAAGAAAAGAAGTTTCTTTTCTTCAATTTTCTATGTTTCTCTTTCTCCTAATCTTTGTAAGATGGATTATTTGTGTGTTGATGACGTTATAGAGATCATGATTGGCTGATTTAGTTTTAGGGATTGCTTTTGAACTATTTTGTTAAAACTTCTATTTTATTGAATTGATTGAAAGTGTCTTTGATGATTGTCGATTTTATTTGTTATCTTGTAACAAATCGAGAGAGTGAGTAAGATTATTTGTGTAGGATTGTACAACGAGAGTTAGCAACCTATAGACTTGCAGTCATCATGTCAATTGATTAGTTAGAAGAGAGATCTCGACAACTTCAATTGATCACCTATATGATAGTTGAATAACTAGTTGAATTGGTGAAGTCATTGGGTAGGTTGAGAGGTCGTTCAATTGATTCCATTTAATTTGATTAGGGACAACTAATTATACCTTGAGAGAGGGTAGTTAATACATTCGGAAATCTTAGGTGAGGCACAATTCGATTAATAAAATAGGAGGGAGATAAAATAGGGAAAAAGTAATCTCTAGTCTTTAGATTCTTAAGTTCTGATTTTTATGCGTTTTGGTATTGTTCAGTGTACATTATTAGTCTTTTAATTTTAATTTAAAATTTTCCAGATTAATTCCATTAAACAATTTCATTTTTCAAACAAATTTTTGTCTGAATTAAGTAATGTCTGGGCATTAATCCCTATAGAATCGATATCCGCTTTTTAACTACAAGTCACGACCTGTACACTTGCAATTTTTTAGTGTAAAACGAGTAGTTTTTGTTGCATAATTACACTCAACATAAAGCCCATTCATTAACCTAAATTGACCTACAACCTAGCCCAACCCACAAACCTTTAACCACTTATAAAAATTCCAATAGTTGGAAAAATAGAGGAAACCAACGAAACTGCCATCTTCTTCATCTTTTCTCTTGTTTTTCAGCTGTTGAGTGTGTCAAAATGCACCACTTTGTTCTACATGTGACTCTTTCCTCATAAGTGTCCTCATTTTGCTTGTTTTGTAGCAAATTAGAGGAAGTTGTGGTGGTTAACAACATCAGAAGTCCTCGTATTTAGGTAAAATTCTAGCAACCATTTTTATGTTTTTTTGTGTGATTTTGATCATCCTATACTAGATTGTAGTTAGTTTGCATGTTGTGGTTGATTGAGATAATAATTGAAGTTTCATGAAGAGGTAAAAATGAAGAAAAGGGGGTTGGAAAATGATGAAAGAAGAAAAGAGAGAAGAAGAGGGGAGGGCTGTCATAAGGGTCTACCTTGGACTCGAACTTTCACCATAAGTCGAGCCCACCTTCGTGCAGGAATCTCGCTTTGGTTCGCTTAAGCAAGATTCAGCTTTCTCACATGAATGTCGCTGAGCAATTCCGTTAGCCCTCGAACACCTCATGCATACACAAGTGTTTAAAGTGTTTCTCTCACACACAAAATAACAAAAGTATATAACAAAGTAAAGAAAGCAAAAAAGATATATATATATATATATATAGCTGATTCTACTCTTTCATTAACTCTCCACAAAAAGTTAACAAAAGACACAAGTACCTTGTTCTCGAAGCACTACAAGGAACTCCCTACTCGAAGCCCTTACAATGAGAACTCCCCCCAAAAGCTCTCAACTCTTGAAGCTCTCTCCTATGAGTGATTTCTCTCCTCTATGAGAATCTGAATAGCTCTCAACTCTAATGAGCTATTTATATGCTCCTTTGGCTTGGAAAGCAAGTTCAAGATCTTTAAGGATCTCCACAATCCTAATTGATCCTATCAACTAAAGATTACACTGCATCACACCGACCAATAGGAAGACATCCCCTTTCCCTTAGGACTCTTCTAATTTGCTACATTACATCAGAATCTAATCCAATAAAGATGACATGCCAACTTGGAAGATTGCATCCATATCCTTGAAGATCTCCGCTATCTTTAGATGATTCTCCTATATGGTCTTTATCTCTTAGATTTGATGAATCTCCAATGTGATCTTCAAGTTGATCTCGCCACGTCATCATGTGCCACATCACCCACAATTGCCATGTCATTGTTGATGTGTTTTCCAAGTCACCAAGGCCTATCTACACATAGGTCCATCAATGCACGTCCATGGACAATTCCATCTTTCATGATCAATCTCACTCATAGTGCAGTCTCGTCACTTCATGACTAACTACAAGTCACAATCCGAGTTAGTATGAAACATCGCTTGTTTTACACACCTTTGAGCTGCCTCGCCGAAGTCAAGTGCTCATACGCCTCTCCTCACTTGCATACCTTCATGCACCCTCGATTCTCGCATGACTTAGTTCACCAACTCCGCCCGACCTTGCATTTGAATCTCACGAGAATTCCGCCAATGCACGTCTACACGTACACCCACGTATCGAATCTCGCCTACTCTCGAGATTTTTGCTAATACTTCCTGCGTCTCTAACCTACTTCGCAAGTTCCTTTAGTTTTACTCGCCAACTCGCAAGACTTCACCTTGTTCTCTCGTCAACAAGCCTTCCTCGTGCCGACCTGCTTGCCAAGCATTGGCTAAGGCTCGCCACCACTCGCACGATCTCGCAATCTAGACTTAGGGGTCTAATAGTAAAGATGATGACATTATTTTGAAATTTTAAGTTACATGTCAGAGCGGAATGAGAATTGTATAAAGTTAAGGGTGAATCTAGAATTTAAATTGCATGTAAGGGCAGAATGGGAAGTGCAAAAAGTTAAGGTTAAATATGGAATTTTGTTATAAGAAGGGCATTTTTTGTATTAAATGAAATGGATGAGGGTAAAATGGGACTTTTAATTAGTTAAGGATATTATTTTTATAATTAAGAATAAATTAGAAGAGAGAATAATGTTGGATTATTAGTGTAATTAGGTAAGAAATTTTTTGTAAATTTTAGTTCGAAAGTCAGATTATGGAGAAATTGAGATTATTAATTAGTTGAGTCCGAAATTAAGGTAAGGATAACCTTGGACTTTATTCTAAAAATTAAGTACCATTTGGTTATTAATAAATTATATTTTGAATATGTCATTAATTTAATTAATGATTAATAATTACCTACATGAATTATGTTTATTTTATTTCATTAATAATTAATCAAAGTACAAGGTGTTTCGTGATCATACTTTGTTATGCATATTATAAGGGGTATTGCATGTTAACTCAGCGAAAATGTGTACAATAGAGATCGATTGATAATCTGTTGAGAATAATTGGTCAAAATCTAGAATCGATGGCTTGCCTATGATAGGCTACATTCTAAGGTCTTAGATGGATAAGTTAAGCCGATATGAGTGAGTGATGGCTAGGTATCTATTCGTAGAGAAGATACCGAAGCATCCTGAGTCCCGGGGATATCCTGTGTCGATAACTAGGTACTAAAGTGCTACTAAGATATCCAGAGTCTCGGGGATATCCTGTGTTGATAGTTAGGTACTAGAGTAGTACAGAGGGAAAGATTGAGAAATCGAGATACCTTGTGTCGTTATTTATACAATTAGTTAAGTTTCCAGTGATGAGATAAGCCAGCAGATCATTGGATATACGTCTACTAGGTTAAGCTAGGCCCAGGCAAAAAAAATTAGTTAAATATTGGAATAAAGCATCAATGACAGTTATAATTAATATTTGTGTTAATCATAATTTGACAAAATTTTTGAAATGTTTGTTAACTGTTCGGATTAGACGAAGTGATGTTGTTTATATATGTGTTATATGTATAATTTAATCAATTGACTAAATTTTATAATTATTTATGAAGTTATTTGATTTTAAAAGAATGATCAATTATCTCTACTGAGTAGGCAACTCATCCTTTGCTAATTATTTTTTAAAAGATCGAGTAACTACTCATAAGTCCATAATACAGGACGGATCAAGTAAAGTTTAGATGGAACCACTATATTAGTTATGTAAAGTTTTTGGAATGTGTTTATATATATGTGTGTGTGTGTGTGTGTGTGTGTGTGTGTGTGTGTGTGTGTATGTATGTCTGTATGTCTGTATGTAAAAAATGTGACAACTCTAATACATGTATTATGTAAAATACTTTTGTATCTTACAAACAATCCTCTGTTTTGGAACAAAAAAGAATTTAATGATTAACAATATTCTTTGAGAAATATTTGGTTAATTACGCTGCGTATGGTTAATATGATCCATATGCTGAGACAGAATGAAACAAAATTTGGAAATAGAATAGAATAAAAATTAGAGATAATGAGTTGTTTGGTTATAATGGACAAAACAGATAAAACTATGTGCGTCTCAAGGATAGAAATGTGTTCGATTGCAGTTGACAGAACATAGAAAACAGTGTCAATGATCAAAGTACCCCTGCAGTATAATATGATTGGAAATATGTAATTCATTAATTATTTTAAAATAAATTATTTGTATTGGTATTTTTTTAATTGTATCTATAAATAAGGAATTAAAAAAATGAAGAACCTAAAAATTTAACGAAATGAGCTAAAAAAGCGGTTGTGACTGTTAAAAGAGATAAAATGACTAAAAAGATTTATTGATTTAATAAATTATTAATTGTTGTATAAATAATTAAAATATATTACTAGTCATATAAATTTAAAATTATAAATAATAAAATATTAAATTAAAATAAAAAATATAAATTAAATAAATTTAGTAAATTAAATATTTCATAAAATTATTAGTCATATAAATTCAAATTATAAAATATTAAAATATTAAATAAAATAAAAAATATAAATAAAATAAATTTATTAAGAAAATATTTCAAAAAAATATACTATTAATCATATAAATTCAAATTATAAATATTAAATTATTTAATTAAAATAAGAAAAATATAAATAAAATAAATTTAGTAAATAAAATATACTTGCTTTTTATTAGTCGTGAGGGGTATTTTTGTCCAATTTTTATGTGTTTTGTTTCTGTGACAGGGACAAGAAATCTTGTCCCTTGGCTTTAGAAAGAACAAAAAATTTCTATTCTTATCATCTAGAATCAGAACAAAAATAAGTAGAGTCAGCAACCAAACACTGTGAGGTACAGGATTTTTGTGTTTTGTTATCTGTCTCCACTGATGGAGACAGCAACCAAACACAACGTAAGGGTTACGGATTCCTTTGTAAACCGAATCACGTTTGAATAAGAGACTTAACACGAGCAATTTATACTACTTGATACCTCCCCGTAGCTCTTCCAAGCTTGCAACATTTTATGATTTAGAGTTATTTAAGTACAGTCAATAATTTATTTAATATATCTTTAAAAACTATATTAGATTACGAGTATCATTATCATTAAAAAACTAAAATTTAGAATTTAAATCTTAAAAAAAACTCAATTCATTTACTTCTAAATCTTGTTCCTTGTGAAGCTAAATAAACTTTTAACTATCTTTACCCGTTTATTACTCTTAGCTTGAGTCATCTGGTTTCATTCTAGTGTTCCTTAGAATTTGGATTAAAAGGAAACACTCACTCTGAAGGTAAAACACACCCACAAAAGCAAGCAATCAATTTTCAAGCTGTAAAGATACTTAATGTGAATATGCTTTTTTGTGTTCGTATGCTTTGACTTGCTTTTCCTGTTTTCAGTAGTCGGTATATTATGATTTTAACTTGTCTAGTGTACATATATATACTGTTAAGATATAGGCTATGATATCTTAATCTTTAATTTGGCCATTATTTGTTAATTGGCATTAGTTGTATTTAAGTGGGACTTTTTCAAGACAAGTTTAAAATTCTAATTAAGATGATATTTAGTATGTATATCCTATTGTGGGGTAATGGTGATCTTCTGGAAATTTAACTTGATTTTGGGACCCATGTGTGATATGGGTTGTATGGTGGATGATTGGGCAGTGGGATTTCTAGGATGATTTTCGATAATCTTGAGCAGTTAATTAGGTTCAGGTATAACAACATATGCTACTGAGGGTTAAGGTATGATAATATATGCTACTGATTTTTTGAAAAGATCACGTGACTTGAGTGGAGTCTTAGGAGTTGCATTTTTTAGCAGTCTTCGTTGTCTACTGGAAGTCTTTTTGCAGCTATAATTTTTAGTAGTTGTTTTATATGTTTTGGCTGTATAATTTGTGCATGTGGTGAAATATAGCTGCTGGGTTTTTCTTATCCTAAATGATCTTTGATTGCTGGATTTTACATTGATTCTTGATCCACATTGGCTACTACATTTCTCTATTCTAGTATGATTTTGTAGGTTGCAAAATTGTTGATTGTATATGATTTGGTTGTTGCATTCTCTTCTATTTTGAACGTTTATTGAGGGCAATTTTTGCAGTTGATTTTTCTCCATGTGTTTGCGTGATACAGCTAGGCAAAATCTATGATTGTGGAATCTTTAGAGTTATTGTTCTTAATCAATAGTGGTGGTTTTTTAGAGAAAAATTCCAACAGTTGTTATGGTTATTGCAACCTCGACATTTGCAACATTTTGGTGAAGAAACATCTATTTCTATTGGTGATTTGTTCGCCGCTGTGTAAGTGGTGATTTGGTGACAATATCAAAGGACTGCAGTAGCATTCTCGTTGAACAACTTTCCGATACGTCATTGAAGGAGATGAATTAATTAAAGAAATTGTTTTTCTAAACTCAAGTGTATTTGCTTATATTCTTTATTATTTTAATCACTTGAGTTATATGTTTATTATCTTTATTGTTAAAAGTTGTTGAGAAAAATCCTCTGTTGAGATTAGTACGAGACAGTCATACTATTGGTTGTGAATTACTTTCATGGGTAGTGAGGACAAGGGATAATGTTGCAAAAACTATTGTTGTATCACAGGTGAAAGTAATTAAGTTGAGTGAGGACCCCATAGACGTACGCAAGGTGTGTTGAACTGCGTTAACAAATTTCAGTGTTGATTTACAGTTATGCGTTTAATTTTTCTGTTTTTGATTATGGTAGAAATGACTATGATTAAATATGAGATTTTGAGAAACTATTACACCCCTTTAAAAATTTTCAATTGATATCAGAGCAGGTCACCGAATCAGAACTTGGTACGTTCAGTTACTACAGATCTGTGTTTCGCAATTATGGCTATAAAAGAAGCGGCATCAATTATCAGGCCACATTTGTTAGATGGTTTAAATGATCCTACGTGAAAATCTTGGATGAGAGTATTTATTCAGACATAGGTAACAAAAATGTGGAACTCAGTGTTGCATGGTTGGACATATCCCGTTGTAATTGTTGACAAGGAGGTAGTAGTACTGAAAGATGCATCTGAGTGGACAAGAGCTAAAGAAAAGAGAGCATTTTGAAACTTTCAAGCCATGCATACCATCTTTAGTGCCGTTGATGAAAGTCACTTCTCAATGATATCAACTTGTAAATTGGCAAAAGAAGCGTGAGATACTTTGCAAACTATACACGAGAGATCGAAATCTGTGATAGCCTCAAAACTTCATATGTGGGCTGTGAGATTGAAGAGTTGAAGATGGATGAGAGTGAAACCATTGGAAACTTCCATGAGAGACTGCATGACATAGCAAACCAAGCACATCAACTCGGAAAGAAATAGTCTAACCTGAAACTGGTTAAGAAGACATTGAACTCGTTACCTGCGAGGTTCATATCGAAAATTGCAGCAATCGAGGAAGCTCATGATATCAATGAATTTTCATTGGATAAGGTGATTGGAATTCTTACCAAATTTGAGATGAATTTGCTAAAGGACAAATAAGAGAGGAATAATGGATTGGCATTGTAAGCCAAGATTGGTAAAGCTGTGAATGACTTTGAAGATAAATTCGATGAGAATGAGGATATGGAGTTATTGACAAGAAATTTCAGCAAGTGGTTAAAGAAAGTGAAGAAGGATAGATCCCATTTTAGGCAAAATGGTAGGAACTCATAAAATAGTAATTTTAAACAACAAGCTAAAACTCAAAAAGGTGAAAGAAAAGTGAAGAAAATTCAATGTCATGAATGTTAAGGCTTTAGACATGTGCAAGCATAATGCCCTAACACTTTGAAGAAGAGAAAAGGGAAGTCTTATACAAGCACTTGGAGTGAGAATGAATCTTGAAATGAGTATGGTAGTGAAGAAGAATTTGTGCGTAGTGCTACATTGGTTGCTTTATACAGTAAAAGTTCAGTTGGTTGCTTAACAATAACCAAGAAGGAAGAAACTGATAATGAAAATATGGATAAATAAGAAAATTCGGGGTAAAACTCAAATAAATTAGCTCAAAGTCTAACCTCAGATTATTACAGTGAAACAAAAAGGAGGATAACTTTAAAGCCTATGAATTAATGTAGGCAAAATGGATGCAAATGTGCAAGAAAAATGAAAAGCTAAGGAAGGAAAACCTCTTTATGAAGAACATCATTCAAGATCTTGAGAAGTTGTTATCTATAATAGATAAGCTTAATGAAACAAAGTTAAAGCTAGTCAATACGGAAAGGGAATAAGAATATTAAATGGAGGTACCGAAAAGTTAGAAAAGTTATTGGAAATTAGTAAGATTAAAGGAGACCTTCAAGGCATTCGCTATAAACGTGAATGTTCCAAATCAAATAATGAGAAAAATGGTGTGACCAGATCTATCAAAGGAGACATCTCAAGAAAGAATGGAAAGTTCATACCTACATGTCACTTTTGTGGGGTAATCAGGCACATAAGGCCGAATTGTTACAATTTGTTACAAATGATATTTCCAAAGGATCAAAATCGAAAATCTAAACACTCTTCATTAAATTTCTACCAGCAACCTATGTTACCAAAACATATTTGGGTTAGAAAGGGTCAATTATAAGCACAAAAACGTAGTGAAGGAAAAACAAGAAATTGTCCAGATTCATAGTCAGTTGATTAATGTGTGTTTGGTTTTTCCTTACTTATTGAATAGTATATTTGATGTGAGAATGAGGCTCTGCTTGATGATTTAAGAATTCTACTCTTGAATTTTCATTTACGGAGTTATGTCGAGACAATGTTAATGCTTAGTTAGAGACCTGTAGGAAGATTCGAATTTTCTATGATTTTGATTTTTCAAGTTTTATCTTGATTTCTCTCTATATCATGGGCTGTATGAATTTGGCTAACTTACATTCATATGGTTTATATAAGGAGGAGATTGATTAAGTTTGATCATAATTCGTTGAATGCATTTTTGGAGTTTCTGAATTTAATCATTCATATGCGGATGGCTTTGATTTAAGTAATGATATGTTGGCTAGTATTTTAATTGGTGGTAAATTGTCATCTTGACGTGCGCATGATTCTTTCGCTACACCTATTGCTGATTTTTATGCTTCTTTATTCATTGAGATTGATCGTATTGAAGGCATTCTTCGTTTTGACATTGTTTTGTCCCAAGGGGGAGATATATGATTGTTTTAGTAATTATTCAATTTAGGGGGAGATTTGACTATTAGTTTTGCTTTTTAGCATCTTTTTATCCCAAGGGAGACAAATTTGGATGATTGGATAATTGTTTATCTGGGATAATTGTTTCTTTGGATGTTTTTTGAACTTTGACAAATTTGATGTTATTTGGAACTTGATGCTTGATTAAGGGGGAGTTCCTATATGTTATGTGAATTCAATGTTATATCTCCAATTATGTTCTTTAGGGGGAGTTTCACATATGCGACAAATAATGCCAAAACGGAGGAGATTGTTAAAATATAGGCTCTGATGTCTTAATCATTAATTTTGGCCATTATCTATTAATTGGTTTTAGTTGTGTTTAGTGGGACTTTTCCAAGACAAGTTTGATAAGTTTAAATTTCTAATTAAGATGATATTAGTATGTATATCCCATTGTGGGATAATGGTGTTCGTCTCGAAATTTAACTTAATTTTGGGACTCACATGTGATATGGGTTATATGGTGGATGATTGGACAGTTAGGATTTCTAGGATGATTTTCAATAATCTTAAGCAATTGATTGGGTTAAGGTATGACAATATATGCTATTGAGGGTTAAGGTATGATAATATATGCTACTGATTTTTTGAAAAGATCATGTGACTTGAGTGGAGTCTTGGGAGTTGCATTTTTCAGCAGTCTTCGTTATCTATTGGAAGTCTTTTTACAACTGTAATTTTTAGTTGTTTTTTTTTCTGTTTTGGCTGCATAATCTATGCATGTGGTGAAATATAGCTGCTAGGATTTTCTTATCTTAAATGATCTTTGATTGTTGGATTTTACGTTGATTCTTGATCCACATTGGCTACTACGTTTCTCCATTCTAGTGTGATTTTGTGGGCTGCAAAATTGTTTTTTGAAAATGATTTAGATGTGTTCTCTTTTATTTTGAACGTCTATTAAGGGCAATTTTCTAGCTGAGTTTTCTCTGTGTGTTTGCGTGATCTAGTTGGGCAAAATCTGTGATTGTGGAATCTTTGCAGTTACTGTTCTTGAACAATAGTAGTGGTTTTCTGAGAAAAATTTCAGCAACTGTTATAGTTGTTACAGCCCCGACATTTGCAACATTTCAGTGAAGAAACATCTACGTCTATTGGCGATTTGTTTGCTACCGTGTATATGGTGGTTAGGTGACAATATCGGAGGACTGCAGCAACATTCTCGATGAACAACTTTCCGATTCGTCATTCAAGTAGTTGAATTAATTAGGGGAATTGTTTTTCTAAACTCAAGTGTATTTGTTTATGTTCTTTACTATTTTTATCACTTGAATTGTCTGTTTATTATCTTTATTGTAAAAGTTGTTAAGAAAAATCCTCTGTTGAGGTTAGCACGAGGCTGTTGTAATATTGAGTGTGAATTATTTTGATAGGTAGTGAAAACAAGGGATAATGTCAAGGGTTGAGTGAGTTGGCTTTATAATGCCTTGAGTAAAACTATTGTCGTATCATAGGTGAAAGTAATTAAATTAGGTAAGGGCCCTATAAATGTAAGCAAGGTGTGCCAAACTATGTTAACAAATTTCAGTGTTGATTTACATTTGTGCGTTTAATTTTCCTGTTTTTGATTGTGCTAGAAATCACCGCGATCAAATCGCAGATTTTGCGAAACTACTACATCCCTTTGGAAATTTTCATATACATTTGTGGACTCGATAAGGAAGATGATAATTAGTGGTCATTTATGATTATCAGTTGTTAGATCAACTTTTTTAATATATGTGGTAATATAAGGATAATTATGTAACTTTATAATGTAATAACTAGTTAAGAGATGGTTTGTTCCACTTCTATTTTTCATTATAATTTTATTTTTTTGTTTTGTTTTTTTAGTTTATATTTTTCTTTTAAATAAAAAATAATTAATTGTTAATATCAATGTTATTACTGATGATACTTATATATTAAATAATAATTTAAAGATAATTAATTAAATTTAGTTTAATTTCTTATATAATATTTATTAATAAATTATCAATAAAATTATTTTATTATATTAAAATAAATAGTTTTTAAATTAAATTATATTTATAAATTGATATTTAATTTAATATATTTTAATTATTAAACTAAATTTTATTTGAAATTTATATATTTTAAAGATATTTTAAATTTAATTATATTTATTAATAATTATTAAATTATTTCAATTTAACTACAAAAATTAAGTAAATTAAATAAATTATTTATAATTTTATTAACAATTAATATTAATTATATATAATATTAAATTAAATTATTCATAATTCTTATTAATAATTACTCTATTAAATAATTAAATAATATACATTTAGTTGATAATAAATTAGATTATAAAAAGAAAACGTAAAAAGAAAATAAAAACCACTTTTGTGGTTTTCATAAATTTTGAAAGCTAGAAGAAACCAAAACTGAAAATAGAAACTAAAAACTTCAACAAACATGATATATTTACCAAATTTAAAAAGAAAAATAGAAAACCAAAAATATAAATGGAAACAGGTAGATCTTGAGTGAATTTGAATTTACTAAACTTGTTTATGAAGTCCTAAAGCATCTGTCTAAATTTTTTCTTCCTCATTTTTTAAATTCAATTCATAATGCTTTAAACAACCTTAAAGCAAATAACTCAAATTTGCAAATAACTCAAATTTCTCTTAAAATTTCCAACTTATTACATTTTAGATGGCTATACAATAAAGTATGTGATGTATGGACTTACCAAGCTAACAACTTATCAATAAACACGATAAGTAAATAATGTCCCTCCCCTTTCTCTCTTTATAGTATTTATATGTTGATAATTTGTGTTTATAATAAATTTGTTTGGACATAGATTTAGACAGGAAATTTGGTATTTATTGATGAGGTAAGTGGTACGTAAATTCAATATATGCAAAAGTAATAAATAAATAACTTATTATGTTAGTTCATGTCAACAATTTTTAGTTCGTGTATAAATAATTGTTGATATTTTAGTTTTACTTTAATAGCATGGAAGAGAAGAAGTTTGAGGCAAGAAAGATAAGTACAATATCACAAATTGTTCCTTCTTCCTCCATGTTTTTTCCTAGCATGTCAACCAAACCACCTTGCTTAACCAAAATTTTATCAACAACAGGCAATCCTAGTACCTCAAATAGACCAACCCGTGTAAGGGCCATTTTTCCACTAATAGGCAATCCTAACTCCTCATCTAAATCACCTGATATAGCTTACCTTCTTTGGTCGTTAAAAGAAAGGTAATAAATGTTGTGTTGGAATTGAGAGACATAAGCTAAGTGATGGAGAAAAATATGGACAAATCCTTATCATCTATTGATTTCTTACATATTATCTCCACGTATCAAGAAATATTAGCAAATATTGGATATGACATTAATGCATGCACGATTATTTAGGTAAGTGTATTTTTTATTTTTATTAGCATTGATATACGAAATAACGGTATAGATAATGATTTATAGTTGAATATATTTTTACTCATATTTTTGTCCCCATGCTTCAGAATAATCATTGGAAATGTTGTTATATTTCAATGAAATTACGATATTTAACTCTAATCATATGAAGGATGACATTAAGAAGAATTTGAGTGTTTGTAGATTGCATCATGTTGCTTCCATTGTATCTCATAATATAAGATCTTATTGTGTTACACTTAACATAATAAAAAAAATTAGTTTGGGGTTATAGGAATATGTATTATGGCGAGTGATGATGTCATTAGGTTTTCAATGCAATGATAAAGTTTCTTGATCCAAATTTTTTTTTCTCTTATGCAAGAGAATTCCCAAGGTAATAAAATAAGTAAGAAAAACATTACCTTCATCTCTGTTTGAAAGGATAATTGAATTTTCTAATTACACATTATTATTAAGTTGAATTACAAAGATTGACTAACATTTTAAGTATGTATTTTTGTTGTTCAACAAAACAATGACTGTGGATTTATTTGTTTTATTCCTTGGAATTTTGGTATGGGGATTAGTTAGCCAGATCATTTATTATGGTACATTCATGCTTATGTATTGTATATACCCACTATGCAATATATTGTTCTTGAAATATATGATTTTTAATGGAAGGAGTCATTTGAGATTCGAAAGCAACTTTGCAATTGGGTGATCTTAAGTAATTTCAACTACTTGCATTGTAAATGCCTTCCTCCTATAACTAAACTTCAAATAAGAACACACACTTGAAATGCCACTCAATGATTGGCATATAATTAATTTATGGCTATTCTAGCATTTTATATCAATTTATTGTTATTTTAAATTTATTACATATTTATAAGGTTATTGATTGCATTAACATAATTTAATTATGGAACCAATTTCCAAATATTCCACTTTACTATGGTCCTTTGTAAGGTGTTCCTTTTGAGACTAATTTTAAAAAGATATTGCTTAAATATTAGAACTATCAAACAAATTAAATCAGAAAACTTGAGTGAAATATTTAAATACCATGTCTTCATATTGCAAAACTAAAATCTTATAAAAAATAACGTCACTATGCAATACAAACTATACCGTGAATCTATACGTCCAATACCACACATATTTTCAAAGAATGTCATCACTTATCTTATATAAGTAGAAACTTTACTTTAATATATGAAAACAATTACTATATACAAAAAATAACATCACTTATTGAAAATAAGTAATACCTTAACTTAAATATTGAAGTATCATTGTTTGGTAAAAAGAATATTGTGCCTTAGTAATAAATTATACAAGGATTTCATGCATCCTATATCATGCATTTTAATTAAAAAAAATACTACCATTCATTATAATCAATAATACTTTCACCTATCTAAAGGCACATAGTATTGGAAAAAATTTATTACATGTCTGTGCCAAACTAGACATGTTTAAAACCATGTTTATGCTAGAGAGAAGTGAACACAATTTAGTAGACAATCATATTCCATCTTATTCTTTTAAAGGACACTTTAAATGACATAAAATAATGCACTCTCGTGTAACAAATTGTGTCCATTATCTATTTTATTAAATGTGGTTAACCACACATTTGATTGCTCAACCATACTTAATTGTAACTTTACATATATTTAAGATTCTTGATTTAAACACGAGCATATATCACTGCCATATGGTGAAATTTCAGAAATTCTCTAAAATCCCTTAAGTAATCTGATTACAAATCTCTTCCTAATAAGGAAATTTCTGAAAAAATGAGAGATACATTCATTAAGCAAGGGTAAGGGCATAAGGAATAGAAATGAAGGTTTACATAATGAAACCTGACAAGAGGAGTCTAAACATCCTATGCTACATTTTAATAAACTACTAGAGCATTTGAATATACTATGTCTTTTTTATTGTATTCTTTGGTACAAATTGGTTTGATTATAGAACTAGTTAATATGTTTACAAATGCAAGGTAAACCAAATTTTTTGATATTTATAAATATGTGTATGTTGAATTGAACCTCAAAATTTTGTCAGTATTTAAGCTGAATAAACATGTTGGTTAGGATGATCAAATGAGATTTAAACTTGGGATAAGTGGCACATATTTCCTAATGTTAATTTTATAATTCAGTGTCAAATATATATTCAATTTTTATAAGCATTTACATACTAAATAGGGTTTGGTTGTGTGTAAGTTTTAATTATTAAACCTCATTAATCCGCAAGCATATAGTTTGTTAGCGTAGTACCAAAAGTATCGATCCCACGAGAAGGGAACTAATCTAATCCTAAAATCTAAGGCCAAAAACAAATTAAAAAAATTCAAGATGCAACAAAACTAATACAAGAATTTAATTCAATTAATTAAATTAAGAATCAAACACGAAAATACTAAGTATTAAACAATTTGCAACAAACCAAAGAATCAATCGAAGGAAATTTCCAATTGAGAGAAAGGGAATTTTACTTATCCTTAATGCCAACCTAACTGATTATGAATTATTGGATTGTTGGTTCTAGACTATCCTAGGGTTAATTACTCTCTCTCGAGTTATAACCATTAACCCTAAATCATAAACCCTAATTAGATTGTAGAGGTTGCAATCTCTCAATTCACAACCTATCCAAAACCATAATTAGTTCTGAAGTTCTCTAATAAACTATTGGAAACCTATACAAAATCTCTGTCTGCACAAATTATCGATCTAATTTAACGCTAATTGCTATTAAATCACCTAACTCTTATTGGTCCAATTTAATCATTTTTCATTCGATTCACCCTCTTAGTTTATTATCGAATTATGCAATAGTAGAATCAAGCCACAACAATTTCCAATAAATACATAAACAATCAGATTCTCGTTAATTCAAGAATAAAATTCCGAAGGTGAGTTTAGAACATCCTCAACATTCTAGATCCTATCATTAACTGTTCAATCCAATTCTATATAATAATAAAACTAAAAAGAACAGGAAATGCAATCTAAAATGAATGACAAGAAGCAACAAAGCTGGAAAACCTTCTGATCCAGGAAGTACTTCGAGTCAGCTTCTTCTCCTCTTCTCTCTTCCTTTTTCTCTTCCTTTAGCTCTTGATGATCTCTCTCTAGGGTTTCTCAAGGTGGATGATGAAAAAAAGCTCACTTCTCTACCTCTTTTTGTTCTTTTTATATCCTCTTGTATTTTGGGTAACCCTAGGGTTTTTCTAGGGTCCGAAAGGTCCAAAAAATCTCTCAAAACTTGATGTTCGTGAGCCTTAGGTCATGATCATGGCATGTACTCCACAACCGTTGGCCATTCCCTGGGCTTATATCATGACTGTAGTATATAGGTCACGATTGTGGGCCAAATCTGGAGCTTCTGTTATGATTGTGGCCTGACATGCCACGATCGTGGGTCGGTATTTCAGCTAGAATGTCTCCAAAACTCCTCTGTTCTTTGATGTTGACCTTGAAATATTAGCAAACGCATCAAAGTATCTCGAAAATATAATATTTAAGCTCAAAGACTTGTATTAACCCATAAAACACTTAAAACATAAATAATTAACAAACTAACACAATTCTAACCTAAACACATACTAAATGAGTGAATTAATAATTAAATACATATCAAACTAAGCCCTAAATCATGATGCAATTTACACTTATCAACATCCCCACACTTAAACATTTGTTTGTCCTCGAGCAAACAAAACATCAAACACACAAAATCACAAAGTGCACAATGCAATAATGATACAATGACTTCAACTTCATAAAATAAATTTAACTTTAAACACAATCTTTCAAGTTATTTCAAATCATTAATATGCAAAATCAATATCTAGGGGCTCTAGACTAAACATACATATTAATCAAAACTCAAATGTCAAGTTACTCACTCTTTTTAATTGCACACATATATTAACAATTCTTTGTTCATTCAAACTCTATAACTACTCATAAGTATATTTTTATGAAAAGTCAAGCTATTTACAAGTTCAGTAAGTTTTATTAGAAATTTTTTTTCAATTTAATATTTTGTAGACATATAACTAGTCTTTTACTCGGAGGTGAATATTGGTAATGAATGTCGATCCAGTTACTCGACTAAGTCATGTTTTTGTTAAGCGGTTTGGTTGAAACGTCATTATAGTCTTTTGAAGCGGAGGCACACATTTATGATGCTTGTTGATCCAATTACTCAACTACATCACGTTCTCAACTAGCTACTAGCTTTATTCATAACCCAAAGGCCAGTGGAATAGTTGCTATTTAAAATTAACAAACACACATTATTTATTTTTTTATTGCCTACCTTGTTGATTTAGCTACTCATTTTCATGAAAAATTACTTGCAGAGCTACTTTAATCGAAAGACCTAAAATTATGAATGAATGTGACAATTTAGAGGGTGACAAACTAACACTAAATTCTAATTAACTTGTATAGTTAGCCAAAGAATCGATACAATATTTTTGCGAGCTAATGAATCTTCACAACCTAATAAACGATGTTCAAAATTAAATCAGTTTCAATCCATCTAAGCCATTAACATATTCGCACAATTCATAAATGTAACCTAACAAATTATCATACAATATGCAAAATTCACATTCAAAACAAAACATATAACCCTCCCCACACCTGAACAACACATTTTCCTCAACATGAGAAGGAGGCAAATAAAAATGCATGGCGAGAAGAAACATAAATTAAAGTGAAAACAAAAATAAAATAAAGACTAAATTTCAAAAGAAAAGGGTTAGAAACAAAGCCTCACGATGATGGAGGTGGAGATGGTGTCGGAGGTGGCAGTTGGATGCCTTGAACCTCGAAGTAATGATGGATGAGATGTATATCCCAACTCTAACGTCGTTGTGTTTAGGCCATCTCTTTCATTCTTCTAAAGTTCTCTACAAGTGTATCTATAATTACCTTGGTGTTTGCGGAGATTGTATCGAGCACTTTCTTCCACTGGTTTATCTGTGTCTTCTTCCTCCTCAAACTCCTCACTGGTTGAATCTTCTTCTTATTGTTGCTGAGCACTCGAACACATTTGATTGGTCCTAATCTTGACATATATCTTGGCACTAATATCCTAAAGTTCCATATTACAAGACTTTAAGATTTTAGCTCGCCACAGATGATGATGATTTATGAATTCAAGATGGTAGACCGCGATTATGTTGCACTCAACTCTATAGTAATCAGCTATGGCTGAAACCAAGTAATCCATTCCTAAGTTATTATTCCTCTTACATTGAGTAGCAATAATTGCATTAACGATCTGGTCTATGTACCACAATAGGAAAAGTTCCTTCGTCAAACACTTATTGGTTTCTGTTTTGTCAAAAGCAGTTTGACACATGAATTTGTTCAGCAACAAGTATTCGTGGCTACTGATGATGTTGTTGTGTGCATTTTTAGCGTCAAAACGTTCTAACCTAGTTAGTTCAGTCTAGTAAGGGGTGACACGAAAATCATCGTGCTGATCCACTACAGATGATTCGGGGAAACCACAAATTTCTTACAAAGTCTCATAATTAAGCTCATAAGGTTATCCCCGCAACCTAAACCATAATTCCCTAGGTTTATTGGATTTGAACCGAAGGGATATGAAGAATTCTACGATAAGTTCTTCGTAATTTGGGTATTGAAATTGAATAAACTGTCCCCATTGAATTCTCTCTGCTAAATTTTCAACCTTATCTCTCAATTCTAGTTTATCTAAAGTCTTAAAATGAAAATACTTGGGTATTGAGAAAGGTGCTCTATAATCAACTACCCTATTCTTTCTCCCTCGTCCTGAGACTTGGTTTTGTCCGAATGATTGATCACGCTTTGTTGACTGCTTAATGTGCAACATACTAGTTTTCAAGTAAATAGAAGTTGGAAGAGACTGGAAGTTTGGAATTTGGTTAGAAAGATGTTAGAGCATTTGAAGATTCTAACTTAAAGAGATAAAGTTAGAATGAAAGTGAATGAAAAATGGTGTGACATGAATATATAGGTGAAGGAAGGATAAAATGGTAAAAATTAACTAAAATTCACATGGACTATTTTTTTCCACCAATTTTTTAATTTTTCTTCTTTTGTAGGTTTTAACTCTCCTAACCCCATTTGTTGGCTAAAGGTATATGGCATCATATGATACTTTCTCCCAAATCTATGAATGCACTGTCTATTTTGACTCCATTGATACTGCAAGGAATGTAAAAGTCTCCTAAGTCCTCTTTCTTCTATGCTATATTAGGGTTTTCTTCCGCTATGCGCTCCTTAACCTTCTTTTGGATTGATTCCTTTAGCGTGAGCCTCGTTTGTAGGTGTTTCGTTATGTCCTCAACCATGTTTAATTTAACCTCCTTAGAATTCCTTGTCGCCTTACTTAAAATTGACTTCTGCTGAGCTAAAATAAGGTACGGGAATTTTGGTCGAGGTTCCTCAATTGGCTTAATTACAAGCTCATTTAGAAGGAATTCCACAATTGCTTGTCCTTCTCTATTATCTCCATCTTCTTTCCCATGTTCAAGTTTATTTTCTTGGGTCTAAGTAATGGCCATGTTCCATTCCTTTGGGTTAGATTTAGTATTGCTTGGAAGGGTTCCTACATTTTGAGTAGAAATTGCCTCCGCTAGTTAACCTACTTGGACCTCCAGATTATGTATTGAAGAGGCGTAGTTATTAGTAACTTGCTCAAACTTGCTTTCAATGTTCCTATGTGCATCCCCTATGCCTCCAATTTTATCTAAAATCCTATCCAACTTAGATTCCATTGAGTTTGGTTTATCTTGTTGGAAGTCTGGTTGTCCTTAAGATCTAAACTGTCCTCCAGTATTATTCGTCTACAAGAAGTTAGGGTGATTCTTCTACTTGGGGTTGTATGTATTGGAATAAGGATTGTTTCCCCCTCCTCATCCATATTGAGCTCCCATATAATTAACTTGCTCCAGATCAGTTTCCTTTATCAAGATACAGTCCACCGTATCATAGTCCATCTGTCCACAGAGTTTACATTTTAGTTGCACAATTTTACCAAAGTTGAGGACAAAGCCTTCATATTGTTGAGCTATCGAGTTAAATTTTCAATTTTAACTTGCATCTCTGTCATTTGATCCATAACTACAATTCATTTTTATTCTTGGAAAGTGGTGGTTTGTCCACTCTACTCATTCATCTATAGGCAGCTATTACTTGCCATCTCCTCTATCAACTCTTCTGCTTCATTTACCATCTTTCTCATCAGTGATCCTCCTAAAGCTGCATCAATCGTACCTCTTGTATATGGAGTTACTCCATTATAGAATATTTGCAACAATAATTCCTTGGGTAAGTTATGGTGTGGGCATTTTCGTTGCAAATCCTTGTATATTTCCCATAATTCATAGATTAATTCCCTATCACTTTACTGGAAGTTGGTAATCTCCTTGATAATCTTCATGGTCTTAGTAAGGGGAAAAAAAATTTTAAAAAGGCATGAACTAGTTGATCCCAAGTGGTGACAATGGCTGGGTTAAGAGAATCATACCAGGCCTTTGTTCTATCTCTTAAGGTAAAAGGAAAGAGTCTAATTCTTACCGCTTTCTCCGACATCTGATGGTACCAAAAGGTATTGTAGATTTCAAGGAAGGTCACTATATATGCATTGGAATCTTCATTCATTAGCCCATATAATTGCACGTTCAGTTGAAGCATATTTAGGAAGGCTGGTTTAATTTCGAAAGAGGCTGCTTATACAGGTGGCCTAGCTGCTCCTTGGTTGGCCACATTAAATCACGGTCTCATGAAATCCATAAGAGTTCTTTGTTGATGTCCTTGGTTCGCTCTGTGGTCCAAATCTTGCTAAAATTCCTCGGTCATTATTGCTTTCGTGATTTCTTCTTCTTCTTCACACCAAGCTTTCCTAATTGATCATTTTAATCGAATGATATCTAATTCTAAGGTTTTAGTTGCACGACTCGAACTTCTTGTGACTCTTGTGTTTATGTAAGAGCACGATTTCATAAATAGAAAGAACTGAAAAAAAATAAATAAAAAAGAATAAAAACTAACTAATGCCTTAAATTAAAGAATTAAACTAATCACCTCCCTAGCAATGGCACCAAAAATTTGATCGGGTGTTAAAGTGTATAAGTTTTAATAATACCTTTGATAATTTGCAAGCTCATGGTTCGTTAGCGTAGTACCCAAGGTGACGATCCTATGAGAAGGGATAATCTAATCATAAAATCTAAGGCCAGAATAAATCGCAAAAATTTAAAATATAACGAAACTAAAATGAGAATTCAATTCAATCAATCGAATTAAGAATCGAACATGAAAATATTAATTATTCAGTAGTTACAACACACCCCCAAGAATCAAGCTAAGGCAATTACCAAATGAGAGAGGGAATTTTACCTCTCCTAACACTAACCTAACTGATTATGAATTACCAGATTATTAGTTTTGGACGACCTTAAGGTTGATTACTCTCTCTCGATTTATAACCATTAATGTCACGACTCGAAACCACATCGGGCACATGACAACCACTGCATACTCGGACTAAGGATACTCGCAGTACCCTTAACTTGACTATGCAAGGCTAACTAGATAACTTTAAAAAATATATTTCAGCAGCACAATAGTTGTATTATGAAAATCCCAAAATGAAAAACACCTATAAATCAGTTTCAAACGTACTTCTATATTCACATTAAAACTTTACCACAACTTTTAGACTTTGAAGTCCACTCAAAAGCAATCTCAACAACAGTATAAAATGTTCATACATAAAGTCATTTACAAACCACATGATAGACAAGAGTTAATTTACAAAATTACAAAGCATATTAACATAATCATGAGCCACTATACAATAAAAGTACAAAATAGAGACTACCCATGTACGGTAATCAAAACCTGATACATACCAAAACTATCTAAATAATCTAAGGATGTTTTTACAAATCTAACATGCATGTAACCACCTATGAAGTGAATATGCATGGCATAGAAACACATAGACCTAGTTTATAACTCATCCCATACTAGTTAGGAACCACATAGGCCTAGCCTATTAATCACTTTTTCAGTGAACATAGGTTCCAGTTCCAGTAAACAAGAGCATAAAAGCATTATATGTAAAATCAAAAATCGTCAGGAAGTCAAATCTTAGAATAGGCCAAAATAGTTATGTGAATTGCCACTAGTCGGCTAAACTAATGTGCACACCCACTGAATCCTGATGTTGGCTCCACTTTCATCTGTGGTGAGTCTAGACTACGATTGATAAGAGCGTCATGACCCCTAGGTGATGTCCTCATCAATGACCAGACCTCTAAGTGTGCAATCACTGGCAAGTCCTGTAAAATGGTAACGTTACAAGGACTCGATTTTTATGTACCAACGTCAAGGGTATGGGGGTCGCTTAATCCATTGTGCCTAGCACACGATTAGCTAATTGTTATCTCACCAATCACAAAAAAAATCGTATAAAAATATTTAATACTAAAATCAAGTAAGGTACCATGCCTTTATTTATCGGTCAAACAGATAAAATGGAACCTTACCATGGCTCTAAGCCAAAAGAGAATACATACATGACTTGGTTATGCATATGTAAGTTCCAAAACATTATTTCATGCAGGAAAAGTCATCTTTTGCACTCCAAGTGCAAGGTTGTTCAAAAATTTATTTTCAAAAAATATATAAGTATACTAGCATCTATTTAAGATTTAATTCTACTATGCATTACCTAAGTTCAAAATTCAAATACAAGTCATTATGCATGTCTTGTGTTGTCCTAGTCCCATCTGAGAGATATGTTTGCCCCAACTCACCTCAAAAAAAGGTCTACACTCCTTTGACCTCAACAATTCTCGGTACGAACTCCTTGATCCATAACTCCCGAGCCTTTATACATACAAATGCAATGTATTTACTACTCAAAAAATAACTCATATTTGTACACCATCACATAAGTGTATAAAACACAATACCACTATTGTTTTAAGCTATAAGATTCGGCCATTAAGCTTCTCACATGGTTACTTCCCTTATTATTCACATAAGCTTTCTTTTGCACTTTCCAAGGCCTTTAATGCCTTAATCTAATACTTACACATTTCAAAGCATAATTAAGCACATTTTTATCCAAGCACATTAGGCCACTACTCATCAATCTAAGCA
>JANIIA010000006.1:56564387-56575206 GCA_027478495.1 Erythroxylum alaternifolium | reverse complement strand
CTCTCAATTTCTCCATTTAATAACTTCAATCTTAAAAAAAAATTATATCCCCAAAAATTATAATTAAAGCCTAATCATAATAAAAATAATAAAATTTATCCTCAAACAAATCGGGGTCCAACATACTATGTATATCGTTGTTGTAGTTGTGTGGAGATGATATAATCCACGACCTAGAAAATTATATTTTTTTCTGAAGCTAAATAAAAGACATCAGCTGGAAAAATAAACTTGATTATCCATCGCAAGACTTGAAATTATTTCATCATCTGTAAGCAACAGCAAGCAAATTCAACTTGGTAACTTCCAAGACGATAAAATAAGTAAGTTCCATGTTCAAATCGTACAAGTGTACTTGTACCGGCCAGTTCAAGTTTGATAAGATACATACTGTTAAGATATAGGCTACGATATCTTAATATTTAATTTTGGAAATTATTTATTAATTGGCCTTAGTTATGTTTAAGTGAGACTTTTTGAAGACAAGTTTGATAAGTTTAAAATTCTAATTAGGATGATATTTAGTATGTATATCCTATTGTGGGATAATAATGATCTTTTGGAAATTTAAGTTGATTTTAGGACTTAGGTGTGATATGGGTTGTATGGTGGATGACTGGACAGCTGGGATTTCCAGGATGATTTTCAATAATCTTGATCAGTTGATTGGGTTAAGGTATGACAATATATGCTGCTGATTTTTTTGAAAAAATTATATGACTTCATTGGAGTCTTGGGAGCTACGTTTTTCAGCAGTCTTTGTTGTCAATTGTAAGTCTTTTTGTAGCTGTAATTTTTAGTAGTGTTTTGGCTGCATAATCTATACATGTGGTGAAATATAGCTACTGGGTTTTTTATTTTTAATGATCTTTGATTGTTGGATTTTATGTTGATTCTTGATCCACATTGGCTGTTACATTTCTCTATTCTGGTATGATTTTGTGGGCTGCAAAATTGTTGATCGTGCATGATTTAGCTACTGTGTTCTCTTCTATTTTGAACATCTATTAAAGGTGATTTTGCATCTGATTTTTCTCCCTATGTTTGCGTGATCTAGTTGGGAAAACTCTATGATTATGGAATCTTTGCAGCTACTGTTCTTGATTAATAATGGTGGTTTTATGAGAAAAATTCCAACAATTGTTATGGTTGTTGCAGTCCCAACATTCGCAATGTTTTGGTGAAGAAACGCCTATGTTTATTGGTGATTTGTTCACTGCTGTGTACGTGGTGGTTTGGTGACAATATCAGAGGACTGCAAAAACATTCTCGATGAACAACTTTTTGTTTCGTCATTGAAGGAGCTGAATTAATTAGGGAAGTTGTTTTTTCTAAATTTAAGTGTATTTATTTATGTTTTTTTATTTTAATCACTTTGAGTTATTTGTTTATTATCTTTCGATAAAAGTTGTTGAGAGAAATCCTCTGTTGAGGTTAATAAGAGTCAGTTATTGAGTGTGATTTACTTTCACGAGTAGTGAGGATGAGGGATAGTGTCAAGGGTTATGTGAGTCGACACTGTAATGCCTTCAGTAAAACTATTGTTATATCATAGGTGAAAGTAATTAAGCTGGGTAAGGGCCTAGCAGAAGTAGGCAAGATATGTCGACCTGCGTTAATAAATTTCGGTGTTGATTTACATTTGTGTGTTTAATTTTTTTAGTTTTTGATTGTGCTAGAAACGATTACAGCCAAATCGAAGAGTTTGCAAAACTACTACATCCTATCGAAATTTTCAATTGGTATTAGAACTGGTCACCGGATCAAAACTTGGTATAATAAGTTAGTGAAGATCCACGTTTCGCGAATATGACTACAAAAGAAGGAGAATCAATCACGAGGCTGCCTCTGTTGGATAGTTCTAATAATCCTGCGTGGAAGTCACGAATGAGAATCTTTATTTAGGCATAGGAAATAAAAGCTTAGAACTCGGTGCTATAAGGCTGGATACATCCAATGATAACTAATGACAAGGGAAAACTAGCACTAAAAGATTTGTCTGAGTTGACAAGAGCTGAAGAAGAGAGATCACTTGGAAACTCTCAAGTCATGCATGACATCTTTAGTGTTGTTGATGAAAGTCGCTTTTCACTAATATCAGCTTGTAAATCAGCTAAAGAAGCGTGAGATACTTTGCAAACTATAAATGAGGGATCGAAATCTGTGATAGCCTCAAAACTTCAGATGTTGGCTGTGAGATTGAAGAGATGAAGATGGACAAGAGTGAAATCATTGGAAACTTTTATGAGAGATTGTATGACATAGCAAACCACATCAACTCGAGAAGAAATTCTCTAGCTTGAAACTGATTAAGAAGACATTGAGATTGTTATCTCTGAGGTTTATACCAAAAATTGTAGTAATCGAGGAAGCTTATGACATCAATGAATTGTCGTTGGATAAGGTAATCGGGATTCTTACTAACTTTGAAATGAATTTGTTAAGGGGAAGCAAAGGAAGAACAAAAAATTAGCATTGCAAGTTGAGATTGGTAAAGCCGTGAATGACTTAGAAGATGAATCTGATGAGAATGAGGATATGAAGTTATTGACAAGAAATTTCAGTAAATGGTTAAAGAAAGTGAAGAATGATAGACTCGAGTTTAGGCAAAATGGTGGGAGTTCATCAAATAGCCATTTTAAACATCAAGCTAAAATTCAAAAGGGTGAAAGAAAGGTGAAGAAAATTTAATGTCATGGATGTTAAGGCTTCAAACATATGTAAGCGGAATGCACTAATACTTTGAAGAAGAAAGTCCCATATAAGTACTTGAAGTGAGAATAAATCCAAAGTGTAAATGATAATGAAGAAGAAATTGTGAGTAGTGCTGCGTTAATTGTTTTATATGGCAAAAGTCCAGTTGCTTGCTTAACAACAATCAAGAAGGAAGAAATTGATGATGAAAATGTAGATAAATAAGAAAATTTTGGGAAAAACACAGATGAATCAACTCAAAGTTTAATTTCAGATTATGATAGTGATGACAATAATTTAGATGATAAGAAGTAAGATATTTATGAAGCCTACGAATTAATGTATGCTAAATGGGTGCAAACGTGCAAGAAGAATGAAAAGCTAAAGAAGGAAAACTCCTCTATGATGAACATCATTCAAGCTTTAGAGAAGAAACTGTTATCTATAATGAATGAGCTTGATGAAACAAAATTGAAGTTGATCAGTACGGAAAAGGAAATAAGAATATTAAATGGAGGTACCGAAAAGTTAGGAAAGTTGATAGAAATTGGCAAGATTAAAGGGAACCTTCAAGGAATTGGCTATAAAAGTCAATGTTCTAATTCGAATGATAAGAAAAATGGTGCAACTAGATCTATCCAAGGAGAAACCCCAAGGAAGAATCAGAGGTTTACACTTACATGTCACTTCTATAGGGTTATCGGGCATATAAGGCCAAAATGCTACAAGTTATTACAAATAATATTTCAAAGGGCTCAAAATCGAAAATCTATACACCCTCCATTAAATTTCTAGCAGCAGTCCACGTTACCAAAACATATTTAGGTTAGAAAGGGTCAATTAAAAACACGAAGACAAATTTAAGGAAAAATAAGAAAGCCCAAAAGGGGGGGGGGATTGTTAAGATACATGATATGTATCTTATTATTAATTTTGACATTATTTGATAATTGGAATTTCAAGATAATGTTGACTAGTTTCAAATTCTAGTTAAGATGGGATAATATATTCCTTGGAGATTTGATTGGTTGATTATAGTAGGGCTATATCTTAAAAATTTTCATTTTTTGGTGTGAATTAACAACAATTTCTGTATGAATTGGAGGCTGAAATTAAAAAGCTATCTTGGATAATATTTGAAAGAATATTGTATGAAGATAGAACTCAATCTTGTGAAAATTTATTGGTGAATCACGTGACTATGCTTGATGCACCTTTGGCTGTAAGTCTTCCTTGGTCTGCCGTGGTTGATGAGTTTTTGGTGCAGCTATATTTTGATTGTGGTCTTTACATGAATCAACTGGGCATATTTATTCTACTCGTCAACATCAATTGAGGGTGGTTATTGGGACTTGACAGCTGATTTATTTTCTAGTGTATGCGTTTTCTTTATACTGCTGTTTTGTTTTGATAAAGTGTTGATTCTTGGTCCATATTGTGCTGCTGCGTTTCTCTGTCCTGACGTGATTTTGTGGGTTGCTAAATTGGTCATCGTGCATGATTTGGTTGTTGCGTTGTCTTCTATTTTGAACGTCTATTGAGGGTGATTTGGCAGCTAGTTTTTCTTCTTGTGTTTTTGCGATATGGCTGGGCAAATCTCCTTATGTGGAATATTTGCAGCTGTTGTTCTTGATCGATAGTGGTGGTTTTCTGAGAAAAATTCCAGCAACTGTTGTGGTAGTTACAGCCCTGATATTTGCATCATTTAAATGAAGAAACGTTTACAGTTGATGATGATTTGTTTGCTGCTATGTATGTGATGTTACGGTGATAATATCGAACGACTACAGTAGATTTATTGGTGGACAACTTTCCGATCTTTCATTGAAGAAGCTGGGATTATTAAGGAAGTTTTTCTTTCTCAAATGTCTTTGTTTATATGCGTTGTTATTTCAACCACTTGAGTTATTTTATTTTCATCATCTGTTATCAAATACTGTTAAAAAAATCCTCTGTTGAGATTAGTAAGAGGCGGTCATACTATTTGGTGTAATTTACTTTCACGAGTAATGAGGACAAGGGATAGTGTCAAGGGTTGGGTTTAGTCGACTCTGTAATGCCTTGAGTAAAACTATTGTTGTATATGTGAAGACTAGTGTATTCTGTATATGAAGACTAGTATATTGTACTGTGTATTCTGTAGTGTATTCTATAGTCTAGTTATCAGCTGAGTGTTAGGTAACGGTAGCCTAGATACGTTAGCTTAGTTAGCTTAGTTTTGTTTTACTTTTGGATATTGTATATAAGAGGTGTCTGTACACTTTTCATTAATAACAGAGCATTATTTCTTCTCTCCTAACTTTACTCTTCACTTATGTATCTCTCCATTTTTACATAACTTTAGATGGTTTCAGAGCTTGCGGTTATCACATACTCATTATCGTCGAGATTCCTTGGAAGCTAAGCTTGATTTAATCGATTGGATGGTAGTTGAAGCTAATCTGCAAGGTTCTGCGTTAAGTTTAAGTGAATCTCCTTTATTGCAGATTGCGAGTATTAGTGATGCTAACAATGGTTCTTCCAGAACTACAGCGATAGTTGCTGGAGCAATCGATCCTCTTCTCTTATTTAGTGGAGATCATCTTAGTATGTCTCTCACTGCTGTTCAATTTAATGGCATGGGATTTCTAGGTTGGAGTCGTACTGTGAAAATGGCTTTAGGTGACAAAATGAAATTAGTTTTTATAGATGGTTCATGTGTTAAGCTTGTTGCTGTTACTGATCCTGATTATCACAAGTGGACCAGATGTGACTATATGGTTACATGTTGGATTTTAAACTCTATGATTCCTGAGATTTCTTATTCTTTTTTATATGCTCAATCTATTGAACAATTATGGGAGGTGATTAATGAAAGGTTTGGTCAGAGTAATGAACCTCTGATTTATCAGATTGAGCGTACATTGAGTCAAACTACTCAGGGTAACATGTTTGTAGCTTCTTACTTTAGTAAGCTCAAGAGGTGCTATGAAAAATTGCATAGCTTAGTTGGTATACCAATTTGTAGTTGTGGCATAATGAATGAGAAATTCATCAAGATGGAAAATACATCCAAGCTCATGCAATTTTAAATGAAACTTAATGATGAGTTTAAAGGAGTGAGGAATCAGGTGTTGTAAATGGATCCCTTTTAGTCGGTTAATAGAGCTTATTATTTGGTTCAATAAGTTGAAAAACAGAAGGAGGTGACTAGTCATATTGTAGATCCAACTGATTCTCGGTTAATAGTGGAGTTGGAGGTTCTAAAGAGTTTAATGTGAGCTCAAAAGGGTCTAAGAAATCTGGCAGAAGGTATTGCATTCATTGTAAGCAAGAGGGACATGTGTATGACAACTGTTTCGAAAGGATTGGATATCCTGACTGGTACAAGGGTAAGAAGGGAAAGAGATTTAACAGGATGGCTGCTCATGTTACTGCTAGTAATGGTCAGCAAAATGAAGCTGATAGAGATACACCACTAGAGTTGGATGATGATGAAGGCAGTCAAGTTAATCAGAAGATGATCAACAAAATGTACCAAGAACTGGATAGTCTTATAAGGAAGTTCAAGACAAAGGCTACTGTTACTCCACGTGATGTTGTAGGGACCAATGTCAATTTTGCAGGTATTGTTTTTAACTCATCTGCTTTTTCTTACTTGCATAATGATAGTATATGTGGGAATTGGATTGTGGATAATGGAGCTTCTGACCATATGACTCCATATAGTCATCTGTTCTTAAATACCAAATTACTTTCCAAACCCATTCAATTACTTTACCTGATGGTTCAACTAAAAGTGTTACATTAGTTGGATCTATTCATATAAGTCCTACCTTGATCTTGCATGATGTATTGCATGTACCTGAATTTAGCTACAATCTTCTCTATATTAGCAAATTACTCAAATCTTAAAACCTTGTGGCCCATTTTTACTCATCTCATTGTACATTTCAGGACCATATCACTAGCAAAGTTATAGCTATTGGCAAAGGTATTAAAGGAAAATTCCGTAGATTTTTTAATTCATTATGTTCAAAATGTATCTAAGATGGAAAAATTTCACATACTGTTAAACATTCATGTTTTGTTGCTCAAAATAATGTAGACTTGCATACATTTCATGCAAGATTGGGACATACTTCAGCCTTTAAACTTTGTCATGTCCCTGAATGTAAACAATTTGATGTGAATAAATTCTTTTGTGACACTTGCACAATGGCTAAATCTTATAAAGTACCTTTTCCTAGAAGCACACATATCTCATTTATGCCTTTTGAACTCATTTATATTGATCTTTGGGGATCCTATCACACTACCAACATTGATGGTTTAAGATACTTTCTTACTTTAGTGGATGATTTCTCTAGGGCCATTTGGACTTACTTGCTCAATAGTAAGACTTCGGTTAGCAACATTTTTAGTTCTTTTATGAGGTATGTTCAGAACCATTTCTCAAAAATACCCAAATATGTGAGGTCGGATAATGGTTCTGAATTTGTTAATTCACAGTATGGGCAATTCTTGAGAGAAACTGGGATCATTCATCAAAAGGATATGACCTATAGCCCTCAACAAAAAGATGTAGTTGAGAGAAAACATAGGCATTTGCTTGATACTGCTAGGTCACTCAAAATACATGAAAATTTACCTAATTATCTCTATAGAGAGTGTCTTTTATCAGCTAAATATCTCATTAATAAAATGCCTACACCCATATTGGACTGGAAAGCACCCTATAAGTTATTGTTTCACTCCAAACTAGAATATACTCATTTGAGAACAATAGGATGCCTTTGTTATGCTGCTAAAGTTGGTCCAAAGGGTGATAAGTTTTAGCCAAGAGCAAATAGATGTGTGCTTATAGGGTACCCTCCTGCCTAAAAGGGATATAAACTTTTTGATCTCGACATTAATTGCATTTTACTAAGCAGAGATGTTTTTTGTGAAGATATCTTCCCATTTTGAAATTTGCATTCTTCTGATATGCCAATTCCCACTGTTCCTGTGATTATTATATCTCCTTCGTTAAACATTTCTCCTTTTGTGGATTATACTGAACACTCTTCTCATGTTATTGGTACTACTTCTTTTCCTACAAATCATTCATCTCCCAATATTTCTGTTCCTTCACTTGAGAATCTTAATGCCTCACCTCCTTTATCTCTTATACATGTTCCTCAAAATTCACCTGCAGAATTTCCTTCGAATAATACTACTCCTTCTCATTCACCAGTACTAAGAAGGTCTTAAAGAATTAAAAGGTAGCCATATTGGTTGCAAGATTTTGTCCTGAATGCCAATGCCAACAATGTTTTTTCTTCCACTTCTCACGCTTACTCAACCGCTCATCCTCTCGTTACTGAAAAAGACTTCCATCACCTTCCCTACCATCATGTTGTCTCATTGGCTAAAGTTTTCACTACTCATGAACCTACTAACTATGTTGATGTTAGTCAGGACAAGCAATAGGTGGAAGCAATGCAAAGATAGCTCGATGCTCTCAAGAGGAATTAAACTTAGGAGTTAACTGTTTTACCTGCAGGACATAAATCTATTTCCTTTAAATGGGTGTATAAGGTGAAGTATAATCCGGATGGAACTATAGGAAGATACAAGGCCCAGTTGGTTGTTGAAGGTTTTGACCAAAGGGAAGGTAAGGATTATAAACATACTTTTTCTCTTATAGCTAAGCTTGCTACTATTCGGGTTGTAATTGCATTAACTACTGCTAGGAATTGGCCTATTCATCAAGTAGATGTTAATAATGGTTTCTTGCATGGTTGCTTTGATGAGGAGATTTATATGTTTCCTCCTGATGGTTATATTAAGGCTCAATCTGGTCAGGTCTGTCATTTAAAGAAGCCTTTATATGGTCTTAAACAGGCCTCTAGATAGTGGAATAAGGAGTTTACTATGTTTTTTGTTCAGCTGGGCTATAATCATTCCATCAATAATTATTCTTTGTTTGTTAAGCAATCGGGTGGTCAGTTTACTACAAAATTGGTGTATGTTGATGACATTTTGATTACTGGTAATGATAATTCAGAAATTGTTGATCTAAAGGTAGCCTTGTATACCAAGTTTACTATCAAAGACTTGGGTCTTGCAAGATATTTCTTAAGTATTGAGTTGCATAAAACTGAACAGGGTACCTACTTGAATCAGAGGAAGTATGTTTTGGATATTTTGACAGAGGCTGGTTTGACGAGAGTCAAACCGTGCTCCACTTCTCTTCCTCAGCATCTGAAACTCTCCATTTCTGAAGGGGCACATCTGAAAAATCTGGAAGAGTACAGAAAGGTTCTGGGCAGATTATTATATCTGACAATGACTCGACCTGATATTTCCTATTTGGTGCAACATCTCAGTCAATTTTTATCTGCTCCTAAGATTCCTCATATGAAGGTTGTTCTTCACGTGCTCAAGTATTTAAAAGTATCCATTTCTGCAGGATTATTTTATCCTATGCAGTCTTCTCTTTAGCTCGCTGATTTTTCTGTTGCAGATTGGGCATCTTGTTTGATGTTTAGGAGGTCTCTTACTGGATTTTGTGTCTTTTTAGGGCATGCTTTGGTGTCTTAGCAGACGAAGAAGCAACCTACTATTTTTTAATCCTTAGCCGAAGCAAAATATAGGAGTATGGCTGCCAGTACAAGTGAGCTTCTCTGGTTATCTTATCTACTCAAAGATTTGTGTATCCCTATTCAATTGCCTGTTACTATGTTTTGTGATAATAAAGTTGCCCAAAAAATAGCAGATAATCTATGTTTTCATGAACAAACTAAGCATTTAGATATCGATTGTCACTTTACTCGTGAGAAAATCCAAGATGGTTTTCTTCAAATTGTTTATATTCCATCTGCGTTGCAATTGGCTGATGTTATGACCAAAGCTCTTGGTTAGGAGTCATACTTGGCTATTTCGTCCAAGTTGGGTCTTATTTCGTTTCCAACTTGAGGGGGGATGTGAAGACTAATGTATTGTACTGTGTATTCTGTATGTGAAGACTAGTGTATTGTACTGTGTATTTTGTAGTGTATTCTATAGTCTAGTTATCAGCTGAGTGTTAGATAACAGTAGCCTAGATAAGTTAGCTTATGTAACTTAGTTTTGTTTTACTTTTGGATATTGTATATAAGAGGTGTATGGTACACTTTTCATTAATAACAGAGCATTATTTCTTCTCTCTCCAACTTTACTCTTCACGTACGTATCTCTCCATTTTATATAAGTTTAGAGTATCAGAGGTGAAAGTAATTAAGCTGAATGAGGGCCACTACAAGAAAACCATATATTAGTAAGGGAAAATTACCGGCAGAAACAATTCCATAGCTGATTACCGATGGAAAATAAATATTCGTCAGAAATTCTGTTGTGAAAATTTTCATTTTGCGATGTACGAAATTGTTGTCAATAAAGGTGGAGCGAAAACATTAACGCACATTTACTGACGGAATATAGCGACAAAAACTCCATAACCGTCGGTAAATTTGGCGGTAACTCTTCCTGCAATTAAATAGTGTTGACATTTTACCGATGGATATTATTTTCATCAGTGAATTTTACGCTGCGTCGGTTTATTACTGACGATAATGTGTTCCATCGGTAAATTCAAATTAATCGTTTTAAAAAAATTGAAAACGACATCGTTTGGTTTAATACCAAATGATGTCGTTCTGATTCAGGGGTTAAAGGACCCCGAACCTTTCTTCTTCCTTTCTTCCTCCTTTTTTTCCCTCCTCGCCTCCACTCGTTGCCGTCTTCATCTCCTCTGGTCACCGTCGCCGTCTACATCTCCTCTCGTGCGTCTTCTCTCCGTCTACATCTCCTCTGGTATGTCTTGTGCGTCTCCTCTTTGGTATATATACAATATTTTTGTAATGACACGATTAAGGTACATATGATGATTGGGTTAGTTGAATTGGGTGTATATGGAATATTTTCGTAATAGAAGGATAACTAATCCTTTAGTTTTAGTAGCTGAATTGGGTGTATAGCAATATGTTGATTTTGTTATAAGATGTTGTTTTGTTAATTTGGTTTTACATTTTTTTACTTTATTTCTATCCACCTTTTGCATACATTAATTCATTTATTTTTGTGCTATTTATGCATATATTAAGGATAATGTACAAATTATATG
>JANIIA010000006.1:56465458-56477916 GCA_027478495.1 Erythroxylum alaternifolium | reverse complement strand
GAAATTTAATGGGCCCAAGTGGCTAATAAGAGTTTCTGTTGATTATTATTGTGCTGTGTTAAATTGTTTTAAATAAAATGGGCCAATTGGATTAACCACCTTCTGTACTTTATTTCTCGATTAAAATGTGATGTATTTTGTTTTCAGTTAAATGTTTTTGAAACAGAAAGAATGGGCCCACGTGAGTGACACAATTATAAAGAGTTTTAAAAAAAATGTATACCGACTTTTGTTTACTGAAGTGATGTGACACGTCACCCTCGCGGGGCACGGACTCGGGTATCACTGTCGATATCGGGTTCGAGTTCGGGTTCAGCGGGAGTGGGGTGTTACACTATCTCTCATGGTGAGATATTATCCTTGGAACAATATGCAAAAAATGAGGTAGAGAGAGAGGTTATAAAGAATGTTCCATATTCTAATGTGGTTGGTAGCCTAATGTATGCTCAGGTGTGCACTAGACCGGACATAGCTTTTGCTATTGGACTATTGGGTAGATATCTGGCTAACCCAGGAATAAACCACTGGAATGTAATGAAACAAGTGTTGAGATATTTAAAGGGAACTAAGGATTATATCTTGACATTCATAAGGGCCAACAATCTAAACCTCATAGGGTATATAGATTTGGATTTTACTATGCATCTGGATGATAGAAAGTCCACTTTAGGGTATATTTTATGTTACTAGATGATATAGTATCATGGAAGAGTGTCAAGCAGACATTGGTGACTTCCTTGACTATGTATGCAAAGTTTGTCACATATTATAGGGTTGTTACATAGATGGTTTAGCTCAAAAACTTGATTTTTAAGTTGGTTGTGGTTGATTCAGTGGCTAAACCCATTTGGTTATATTTTGATAATCTTTCTACTGTGTTGTTTAATAACAACAATAAGAATATGACAAGGTCTAAGCATTTAGAGATCAAGTATTTGACCATTAAGTAGTTGATACAGAAAGGTGACATTAAGGTAGAGCATTTGGGGGTTGAGTAGATGCTTGTTGATCTTTTAACTAAAGGACTTTGCCGACTTGTTTTTGAGAGACATGTATATAGTATGTATGTATTGAAGTCCTTAGACATTGTTAGTTAGGGATCACTGTATTTGCTCCTTATACTTTCATATGTTTTCATGTATTATGATAGTATGATTGTTTAGCGATAAATCTGATCACCATTTATCGTCAATCATACGTGTTATTATAGATTGTCATAATATAGGTGAAAGTCTTAAGGTCTGTGTCGATCTTAAGCATTGTAAAGGTCATTAGGTATATATACAAATTGACCTTAGGCCTACATAATCATGACACATACATATGTATATGTATGGATTTTGACATGACATAGGGGTATATACGTGTTTAATCCTATAAAGGTTTTAGCATTCAGTGAGAAAAATTAAAGTTTCTTTAATGCAATTTAGCATTAAGTGAGAGAAAATAAAGGTTTTCTCTAATGTAGTTTAATATCTAGTGAGAGAAAACAAATTTCTCTAGTGCAGTTTAGCATAAAGTTTAGAGAAATTGAGACCGACAAATAAAAAGATGATACATTTTAGATCATACAAGTAATATCTTCATTTGCCACACTTCATTTTCTCATTCATATTATTGAGGTATTAGATATGCATGATTATATTGAATCTTTGTCACATATGGCATGTGCATTTGATTTTTTTCAGTATCGAAAGCCTTGTAGGAAGGAATGATAGATTTTCATTATCTTTGGATCATTTTTTTTAAAACTTGGTTGACCTATACAGTGATTTGTTGAACCTTTTTTTTTATTTTTTTCATCAATACAAATGTCGTAATTAATTATTGTCCAAGGGGGAGAATATTAGATATTTTCCTATGAGATGGGCAATAGTTAATTACATTTTTAACAATTTCGATAAATTTATGAATAAGCAAATCAAATTTGATCCGAATAAAGATAATAAAGTGGTGCAATAAAGGATCTAGGTTAGTGGGTTAAAGTCTAGCAAGAAAAATGGACACAAGTCAGTGTGGACTGGATTCGTATAAAGTCTATGATGGGAAGCCCAATATGGATGTTATATATAGAAGGTTAAGGTCTTTTGTAACTGTTGAAGCAAATCATGAATGTATGGATACTTTGACCTATTCAGAGGTTCACGTATTCGGAAAGCTACAGGAAGACATTAACCATATCTTGATGATAGACTCTTGTGAAGGCCTCGGTGGATTAGCACTCGTTTTAGCTTCCGAAAGCTCATTTAAGGTCATGGAACCAAAATAAGGTATTTTCTACATTTCTTCGTTTTTTTCCCTTTTATGTTCAATTTGAGATGCATAACTAAGGCTCCTGTTAGGCTCTACAGTCTAATCAAAAGAAAACCTGTAGAAAAGTAGGGTCTATATGAGTTCTTTATTTTATAACATCAATCTTAACATTTCATATTGCTGCATCATATTCAAGAGCAGTCCAATTATTCAACACAAATTAGTTACAGGCAACGGGCTGGAACATTCTTAAAAAATGTTTAATTATATCTTTTATGGATGAGTATGTACCCACCACTCTGACCACTAAACCAAAAAGTATTATAAGCCAATCATCACAACTTCGAATGTCCATTTTCGATAAACCCTAGATATTTTCAAGTAATAGGAACATGGCAACAAAATGGAGACAGTAATATTGAGAATTGATCCAATGAGAGCCACCAGCAATGTGAAGAAAGGAAATCCTAAGGCCCCCACTAACGTGCTAATCAAGAGTCCAGTCCTCAAGAGAATCCTAATGAATTTGGTTTTGTATTTATGAGGTAGTCAATTTTCAATGGCAGTAAGTATAGGTGAGAAGCAAATTTTGTTATAAGAGCAACTAATATTGTGTATATTATAGTTTGGGAGCTAACTTTCCTTATTGGTAATCTTAATGTCACTTGCGATTATACATTTTCCCCAAACATTAAGTAGCCAATGACTGCCATAAAAATGTAGCTTGAAGCAGCCAGAGCAAAGCAAAGTATCAAGACCTATAAAGAAAAAGTTAATTAAGATAACGAATCAGGTTAAGTTGATTAGTGCCACATCGTAGATAGTGATATAGTATTGTAGCCATCCAACATTATCCACTGTTAAGCCCCAATTCTAAACTTGAATTTTTACATATATTTCAGAGCATCAACTTAAGTATATATGCATGTATGTACATACATGTAACTAAGAATTAATTCTAGATTTATTTCATTTCAAAACTAACAATAGTCAACTAACTGGCTCGCTAAAAAAACAGACAAACAATTATATATTTGTAAGTACTGATGATCAATCACTTGAGAAAAACAATTCTTGTCTTTCATGGTTGACTATCAATTTGGAAAAATTGGATGAGCACTAAAGCTAAGTATAGTTGGCACTCTACTAATGTCAAATAGCTTCCCTTTGTTAGAAAATCCTACACTGTTTACCGCACCAACCCAAAGAATGGAAAAAATGATAATCATAGACGACAAAACACCTGTGGCCGACACATAGGAGAGCATGCTGAAGTCTTTCAACCATATGGTAGTTACGATTACAAGACTTGAAATTATGGTGAAAAACTTTTTTCCTTCAACCGTGTGCCCATGAGCCTTGAAGCCCACATGAGGAAATAACTTATGCAAGTTATTAATAGGAAATCATAGACTCAGTCAATTGTAGATAACAATGCCTTGCTATAGATCAGATAATATTAGTTAGATTATATTATAGATAATGATGCCTTGGTGTAGATCAGATCATATGAGTTAGTTTGTTAGATATTCATTGTCTTTATATATTCATTGTAAATCACTAAATTGAAAAAGCTAATATTCTATAAAACACTATTCTCTCTTTGAATTATTTTCATGGTATCAGATCTTTAAAAAGCCTAACTGCAGATCCAATCCCTTCTCAAAATTTTTGACCTGCACCTTTTCTTCGTCTCAAATTTAAGCTATCATGTCAACCAAGATGAAAACTCTGGCTCCTCCTCTGCTGCTGTCAACACCAATAACATCCATAAACCTAAGAGTGTGTATTAAGTTAGCAAACATCCATTACTGACTAATCTTGAACCTTCGTGTGTGTCGCAGGCTATCAAAAATCCACAGTGGAGAGCTTCTATAAATGTCAAATTTGACACGTTAGTCAACAATCATAAGTCGGATTTAGTACTTGTCCGTCCTTATGTTAATGTGGTGGGTAATAAGTGAATATATCGGATTAGATGGAACCTAGATGGATGGATTGCTCGGTATAAATCCCGTCTTATTGCAAAAGGGTTCACACAAACTTAGAGCCTGGACTTTTATGAGATGTTTGCATCGGTTATTAAACTACAAACGATCAAGATAATTTTTACGATTGCTCTTGCCCATGGTTGGTCGATGCCAGATGGATGTCAACAATGCATTTTTACAGGGAGAATTAACAGAAGAAGTTTGCATGAAACAACTCTTGGGATTTATCCATCCTAATCATTCGCATTATCAAATTGCAAAAAGCAATTTATGTGTTACGACAGGCTCCGCGAGCATGGTATGATGCTCTCAAGCAGTTCATTATTTCATTTGTCTTTCGCAACAGTATTAGTGATCCATCTTTATTTATATACAATGCAAATGGAATTGTGGCATATTTCCTAGTTTATGTGGATGATCTATTATTGACGTGAAACTCTGTATCTTTTTTGATAAAGTTTATTGATGCATTATCTAAGGCCTTTTCACTAAAACAACTAGGCTTCCCGAGTTTTTTTCTTGGGATTGAAATAATTCCTACATCTTTGAGTTTGTTTCTATCTCAAAATAAATACATATGGGATATTCTTGATTGATTTGATATGTTAGAAGCTAAATCCTTATCTACTTCGTTATGTACTTCAACTGTTCTTCGTCTTGATGATGGTACTGCTCTAAGAAATGTGTCTGTTTATAAACAAATGGTTGGTTCTCTATAATATATTGTGCACACATGTCCTGATGTGGCATTTATGGTTAACAAACTTGCTCAATTTTCACATGCACCCATTGTTATGCATTTGCAACAACTAAAGAGGGTTTATCGATACCTTAAGGGGACTCTTAATTTTGGTCTTCAACTTTGCAAACTAAAACGACTGGCTCTTCAGGTTTTTGATGATATACCACTACCACTACATGCCTATAGTGATGCTGATTGGGCTGGTAACTCGAATGATAAAACTTTAACATCGTCTTATATTGTTTACTTTGGAGGCAATCAAGTCTTGCGGCATTCTCGACAGTAATGAATAGTTGCACGATCCTCGACAGAATCAGAATATTGATATGTTGTGATGGCTGCAATTGAACTACAATGGTTGTTCAACTTGTTATCCGAACTTCATCTTCCATTCAAAAGTTCTCCGACCTTATTCTGCGACAATCTTGGCACGATTTATTTATGTAAAAATCCAGTTTTTCATATTTGGATGAAATATATTGCATTGGATTACCATTTCGTCAGGTAATTAGTTCAGGATGTCAAGTTACAAGTCGCACACATTTCAACACATGATCAAATAGGAGATGCCCTTACCAAACCATTGCCTTCATCGTGACATGTAACATTGAGATCTAAGATGCATGTCCTCGATGGAGACATGCTCTTGCGGGAGCGTAATAGGAAATCATAGACTCAATCAATTGTATATAACAATGCCTTGCTGTAGATCAAATAATATTAGTTAGTTTGCATTGTAGATAATGATGCCTTAGTGTAGATCAGATCATATTAGTTTGTTTGTTAGATATTCATTGTCTTTATATATTCATTGTAAATCACTAAATCAACAGAGCTAATATTCTATAAAACTCTATTCTCTCTCTGAATTGTTTACAGTTATCACCTTCCAGTATTAGAAATCCTATTGGCACTAGGTAGACTTTAACAAATTGGAAAATTGATATGAGAATCCTACCCCTTCGACCAAATGCATAAGAACCTATATCAGAATAGGTTTTGATTGATGGGTTAGAGTCCACACATCTTTGTAATAACAACCCCGTATAGTAAAATACAATTACCATTATTATCAGAAAGGTAAGGCTTAACCATTCGGCTTGTGCGAGAGTGTATGGAATGGTTATTAGTTCAATTACTGTAAAACCATACAATCCCATGTCACCATAAATGTTGAAGCTTGAAGCTACAAAACGAATTAAGGAAACTATGAAACCATATTCATTCTTTTTTGAAAAAACGAAACCATTTTCATTGATATACAGATTGGAAAAGTAACCTGTCAAAGCATTGAGTCCATTGAAGCAGGTCTTGAAGAAACTCGCTCCTTCTTCAGTAAAGGTCTTAATGAAGTTTAACTTCGTGAGCATTATTCTCTGAGGGTGGCGTGACACTTCTTCGGCCATCAACTATCAATTCGACGAGCTTTCTTAGTAATTACTAACTTAAATGGGAGATATGTATATTTAGAACTCAACTAAGTCGAGCATGAACTTTTTCTAGTCATTGATAACTCAATAACTTTTGAGTTAGAAAATAGGAACAAAATGAAACCTTATGTTCAACTTTATTTAAGAATAGAATGTACCTAGTACTTGTCATCGAAACATGCTTCAAAAGTGCGTGAAGTATTGCCCGCCGACTAGGAAAGAGACATGTTCATTCACATATATTTTAACATCTTTAGTTAATAACTTATTAGACTTTATGCCTTTTGAGTGCCACAAGTAATAAGAAGAAATGCACCACATAAAGAGTAGACTATATGTTTTCTGTACAAAGCAATTAAATGTAACTTTTCACTTATATCTCACTAAGATAAAACCAAAGACTAAATTCACTTCACTGGTTAGAAATCACAAACATATTACGTAGAATTTAAGCCATTAACTAGACAAGTAGTTAGAGCTATGGGATGAAGAGCTTTTAGGATAATATCTTAAGCAAATCGTGCACAACTCAACCAAACAACTTAGAAATTGCAAGCGGGCGATTACAATTAATTTCAAATGTATGGCTTTGTAATAATTGAAACATACAAACATTTATGTCATGTTAGGTCTCCTATTACAGATTTAAGTTGGCAGACATGTTCAAATGCGTACTCTTTTTACGTTAATATAATATAAAGAATGAAAAAGGTTATTGTTTGAAGGCACAATTACATTACAATTTTCTTGGCCTAGTTTTAACGCAAGAGACAAAGCCTTTCTTGGCTTAGTTTTAACACAAAAGTCAAATTCCTAGGCCTAATCTTAATCGTACCTTTGATAGGTAGGTATAATTATATTTTATTTCTTTAGCATCATGATTTATATAAATACCATTTTGGTTCGTTTTGCAAATGTACGTGGAAGGAGAAGGTTTGCCTCCTATTTCAATTTTGATTTAGAAAACATTAAGATTTGGTCAAATTAAAGTGAACACTAACTTTTTCTATCAATAAATAACAAACTTATTGGTTATGGACGACCTTAGTTCAAGAATGATTTTGTTCAATCTAGATTAGATCGGTTATTTGGAATGAGAGTTTATATTCCCATGATAACAATATTACTGAAAGGAAATTCAAAATTCTACCATATATATTCGTATTAATTATGTTTGAATAACCAATCAAATTACATAATTTTAAAATAAACTTAATAAAGTATTCTAATTAAGCAAGGCTTTTCTTTTTTCACTTCATAAACTACTTAATATGAATGCATTTTGTATTTGAGAAGATGAACGAGTTTCAAAACAAAAAATTACATTTTTTAAAACTTCTAGTTTTAAATTATTAGTATTAGAATTATATTTAATACTAGAAAATATGAATATTATATTAAAGGAGGTACTCATATTGGTTTACTATAGATTAATTATTTATTTTTAACTAATTTATCAAATGAAATAAATCATTCAATGAAAAGACTTAATATGTTGGGGTCAATATTTTTAAACCAAAATAAGCTCATAATTTTTGTATTGTTAGTGTAGATAACAAAAATTAAAGAAATTGTGCCACATTTTGTGGAGAGGAGTACTAATGGAAACATAAATGCAATTAAAAACCTTTATAAAACTTTGCTAAAGAGTCCCTTCCTTATGTAATTTTCAACTTATGCGTCTTTCTGAATTTGTAAGCATAGTAAAAATAGCTCAGAATGTGTAAGCATATAGCTCAGATTGAAATTCAGTTAAGCATAACACCAAGCATGCTAACTAACACTCTAGCCTTTTATTGCACAGACCAACCTTTCACATTTTTAATACACAACATTTATAGTTAACCAATGACAAATGGAAAGACTAAAAAATCACATAAACAAAAAGAAAATCAACTAATCTATACAAGTGAAAGTAGAGAGCAGTATAGTCTCCAAATTTTAATCCTCTAAATAAGCAATAAGACGTAATTTTTGCATGATTAGAAGCAATACTATTGACTACTGTGCCTTGCTCCCTCCACTATCAAACCATAGAAATTGAGGAAATTGTTTAGCCAACAAATATTGAAACTTATGGCTATGTCCTGGTGTGAATTGCGGCCAAAGTTTTGTCCCCACGTTTTGGCGAGAATTGCGCAGGAATTAAGCTTGGACGGATGCTTTAAAATTTTTCTATAAATAGAGGAAATTTTGAGGCTTTAGGACTCCCATAAAATGAAACACCATTCCTTCATTCTTCTTTCAATTTCTCTCATTGAGAAATTTTGTAAAGCCTTCTGTTGTACATTCTCAACATATTAGTGAATTTGGCTCACCCTCCGGTCATAGATATAGGTCACATTGACCGAACCACGTAAATCCTTGTGTCCTTTCTCATTTTATTTTGTCTATCTTTATTTTCATTACTATTTTTGGGCTATTAAATTCAACCGATATTCTATCCGAGGGCGTTTTACTTAGCAAATTGGTATCAGGGCTTCTCTTATTAGTCTAACTTGCCGTATGCTCTGTGGTTGCCACTAAGGCGGATCCTCCACGTCAGAAAGTAACTTAGATTTTATTGTGAGTCTAAACGAGGTCCACTACCTCGATTTTATCTTGTGGAGCCCATTACCTCGATTTTATCTTGTGGGGCCCACTACCTTGGTTTTGTAAACGGAGTTCAATTTTACTTATGGGGCCCATATCTTGACTTTGCCTGTGAGTCCCTCATTTAGAGCTTTTGTGCACCCAGCGTCCAGTACTTTTGTAGGGTCTGCTGTCCCGATTTAGCGTGTGGGGCCTACTTGTTGAACAATAGCAGAATATCAATATTTAGCCATTATGACGATAATGAAGACCTCTATTGAAAAGTTTGACTGGAGCATTAACTTCGGTATGTGGCAGCTCAAGATGCAGGCCATTTTAATACAAGATGGGTGTGAGATTGCACTTGATGGAGTGGAGAAAAAGCCAGCAGATGTGACGTTAGATAAATTCATAGATCTAGATAAAAAGGCTAGATCAACTATCATATTGAATCTCTCCGATGAGGTTTTGCAGGAGGTTGCTGGTGAAAGCATAGCTAAAGGCATGTAGGACAAGTTGAAATCCATATACATGAAGAAGATGGTGAAAATTTGGCTTTATTTGAAACAGAAGTTGTATATGTTGAGGATGACATAAGGTACATCTATTCTTTCATATCTGGATAAATTTGATTATCTTATTTTGGATTTGAAGAATGTAGATGTAAAAATGGAGGATGAAGATCAAGCCATATTATTGTTATGATCCCTTTCCCAATCCTTTAAATATTTTCGTGATACTATAATTTATAGGAAAAAGTCAATCTTATATAATGGTATTAAGTTTGCATTAAAGTCAAAAGAGCATATTGATAGGGACATCATTGGGGAGACTAGTGGAAGTCAGGCAGAGGGACTATTTGTAGAGGGTAGATTTGAAAACAGTGATTTTGAAAGAAGTAGTCCAAAGGCAGGTCAAAATCTAGACATAGAAATAAAATTTGTAATTATTGCAAGAAAACGGGACATATAAAGGCTGACTGCTATAAATTGAAATATAAGGAGAAAAAAAATTGAGCAGAATAACAGCAACATCACCGAGGCTAGTGTAGCGGCAAATGAGAATGAGGGAATTATCTTTGTAGCCACATAATGGTGGTGTTTCATCTAATGGTGGTGCCCGGTATATGTTGATTTTTATAGATGATTATTTAAGGAAGGTTTAGGTGTATTTCTTGAAACATAAGAATGATTTTTTCTTAACCTTTAAGCAATGGAAAGTTTTGATTGAAAAGTAGAAAGGAAAACATGTTAAGCAGCTACAGACAAATAGTGGTTTAGAATTTTATGGAGGTGAATTCAATGAATTCTGAAAAAATGAAAGAATTGCTCGGCATCACACTATTAGAATGACTCCATAACAAAATGGAGTTGTCGAGAGCATGAACTGAACTCTTTTAGAAAGGGCTCGGTGTATGATCTCTAATGCAGGGTTGAAACTTGATTTTTGGGCAGAAGCCATTGCTACAGCTTGCTACATCGTCAACCGCTCTCTTTGTGCTCCTCTCGATTGCAAGACTCCGGAGGAATTTCGGTCAGGTACTCATGCTGATTACTCTACTTTAAGAATATTTAGGTGCCCAGTATATATGCATGTAAATGAGGGACGGTTAGAGCCTAGGGCTAAGAAATGTATTTTCCTTGGTTATGCTTCAGGGGTAAAAGAATAGCATTTGTGGTGTCTTGATCCCAAGTCAACTAAATTTGTATTTAGTAGGGATGTTACATTTCGTGAATTCTTTATGTTGTAACCTAGAAAAGAGTCTTGTAATCCTTGTAATGTAGAAAAAGAGGATAGTGCACAGAAGCAGATGGAGTTAGAGATTGGCAGTTCAGGTCCTTCACAGACGTCTTCTACACATCAGATAGATCAAGTTGATGAACTAGATCCTAATCATGTTCAAAATGAACCAGTAGAATAATAACATTCTATAGCCAGAGACAGACCAAGACGTGAGATTTAACCACCATAGAGGTATGCAAATTTAGTTGCATATGCATTATCAGTGGCACAGGAAATAGATGGAGATAGTGAACCTTCCATATATATGGAGGCAGTTTCAAGTACTGATACTGATAAGTAGGTGGTGGTTATGAACAAAGAAATAGAATCTTTTTACAAGAATGATACTTGGGTTCTAGTAAAGTCACCAAAGGGTAAGAAAATTGTTGGTTGCAAATGGGTCTTCAAAAGAAAAAAAAAGTACTTCAGGTTTTAAAAAGGCAAGGTATAAGGCACGTTTAGTTGCAAAGGGCCATAGTCAGGTACAAAGTGTTGATTTTAATGATGTTTTCTTACCAATGGTGAAACATGGCTCTACTCATGTATTACTTGCATTGGTTGCCATGTTTGATTTGGAATTAGAATAGCTTGATGTCAAAATAATATTCCTACATGGCGAATTAGATGGGCAGATTTATATGAAACAACCTGAAGGTTTTTAAGTTATAGGAAAAGAAGACTAGGTGTGTTTGTTGAAGCAATCTTTGTACGGATTGAAGCAGTCTCCAAGACAGTGGTATAAGAGGTTTGATTCATTTATGCTGAATCATGATTTCTCCAGAAGCATCTACGATAATTGTGTTTACTTGTGAAAGTTAGATGACGACCCATTCATCTATTTGTTGTTATATGTTGATGACATACTCATTGCTGCCAAGAATGTCACAGATATTCACCATTTAAAGGCCTTATTGCATGGTGAATTTGAGATGAAAGATTTGGGAGTAGTAAAGAAAATTCTTAGCATGGAGATAAGATGTGATCGAGGAGCTGGTAAATTATTCTTGACCCAGGAGAATTATCTCAATAAAATTTTGGACAGATTTGGCATGCGAGATGCCTAAGCAGTTAGTACTCCTCTTGCTAGTCATTTTAGATTATCTATTGCTCAATTACCACAGTCACAGGAAGAGGAAGATTATATGGCATGAGTTCCATATTCTAGCGTCGTCGGTATTATTATGTATGCAATGATATATACTCGTCCTGATATTTCATAAGTTGTTAGTATCGTGAGCAGATATATGGCTAATCCTGCAAAGAACATTGGCAATTAGTGAAATGAATTCTTAGATACTTAAAGGGCACTTCAAACTTTTGTTTGGAGTTTGGTAAAACCAGTAACACTTTGGTTGGTTTTGTATATTTAGATTATACCGGTGATCTCAACAGACGTAGGTATCTGACAGGTTATGTATTTTACATTGGAGGTTGTGTTGTTAGCTGGAAAGTTACTCTATAACATATAATGACGTTATCTACTACTAAAGCAGAATATATGGTAGTCACTGAGGCTATCAAAGAAGCATTATAGTTAAGAGGTTTATTCTGCGACTTATCTCTACATCAAGGGGTTACTACCGTTTATTATGATAGTCAGAGTGTTATTCAGACTGAAGTTTACACCATGAACAAGTTGAGTCCTTTTTCGGAGCTCATATGCCACAAGCGGGCAGCCAGGAGAAGGCT
>JANIIA010000006.1:56362289-56383966 GCA_027478495.1 Erythroxylum alaternifolium | reverse complement strand
TAAGTGATGTGACACGCCACCCTCGCGGGGCACGGATCCGAGTATCACTGTCGATATCGGGTTCGGGTTCAGCGGGAATGGGGTGTTACATTAGGGATAATACATAAATGGAATATAAATCTCATAATTATGATATATGATTATTTTATTTGTCATGTAAATTTATCCAATTGATGATATCATATGTATAGGAATATGCATGTAGAAGATAAATAATGCCTTCAAATAATTATGTCACTAAAGCTAGAACAACTGATTGGCTGTAGAACATAAACTAATAGTGGGGACATTTCTTTCTAAGTTAAAAGTATTAAGACACAAATACGATATAAGCCAAACATAACATGGTTATAAATTTAAGGTAGGAAGGAATGTAACAAAAAAACATATAACATTTATTGAAGACTTTTTTGAAAAAAGAACCTTTTCTACTAATAATGACTTGATTTAGAGCTAGACTATAGATTTAGAAGGTTGAAACAGGAGGAGGAACTTGATATTGGTGTAGTATCAGTTGTCTAAAAGAGGCTAAAATTGATGATTAGGAGTTTACAGTATTTTCTTTATCAAATACTTTGTTTCCTATTTGGAATATAGTGGGTATAATAATTTGGTAAAAGATATATACTTTTCTTGTTGTATAAGAAATTTTGAAAAAATCTTTTAATTTTTAAAATTTTAAAAAAATTCTAGTTTTTAATTTTCCATAAAAATCCTTTCCTTGAACTTCGATTGAAAAAATAATAATGAAACATATATGATATGAGCATTATACTTAAACTAATCAAATGTTACTTTTCACTCATAAACTCAATTTGAACCAATTAAAATTAATTTAAATTAATAATTTAAGATAATTATTAAAAAAATTAGTTTAGGACAGGTTTAATAAGTTTGATTTGAGTTTAAGAGCTAGATTTAATTGTAATGTAAGCAACATCTAATTAGCTCAGGAGTGATATTTATGCCAACTATGTTTCATCACTATTTTCTAGCTAAAATTTAAGAGGATATTTTCTAAAAAATTAAAAATCAAAAGGAAATTTTTTTAGAATTTTAAAAAGATTAAAGAGTTTTTTAGTTTCTTAAATTACAAGGGAGCTATATGTCTTTTATCCTTAAAAATTTTTGTTGATGGATAAAATGTATTTTGATAAATTACATTTATATGTTGAATTTTTAAATAAATATTTTTATGCATTAAGTGTTGCATATATATTTTACTGTTAAAGATGCAAAGGTAAAATATTTAAAGTTTTCATAGCAGAGTAGTTAATTCATATATAGATCAAAATGAAGTAGAAGAATATTAACTTCCATGTCACTTTTGTCTATGCCTTTAACGATACTTTCTTAAGAGTATAGTTTAATTCATCCTTTGAAATGCAAGGCCCAAGAGCCATTATAAAGACTTCTATGATTGTGCTAGCTATATAAAAATAACATATTTAAAGATGGAGGGACATTTTTTCACTTGAGTAATAAATAGAAAGGAAGTTGGTTTTTGAGGAAAAAGATTGATAGGGCTTTGGTAAATGCTTATTGGTTATCAGTTTTTCTAGAGAGTGAAGCTTCTTTCAATAACCCACTTTTCTTTTACCATACCCTAATTCTAGTTCAGAACCTCTTCAATATTTGGGGGAAAAGTTTTCCTTTTAGGTTTAACAATTTCTTAGCTAAAGTGGAGTGTTTTAAAGGAGCAATCACTAAAAGACTCAGTTTTAATGTTCATGGACCTAAACTTTACATATGCATGAGAAAACTAGGGCAATTGAAGAATAAGCTTAAGGTTCTTAATAAGAGGAAGTATTACAATACTCCTCTTGCAATCTTTGAGACTAAAAGGAGACTAAATAGAATCTAAAATACTCTTTATGGGTTCTTGCAAGATGAAGAAAAGACAAAATTACTTAATTGTAACCAGACATCTAAGATTAATTATTCTCTTATGAAATAAAGATCTAGAATCTTATTGATCAAGGAGGTGGATAAAAACTCAAAATTCTACCATAAATCATTACTTTCAAAAAGAAATAAAAATAAAACTGCATCTCTTAGGAATGAGAATGGACATTTGTTGTTATTCCAAGCTGATATTTTACATCAAGATCTTCATTTTTTCTCACTATTTGATGTCCTACTAATGCATAGTCTTATGTGATTGCTCTTTAATATTTCATCAAGGAATAAAAATACACATAAGAAGCTGAATTCTTGACTAATCCTTTCAATGCCAATGATATGGAAATAACTTTGTCCTTGAACCGAATGAGGCTCAAGGACCTGATGAACTTAATGCCTATTTCTTTTAGAAACATTAGTCTCATACTAAGACATTGGTTACTGAAGTAATATTGAAATTATTTACCAATGGAAAAATGCTAAAGGATTCCTAACGTACATAGACCTAACTCTATGAATAAATTCAGATCAATTTCCTATTATAATACCCTCTATAAAATTATGTCCACGTTAATTGCTATTAGATTGAAAACCACTTTATATCAAGTGACCGATCCTTTATATGAAGCTTTTATTAAATGGATACAAATTGGTGACAAATTCTTGTTAGCTTAAGATATTTTCAAGAATTAAAACATGAAGCATTCTAGTAATAATTAAGCTATAAAGATTGATTTTCATAAGGCTTTTGATATATTTTATTGGAACTTTATCTTGAATTCTCATTTAGATTTTGTGCTATCTTTATTAAATGGATTGAATAATGCATTACCACTATCTCTTATAATATTTTGACCGATGCAAAGCCTAATAAACTCATCAAGGGAGCTAGAGGATTGAGACGAGGAGACCTTCTATTACCCTACCATTTTCACTTTGCATATGGAATTTTTAACCAATCTTGTCAGGTGTCTGATCATCCAAGAGAATACTTTTAAATATGGAAACAAATCCTAACCGTTTATTTCCTATAGATCTTAAGGTTTATCCAACTAGCTTTCTTGCATAATTGGTTTGAGAGCTTTAAAGCCACCTCTCACTTAGGATGTTGTTTCCTCTATAGGGGTGAATTTTTGGCCCTTGAGCCTAAATTTAGTTGTTTTTAATGAGCCGATTCATAGGCCAAACTAAACTTAAACTGACTCAAAACTTAATTATTATAAGCAAAATAACGTCGTTTTATTTAAAATAGTTAGGCTTCAAGTAAAGCTGGGCCTAAGCAATCTAGACTTAGATCCAATTAAAAAAATAAGTTTTTTATATTTTTATTTTTAAAAATTATCTAAAAAAATTGGCAAGAGCTGCCCATGGGCCTTCCCATTGTCATCCCTACCCTAAAAAGGCCCTCTTATACTGAAATCTATCCTTTGGTTGGAATTATATAAATAAGAATTACAAGCTAGTGCAATAGAAGCTTATGTTTAGTAAGAAGAATTCATCTTGTCAATTTACCATTGAGTAGTCTCCACGTATATTGGTCTTCTTATATATTATTTCCAACAAACATTGTTAATACTATAGAACAGTAAACTAGGTGATTCCAGTGATAAAAGAGACTTCAATAGAATTAGTAAAAGTAAAATGGAGTGATGTATACGTACCTAAGGAGGAAGGAGTACTTGGTATAATATACATTAGATTCATTAATAAAGTGCAGATGATTAAGAGGATATGGAGGTTCTTTGTAGCAAACCCTTTAGATTAAACGGATACGTGCATACTGCCTGAGGAATGAAAGCTTCTACAACATAAAGTTAAAACATAAATCACATTGGACAATGATCTATATCCTCAAGTTAAGGAAGAAAGTTAGAATTTAATTTCTGCATAAGATAGGAAATTAAGCTTCTCTAATGTTTTGACATGATAATTGGGTCAATGCTTATCCTTCTAGTAGAGTTTCAAAGCTATGCCATCTAAAAAGAGAAACCATTAATAATGCCTTAGTAAATAAGATCTTATCCTTAAGTTCTTTTATGCAGTTGATTGGAAATTCTTTGAACCTTAACTTGAATTGCCATCTCATGTCAAACATTGAGGACTCAATTTGATGGGGTAGGCATCCCTCAAGTACTTCCATAAATGAATCTTCGAGAAAAATATTGAGAAATCATGCTCCTTGAGTTATATGATGCAGTCTTTTATGGTTCAAACAGGCTTACCCTACAGCTTCTTTCATGATTTCATTTGTAGCTTTTAGAAGACTCCAAATAAACTAAAGTCATAACAATTACATATCACATCATTACAACATCGTTAACCATCAAAAGAATCCCGGATTATGCAGACAAATAGACACAAAAACTCTATCCGAGGTCAAGAAACTCAACTCTAACGGGTCTTCCCAACAAGGGCAAGAGTAGTGGTAAGACATCAGTATCTATAATCCTCTTCAAAAATTCCGTAAACTGCTACTTCCCGGATTTATCAGCCTGAAGATGAAGAAAAAGTAAATTTAGCCATGATCAATTGGTGGAAGTCGAATTAGTGTCTTAAATGCATGGTGACAACAGTAAAGTATGTTCCACTGGCTGTCAATCTAAGTAATCTCCAACTTCTATGTAAATATATTTCAAGACTACGAAAATGTAGGAATGTAACTCCCAAAACCATATCAAGAATATACCATACATGGCACATGACATACCCTATGTATCAGCTTTTCAAATGCTTCAGTTCCATTTTCTTCAATATATCTCTCTGCAGCAGTTAGAATGTCATCTGGCTTACTAAAGGCATCCTTTTTCCTTGGGACATACCAGATATTGATAGTTTGTTGCGGGTTGATGAAGAATGGCCTTAAAAAGTGCTCATAAACATATGCGGCACCACTGAAGTATGGGATAACCAGCCAACAAGTTAAAATTAGCTTTCCATATGACCATATTGGAATCCTGCAATTATAAGAAAGAAAGTTAATATAGATGCAGTATAAACTTGAAATGTAACTAATTGTTCATCCACTGCAAAATGGTAACATATGAGGTTGATTAATAAGGAACATGATGCAAATGAGTTTACAGTGCATAAAATAAATAAAGAGGACAATCACTCCACAAAATTTAATTTGGTGAGATGAAAAGTGGGATGTGACGACAAAGGTAGCAAGTGCTTAAATTTACTTTATATTAGAATTTTTGTTATTAGATAGGGACTAATAATCAATTTGACGTACTGTCCAATTTGTTCAGAACTTGAGCTTATTTAAGAATAAAAAATCCTTATTAAGTAGGATTAAATTCTATTTTGGACATCTTAGTTAGGAATCCCTTTATAACTAAGATAAGGGTTACAAAGACATGTACATATGTGTGTGTGTGATTAAGCCCTTCAATAAAATAGGCCTTAGTTTTCTCTATAAACTTCGAATTTTCAATTATTAAAAGTGATTCTTAGACCTTAGAAGTGATTCTTAACTTCCTATCCTAGGAGTGATTTCTAGAAATAGCCATTGTTTGTTTCCATCACTAAAATCCCAGCAATTCCAGCTGAATTTCTAGCAACCCAGGCCTAAAATTCCAGCAGTACCAAGCCTAAAATTCCCACAATCTAAACTGATCCAGACTTGAAACTTAAATTCCAGCAGCCAGATTTTATAAGTTCTACGAGCTCTAGCAACTAGTTTTATATCTCTTCTATTCATAATAAATGAGGCAATTCAAATGTATGTTAATTACCAATAATCCTACTCCTTGGATTCCCCATTAGAGTTTATGCTGCGAAGAAAGCTACATCATTTTTGCATATAACACCACCAAACTTGAAGCTAGTATTCCCTCAGAATGTAGCACAACAAATTTCAGCCAAATATTGGGAATCATGTACTGCCAAAGTGTACTAACCAAATGCTATCATAAACATAGGTGATTGCATCCAACAGTCAATTTTCGGTGAGTTAGCAAACTAATATGACTTACATTTGTAGACTTTCTCAACACGGCGACGGGCTTTAACTGATTGCAAGATTAGTTTATCAATGTTATTTCCCTTGTGGTATTGGGTTAACCCAGTGGATACCAAATGACTGTGTAACTAATCAGAAGAATCCAGAGGAAGTTCTCACAGATAGTGTTTCAGACAAATGTACTACTGTTACACAATAAATTCCTATTCTGTTGATGATTTATTCCATTCAGGCACTTACACAACACAATTAAATTTTTATGTGTTGACCAATAAAAATGTAACTAATGTTAGTAGCTATAAGTACATTACCATTCAAGGACTTTGGCAAAAGTAAGCTCAAAGAGTGTAATCATAGAGTAAAGAACCCAATATGTGAGCCACTGCTTATCATCAACCTGTGACTTTGTCTCAATAGCTCTGATTGAGGCATATCTGTCAAAAAAATCCAAACTGGTGTAAGTCTGGTGAGAATCCCTCTCAGCATTATGACCCCTAACTAATAAAGTTCATAACACACGCCCGCAAACGCAGAAGCGAACACAAAAGAACCCACATAAAACACAATGTTAAAGAGTGGCTTCGAAGACGGGTTCAGGGAAGAGTACTTACAGAGGATATACAAGACTAACCACAGGCCTGCAGAATTAATAAACAGAAAGTTAGAAAATAGGAAATATATCCACAACATCAACAAAGAATTTAGTCCGTAGGACACTAAACAGGAAAGAACAAAACAACAAAAACCAAAAGTCTAATTTCAAGTGATCCACTGGTCTCAACATCTAAGAACCATCATCCTCTCTTCATCTCATTTTGGGCATTAAAGAAACATATCGTAAAGCAGCTACAATTAGCATCCACCAAGAACTAAAAGGAACAGCCTTGAGAAGCACTTCACGTACTACCTTCAACGCATATCAAGACTTCACCTTCACTCTACATCTCTCTTTTCCTTGCAAGCAAATTGCTCGAGCAAACAAACCAAGCTAGTCATACACAAAAAAAAGAAAGATCACGAAGAAACGAGAAGGACATACCCTGCAAGAACATCAAAGTTCTTAAGAAGCACCTTTAGGAAGCTTCCAGCTCCAGATCCCATATCTGTTATCGCAATCTCTTTACAAATGTACAAGTTTTCTTGTCTTCTTACTCTGTTTGCTTCCCTCTCTCTCTCGCTCCGTCTTTCTTATTCTCTTCCAAATCAAGAGAGCGTCTGTGTGGCTCCGTGAGGAGGCTACGAGATCATCTGTACTCGTTACTGTTTACTAATTCTGTTAGACACGATCTCATCCATACAATAAAACCGCGTAGAATAGAATTGATACATAACAGTGAGTATAAAAGATCTGTTTCCGTGAGGGGTAGACAGGTCTGTTCTAATGTAAGAAACTTCGGAGCCTGCGAAAGAAGGGTGGCAGGATCCACTGCACCGGGGTCCTTAAACGCTTGCTCAGATCAGGAAATTGGATCTCGTCACACTGATTGTTTTCACCTAATGGTGGGCCACAGTTACGATAAGAAATTGAGAATATCTAGAATTTCCCTCGAGTGACAAACACGAGCCATATAGGGAATGGGTGGACTGAAGGTAAATAAAATTTTAAAATTTGAATTACTATTACTTATGCATGTCGTCCCCTTTTTTGATAAAAGAACCGAATACATGTTAGTCTTCGAAGATGGAAGAAAAATAGATACATACTACTCGTATTAGGTTAAGCCCAAAGAGCCTTAACCTTTTGTTTTTTGGGTGGCCGGGCGTAAAGACTATTCAGTTTCATATGTTGCGATTAGGATAGTCTTTGTTTTAATTTGTATTTATAATCAATGAGCCATCTGAAAATTATGGATCTTTGCTACTGAGCAACGCAAAGAAAAGGGGGAATTTTGGGATTCATCGTAGCAAGTCTTTTTTGATGATTTCTGAATCACCATCGACCAAAACAAAAGTAAACTAAAATTCAAAGGAAAACTGGGGCCTCAGTCCCTAGTATTACCAGTAAACTGCACTTTCTTTACTATTTGTAAGCAGTCTGGTGCTGTAGGATATCTATCTAGCATTTTGTTTTGTTCACATGAGAAGAACTCAAGGGATAAGCTTGCGGGCATATTCTGATGGCTCCTCAGATTGCAGTTCTTTAACTTAACTTCCAAGCCCAGAATTTTCATCCCTTTTCATTCCTCTCAACAGCGGAACCACGTGATATTGATGTATCGCGAAAGGTTAGCTTCTTAAGTAATAAACAAATTTATTTGGATATTCCTACTCGTCGATAAATTGAGTTGGAAGAAGGTAGTTGCTAGAGAAACATGAATATGAAATAGTTGATGAGATTCAGACAAGAGAAATAAACTATCCTTTTGAGACAATCATTCTGTCCAATCAAGTCCTTCAAAGTCTGCATTGCTTAGTCACATCTTTGGCTAAGCTAGTTCTGGAAATAAGTTAAAAACAGTTCATCTCAATCTCCAACATCAAGATCTGGAAGCCCTTTTCATACAAAATGAAAAGACTGCAATTGATAAACGGAAACAATAGAGGACCGCAATAAGAACATTTGCATGCGCAAGAAATTGGTCATTGAGTTGAGACTAAGTGTCTTCTACTGGACAGATCTTCTGTTCCCCGTACTATATTCTCCCTGTTCCCAAGCCTTTTCACTGGAGGGAACATAATTCCCCTCACTTTCACCCTTTTCTATCCAAGACATCTGAAGCATGAACAAACTCGAGGAGTCACCTGAGAGTAAAGAAGTGCTTTTCACTCCCCAATCAATCAGTTGAAAACAAATTTCAGCACCTACTGTTCAACCCACTGTAGTTTAGCAGCATTTTCTAATGACTGACAACTATGCATAACAAGCATACTTCGTCAAGCGAACAAAAAGCTCTAAAATTGTATCACAAGAAGACGAACACGTGAAATCGTGGTCCCCTCGGGGAACTACAATACCAGTTATAAACGTTTGATGACGCTATAACTAATTTTCATCACAATAATTAATTTCAAATACGTTAAAATGTTTCCATAATTCAGAATGTAAGTATAACTTGAAATAGCGTATACAAAAAGTCAAGAAGTTCTAGGGCTGATTGTATGCTTGTCCGATATTAGCACCATTAATCCCACTCATGCTAAGACTCGAATTAGTTCATCCAAATTGCTCTTGCGGCAAATACTAACGGTAACTGCAGAGGCTCTTTGGACGTTTACTTGAACAAAATTGCAGTATCTGCTCTCCACAGCCAATCTGTAATTTTGATACAGGATGTAAGATGGCTAACCAAATGAACCTCAAATCCTTTTGAAGAATGTAAACCATGTGGAAGCCGAACTATGAAGCCATTTATTTTGGAATCTGTTTCCAGTTTCATTCTCATATATCTTCAGGCTCTCTTGCAACCAAGTTGAAACCTGCGGACGTTCAGTCTTCCGTCCAGTGCAAGAGCCAAAACATCGTATTCCTCCACATACCAGAGTTCAGAAACAAATGCCTAAATGACATCAACAATCCAAAGGAGCGCATTTATATGTCGACAAGTTGTATGTCTTTTTATGTTAATTTGTTACATGTGTATTAATACCTCAAATCCACGGATTTTGTCATTCAGGAGGGAAACTAGTTCCTGGAAAAATTGGAGTTGATTGGATTGCTCCTGCATCAAAAGCAGCCACTGAAACAAGTTGACTTGTATGAACAAAAAGGCCATGCCACAGTACAGCAATAGGGAAAAATTCTGAACTGATGAAGGTTCTCTTGTAACAATGGACTTTGTAACATAATTATCATCCCAAATTGGTATGCGTTGGGCTCCAGAACCAACCAACTTTTGGAATTAATGTGAACATTATACGAGAAAGCAAGCACCAAAGATTAAATTCTACTAAGTGATGATAGAGTTACAATAATTACCATGGAGGAAGCTTTAGGGCGACCCAGTAACCTTGCAAATGAAGTATGAAGAATAGCAGCATCATACTGCATCATCAAATGAAGATCAAGGAGGTAAATACAAAAGATCTGTTTTCCTTATGCAGCATGATTAACTTCCTAAAATGCAGATGAATCGCAGGCATAGGTGTACTGTAAAGTCTCAAGGCCAAATTTAATAATGACTTCAGAAGGCTTCTTCAGAATGAAACATTTCCAGGGGAAAAAGTAGAAGAAATTTTTTAATACGAGTGAGAAAAATGAGTTTGACACATTTCCTTATTGAAAATTTTTATTTACTTTGATACACCCCAACTCCTAGCAGTTCTTTTTCAACCCTAAGCAACCAGAACTCTATTTAATCCCTGCAATAATATCAGAAAATGGATTTTGTATCAACTCTTAAGTAGTTCAACACAAGAAAGGAAGTTCACACGACTCTTACAAGTTGCTTTTCTGGGGCATGTGGAAGTGCAGCTCTCAGTTTAACACGAATTGAAATGGGATCAGTTCCAGAGATAACCTAAGAAAGAGAACAAAACATTGCCTTCGTCATCAAAGCTTCAAGACTATTATTTCCATCTGTACATTTATAAGTGCAAAATTAGATGCTAGATGAAGAACTTCTCGTCCAAATAGTGATGCTCAAGTTATAGTTACCCGCCTCATCGACCCATCAAATTCAGTGACTGGTATCATAATCATTCTATGATGTTGGAGAACAGGGAAAATAATTTCTAGTAAACATTAACAAATGGAGTGGTGGTTCAAGCTAGCTTGATTGATGAGAGAAGCTACTCTAAGTTTAGATTGAAGATTGTGACACTCATCTCTACTTGAGTAATAGCTTCTCTTAGAATTAGCAATGCTTCACATGTGACCTTACTATGTAGTTTGCTATTCTGTTATACTACAGTTTTTGGGGATGAATTTCATTCCTCTTTGCAATGTCCACCTTTTTTGAATGAATAAATTACTTATTTTCCAAAAAAAGGACCAAAGTTTGCTCAGATCATTAAGTTTATAAGAAAAACACTGGATGAACTTTAGGCCCTCCTTTCCATTCCCAGCCCAAAAATCCAAAAATAGTGTAGGACGTCATTGTAAGATTACATAAATCAAAGTTTATAGCTCTAGCAAGGAGAACATTTGAGTGTGTTAGGCTGCTTCCATAGGTTTCAAGCTGATAATAACTGACTGTGGATCACCAGGGATACCTCAGACCATTATTAAAGACAATTCCTAGGAATATTAAATACTGATAATTTGCTATTTAACATTTTAGACTTGTTTCATACTCCATTTATGAGCTCTAAAAAGATTATCCTCCAGAAAAATGTCTTGGTTCATTTACCCAACCGAAAAACAAAATTGTTGGTGCAAAAGCCTTGTGAATGGTTCAGTTTATGCATATCCTATAAACCCTCAGTTCAAACCAAAGCTGCTTTCTGATAACTGCAAGTAACATGAGCTAAAAATTTTCAAATTATATGCAAACATGACAGAAAAAATGTGCAAGGATCAAAATAAGCAAAATTGGTTGAAAACTGCCATGGAACAAGGGAAATAACTGAAAGTAACCTGCCAGCATCCCAGGAGAACACCAGTCGAAGTCAACACTACCCTATCCAAAACAATTTTTAAGGGACAGATGCCCTCTGCAACAGCTTTGACCGCAGTTGCTTCAACCTCAATCTGACAAGAAAAAAAGCATCCAAATTTCATATTTAACATTTGAAAAAAGTTAAAAGCCTTTCATAGCATTGGCTTGTAATTTTACCTCTTCTTCAGTGGCAGGAACAGGTAGAATATGGTGCGAGGCATGAAACATGCTAAAATGGTATAGGCTAGAGTTCTGAAACCAAATAGCTAAACCAAAATTCATGTAAGAACACTACGAAAGTGAAATTTAAAGAATAAAGAACATGGAGAATAATTATTTCTTATAAATCAAAGCAACCACCAAGTTAAATCTTGCAAACAACTATCACATAAAAGGTTATTGATAATACTCACCTTTATCAAAATATGAATTAAAGACATGCTTTACAGCTTCTCTGTTAAAAGCCAATCATAAAAGTAGAGACTTTAGCGTATTGATCAAAGTACAAACACCTTCAAGCAAATTCAAGATAAGAACATGGAAACTATTTGTTTGACATCATATAACAAAGAGATGCATAAGCTTTTGTAAAGATTGCTACACTCAATGATTGTGTAAGATTTATATCTAACTAGCAATTAACATGCCATTGATCAAACTATAGCAAGTGCCAGGCAGTCTAATTTATATGTGCCCTGCCAGACTCATCACGTTATAGTTTAAGTTTGAATATAACACATTTGCCTTACCAAAGTATTGCACGAAGAGATATCCTTTTAAAAGGAATATGTTGATCACAATAGCAACATTAGTTAAAAAATAAATTATGCTATGCTGATTTCCAGTAAAAATATCGATAAGCCAAAAAAGGAATAAAAAAAGGAAACTAGGCGCTCACGCAATTGGGATAGAGTATTCTGGGTTTAGATACAGCACATTTGCCCGGACAGGAGGCTTTGCTGCCTGTAAACAAGTACAAAGCATCATTCAATCTACAAAGACGCAGAAACAAGAAATACATAAGATTATTTTCTATGCTTAATTGCCCACATGTTTACCTTAAGTACAGGTCTTAAAGACCCATCCTTAACGGTGAAAAGTTTAGAGAGTAATAATGATTGTGATGTTTCACCGTGTTGAAGAAATCTCGCTCCATGCTCATTTAAATCCTTTTCCATTTTATCATATAAAATTGACCTTTGCTCCCCATTTAAGACAGAAGGATCTGATTCAAGCATCCTCTAACATTAGTATCGCAAGATCATCATTGTTTTTCTCCTCCACTAGCTTTAGGCCATAGCTAAAACCTTGACAGTGAATGAACCAAATGCAGAAATATGCACTTGATGCAGTAAACCTTGAGAGCGGATTGAAGAATTAAGATTTTAGACATTGATGTGAAAACTGATATTCAATATCCGTTTTCAGCCTGCAGAAGCAATCCACATCTTATAAAAACAAAAACACTACACCAGAATTCTCTTTATGGAACCAAGATCTTGTGCAACAGCACTTAGGCAATAAAGGAAGCAACAATCATTAATTTCTGTAGCCAAAACAGATACTCTCATTTGGGTTTTAACTATAATACCCCTGGGAACAAGATTAAGCCCACAGATCATAAGAAAGGACGAAACTTCGTATTCAATAAGCATGCTTAGTTCTCATCTTAGGCCTAGATCGCTGACGGATGAAATCTGCTTAAAAACAGATATTCAAGTAACAAATAAGAACGAGATTCATGGTAGGAAGTTAAATAAACCTGGGAATTTTCAGTTTATGCTCACTGAATTCTCTTCTACCAAACACCAATAATAAATTCTCGGAATTAAAGAGCATACCCGAAGAAGAAGAGGCAGATGGGTTATTGTGGGAAGATGAGTTTTTGAAAGCCGTTTGAAGGATTAAGAAGTAAAAGCAGATGCAGACACACCAAATTAGAACCACAGTTTTGGAACCGTACGACCTATTTCTCACCAAACGGATGTCCATGATTTCACCGAGAGGATAACGATACCATCCTCACAACATTAATGCCCCAATCATGAATGTTTAATGCTTATTTATTCGTGACAAGTACGTGATTTCCTAACTTTGAAAAACAATGAAGACGTTCAAAACAGAAGACAATCGGCAAACTCTCGTTGTCTTAGTTGATAGTTTATTCTATTAGTAATTAGTTGATATTTAATTATAATAATTAATTTAACCAACAGATACATCAGTTATTTATTAAAAATATTTGATAAAATTAGCTATTTAATATTAACTATTAATGTATAAAATGACATGATTTTAAAAAAATTATAAGAGTTTAAACAATATTTTAAAAAATGGACCAGACATCGGTCCGATCAAAGGAAAGATTTAAAGTTTAGAGGTTTAACCGGTATCAAACCGCTATAAAACTGGTATATAATAAATAAGAAGTAAAACTTATAATAATAAGTAAAAATAAAATATTTTATTGAAATAAAAAATATACCAATGTTTATTATTAGATAATGAACTAATAATAAATAAATATAAGTCTAATATAAAACCTAAAATATCAATAAAATCAAATTTGTGTTTTTGATATTACATTAGTTAAGATAAAGCATGAAAGGCACTTGTTTAAAGATTTGATCAACTCTGGTTTGATAAACATATCTGATACCCAACTCGCGAAACTCAACTCTATCCTCCATAGTACCCAAAGCTCTTTCTAGCTTTAAGAAACTCACTCTTGCTATTATATCGGCATTACAGCCCTGTAGCATAATGCATGTTAGAAACATTCTTTCACTCCACATAAAATGCAAGACATATTGCATTTGGCTAACTTCTCACGTCAAACTCTAGCAACTCTTGATGAGGTTGTCAAATTATCTCTCAACATCAAGGATTTGGCAAGACATGTGCACGGATTGGATATATTTTAGTAATCTATCAAGAACAAAATGACTCGTTGATTATTAAAACACAAAAAACGTACTTAATAGATCAAGCATCAACATGACTTGTTAAATTTCAAACTTTCAAAATCAATCTTTTTCATTTCTTGTTAGTGAAAATTTTTCATATTGACAAAAAGCCTTGAGAGCACTGTGGTCAGCCACTTATCTTGATTGTGAGCTTAAGGCATTGATTTCCGATCAATGGAAAGAAATGGAAAGGCAAGGAAAAGATCCATCTACTGATTTCAGGTTATTTTTTATTGCCAATGTCTTTTTTACTCTAGTAGATTTCGATTGACTTTAATTAGTCAAATTCAATTGGATATTGCTACTGAATAGAGGAGCTGGATTCATTTCTCTGGAGAACCTGTTGTTCTTTGCCAAGATCTTTTCGGTAAGATTACTAATCCTGGTGTTGCTTAGAGAGCCTAAATAATACTTATCTCTCACATCTAATATCTTTATGATATATCATACTTTTTACTTTTGCAGACATCATTCCAGTGATTACTAAAAAGGCAGGGGGTAAGCGATATGCTTGGGAATACGCTTTTACTGTTGCCGGTGTAAATATAACATTCATGATCATGCAAATGCTTGACCTTAAAGCTTGTAAATATAAATTGAACTTTTCCTTTAATCAATTTTGAATAAAGAAGTAAGTTTCAATTTCTGGAATTTATGAAGACTCTTTAGTACCCTGCACATAGAAGGCCAAGGTGTATTAAGCAGTCTTCTTATTTTCGACGACGTCTAGTTCTAACTATTAAATGTACTTCTTATAATGTGGTTTAGCTCCTTTATCTGTAGCAAAACCAAAGATGTTTGTCAAACCAGCGTTCATACATATGTTGTCAGGTAAGAGCGAGCAATTGCTTACAACTATTTTCCCTAAAGAGACTTGTATAGCCCCAAGCCTTAGAATACTAAGTTACTGAGAGAGCCTACGATCTTCAGAAAATGAATGGGCATTTGATTCGCTCTACTACGTGGCTTTTATGATCATGGGCAAGCAATGGCTAGAGAGAAATGCAACGTACATGGAGTTCAACGTGCAAAAATGTACACTTGGATCTTTTCATTTTCTATGAGAAATGAGATTTGATTTCTAAGCAGGTAAGAACAAACTAAAGGCCCAAGCTAAAGAAAAGAGAACAAACACTAATTAGAGTAAGAAAAATGTTCAAGCCAAAAATAGTAGAATAGCAAACAAGCAATGGAGATAATAAAATGGAAAAACGAAGAGAAGAAAAAAAGAAAAAAAGAAAAAACAGAAAAAGAAAAATAGCTACGGGCCAACCAAACTCAAAATGAGAAACAACAAATGAGAAAGCCACAAAAGGGAAAATCTTGAACACGGATGGACCAAAAGGTAAACACTTAGAACTTCACAGCTAAAAACCCACCAAACAAAATCCATTTGGAAGCAAGAAAAGGAGAAAATCTCTCAAAATAGAGGAACTCACAGATCAAGTGAGAAATTTGAAGCAGGTAACCAAAAGGGATGGCGGGTTCATGATCGGGTCGTCCAAAGTCTGGATCTTTCATATAGACAAAAATAAGAATATATAAATAATGTCATTTTATATGCGCAACTGTTAACTTAAACATTTTACTTTAGAGCACTCTTCACTAACAAAACCTAAGACCCTTATCCTTTTCACTACTAAATTACCCACGTACATACAAGCTATAATAGAGATCCCAAGTTCATACTACCGCAATCGTTCAAGATAAATTTACGTTGATTAACCTTCTCCTTCAAATAATATGTGAATCGTAAAGAAAATAAAAAAAAACTAAAAGAACTCGAAACCAATGATGTAACTAACCATAAGCATTAAAGAATACAGAAGTTTGAAGAGAATAGCTCGATTTCTACATCTATGGAGGTAATGAGACATGGTGAAGAGAAGATCAGAAGATTGTGAAGAGAAGGCGATGAAGAGGAGAGAAGAAGCCTGAGCCTTCCATGAAATGAAGCTTGGAAGTAGCCTTCAGGTATATCCAGAGTTTTACAGTAGTAGACCGGTTGAACCGGCCCGACAAAACACCAGCTGGTTCTTTGATAAACCGGCCGGTTTTAATACATAGAGGTTATTAGGTTGAACCGAATCGAACTACTAGTCGGTTCAAACCTTTTTTATTATATTTCTTAGTATTTCATTGAATATTCTAATAAAAATTTAGATTTAGATATTTAATTTTAAAAAATTAAGTTTATAATAATAATAATAATAATAATAGTGGTAATAATAATAATAATAATAATAATAATAAGAATAATAATAGTGGTAATAATAATAATAATAATAATAATAATAGTAGTAGTAGTAGTAGTAGTAAGAATAATAATCCAACGTTAAATTCTCTATTAATATGAATGATGTAGCGAGCTACATCATATTAATATTTTTTATATAATATGAATGAATTTTTTTATTTAATAAATTAAAAATATATATAATTATAATATGACACAGATATAATATATAGTAGTTTTATACTAAAAATATTAATTTGATGTGACTCTTTATATTCAAAAACTTAATATTATGGTATTTTTAAAGGTAAACTAATATTATAAAATTAATAAAGATTTAAAAGTTCAATTAACCCCTTTATTATATTCTTCGAAACTTCACAACATAATTGTAGGATAAAAAAAAGCCATCTTTAAAAATACACAAAGCAAAAATAGAGAGTAAAGTAGAGGGCAATACTGTTATTAGGCAAACAGCTGGCTCCAAAAGTTACTCTTATGGAGCTTTCAAAAATCAACTTACTGGAGTTAAATAAGCTAACCAATAAGTCATTCACCAAATACATTAATAGTTTTTTAAGATAGTCAAAAAGTTAACTTTTAGTCAATAAGCTAAAAACACAGCTGATAAGTTGTTTGCCAAACATCTCCAATAATAGGCTTCACAACTGATTTTCATTCACATGCTCTTTAAGGCCTCTCCCATGGCAATGGGCTGGGCGGCCCTTGATCCGACCTATGGTTTAGACAGGTTATGGGCAAGTCGGGTTAGGTAGATTTAATTACATTTTTTTAAAAGTTTGACAAAATAATATCGTTTTTTACAAAACGACGTCGTTTTGTAACTTTCCTTCAAGCCAAGCACTCTTGGCTTGTGGCCCAACTAATCCAGATCAAAGTCGGGTTGAAGCGAGCCAGGTCGAGCAGGCCAGGCAAAAAATGCCCCTCTTCTGTATTATTATTATCTTTTTTACTATTATTATTAATGTTATTATTTTTCTTGGTTTTATTATTATTATTTTTCTTTCTTTTTATTATTTTCTTATTATCATATTTTTTTAATTTTAGTTTTTATATTTTATTTATTTTTCTCTTTATGTTAGTCATTTAAAAATAGCCTTATGTGTATCAACTAAATTTCTAATTGGTATTATTATTATTGTTGTTGATGTTCAAGGCCTCTCTTGCTCGCGACCCTAAAATATTTTCAGGAACGTTTTACTATGTAATCTTATATTTAGGTTAAAATTATCCAACCTCTATAATAATATGAATTATGTAATTATATTATATCTCGTAACTTATAAAAAAGTAAATAAGCAAATATTTGACATGTGATATTAAATTATTTCATTAATAATATATTAATTAATATACTAAATTAAATTTTTTATTAATTTTCATTTATAATTTATTTTATTAAAAAATAATATCATATTATTAATTAGTAATATATTTATTTAATATAAGTTTTATTAAATTTATTTTATCATATAATAATTAATAAGTAGCAACTAATTTTTTATTTATTTATGTCACGTTACTTGTGACAAAAAATAAATAAGAAAATATTTGATTTGTAATATTAATTTATTTATTAACAACATAATAACTTGAAATAATAGTAAACTAAATTTTTATTTATAATTTATTTTCTATAAGTAACTAATGTTAAATTGATTGAATTTTTCTATTAATAAATAAATTTCTAAATTTTTGTTGTTAGATTTATTTATCATATTTATATCTTGTTGATCATATTTAATAATATGATAATATCTAATATTTAATAAATATTAAATATTAATTTATTATAGCTTATTAATCATTAAAATATATTTACTAGTTTTATATGACAGTAAATTACATATTTAATAAATTTTGTATCTATTGTCTAGTAATAATAAAAGATGAACAATTGATTGGTTGATTTTCATAATTACTTAATAATTATTGACTTTCTTTTGTTGTATCAATTATTATATATCAATGTTGAATAATTTTTAATCATACCATGTTGGATTTAATGTTAGCACTAGTTAATTTTTCATATCATATTGGTCTTGTTCAACCTAATACAAATGTTGATTAATGCTTTTATGGCTAGTTATACTCGCCGTAAAATATGAGTCACAAATCCTAGATATAGAGGAAATTATTTAATTTAAGATAACAAACAAAAAAGGAGCTAGAGAATTAGGAAAAAACTTGACAGGGTGCTGGTAAATAATGATTGGATGGCAAAATTATCTTAAAGTTCAACTTTCTTTGGGAACTCCTTTTGTTACGATCATGCTTCATTAAAGTCTCGAGTTTTAATCACCTTAAGCCTATTTACTGTCCATTTAGGTTTAATAATCATTTGGTTCATACCCCTGGATCTTTAGATGTTATCAAGAATGGAATGAAAATGGTTTTAGGATTCAAAGCATACATTTATGTGTAGATGCTTAACAGCATCAAAGTGGAATTAGAAATACTAACCCAATTTTTTTCCCAAATGTTGGGGAGATGGGTGAATTAGGGAGGCCCTTATTAAAGTACAAGATGAACTCTACTTGGCTCCTAGTAGCTTGGAGATGAGGAACACTGAAAAAGAGATTCTTCATTGATGTATATAAGCCCTTACTGCCTTTAATAAATTATTGAGACAAAGAACTAGAATGACGCGGTTAAAGAGGGGATACTAACACTAAATTTTTTCATTGCTCTATTAATTTGATGAAGAATTACAACAAAATAACACTTATTCATAGTGATTCTGGTACCCTAATCTATGGATAAGAAAGCTTAAAGGACTTTACTTTTAACCAGTGGGTAACACGACAGTAATTGGTGAGGTATGTAAAAGGTGCATAATTCAGATTGATCAGGTAGAGTTAGAAGCTGATTTGATTGCATTGCAGTTGAGAGGCTCACTACTCATAGGGCAATGATGAGCTGTTATACTAAGGAGGTAGTTCTTGAATCCCCTATTCAGCCAAAAGTGGTGTTTCGAGGAGTTAGTCAGGCAGTGCCAGCCCGACTAATTTCATTTATGAATGCTTTGAGATTGATTCGAGGTGGATGTAAGGTTTATCTGGCCCACGTAGTTGATACCCAGAATGAAAAAACTATTCAAGATATTCATATTGTTAGGGATTTTCTGGATGTGTTTTCTAAAGCTACTGGTTTACCCCCAGAAAGAGAGACGAAGTTTACCATTGATGTTGTTCCAGGTATCGCTCCTACATCAATTCCTCTATATAGGATGGCACCTGTGGAACTAAAGACCTAGTTACAGGAGTTGTTAGATAAGGATTTTATTAGACCCAATGTGTCACCTCTCCAATATTGTTTGTGAAGAAGAATGATGGAACTCTTAGGTTATGTATCGATTATCGACAGTTGAATCGGGTGACAGTTAAGAATAAGTACCCATTACTGAGGATTGATGATTTGCTTGATCAGTTACAAGGAGCTTAGGTGTTCACAAAGTTACACTTGAGAGCGGGATATTATCAATTGAAAATAGCTGAGGCTGATGTACCAAAGACTATATTTAGAATAAGCTATGGGCACTTCGATTTTTGGTGATGCCGTTTGGATTGACTAATGCCCCAGCAGCTTTTATGACTTTGATGAATAAGGTATTTCACCTTATTTAGATCGCTTAGTGATTGTATTTATTAATAATATTTTGGTGTATTCGAAGTATAGAGAGGAACATGCAGAACATCTGAGATTGGTTCTACAGATAATGAGGGAGAAACAGTTGTATGCTAAGTTCGATAAGTGTGAATTTTGGCTTGATCAAGTAGTATTCTTGGGTCATATTGTGTCTGGACAAGGTATATAAGTAGACCCAATGAAAATAGAAGAAGTGATGAAGTGGGAAGGTCCAAGAAATGTGATAGAGATTCGGAGTTTCCTTGGATTAGCTGGTTATTATAGAGGTTTGTCGAGGGATTTTCACTGATCTTAGCCTTTCTGACAAAGCTTCTGAGAAAGAATGTGCCTTTTAGATGGAATGATGATTGTCAGCGAAGTTTTGAGGATCTAAAGCATTAATTAACTACAGCACCAGTGTTAGCTATTCAATCTGGATATGGAGGATATGTGGTGTACAGTGATGCTTCACACTAGGGGTTAGGATGTGTATTGATGCAATATGATAGGGTAATAGCATATGAATTAAGACATTAAGGTCTCATGAGTTTAATTATCTGGTTTATGATTTGGAATTGGCTGCAGTGGTATTTGCTTTGAAGATTTGGAGACACTACCTGTACGGTGAAACCTTTCAGGTATTTACTGATCATAAAAGTTTGAAATAACTGTTGAGTCAAAAAGAGTTGAATATGAGATAGAGGCGATGGATAGAATTGTTGAATGATTATGATTGTACAATTGAGTATCATCTTGGTAAAGCTAATGTGGTAGCTAATGCATTAAGTAGGAAGTCCAATAGCAGTGTGACTCAACTACAATTATCGAGGTTGCCTAACCTAGTTCAATTAAGGGCACTCAATGTTGAGTTGAAATTGGGACAAGATGAGACATTGATAGCTATACTGAAGCTGAGACTAGTATTGCATGAGAGAATCAGGAAAGCCCAGTGTAAAGATCCCGAGTTAGAGAAGTTAATTGAAAAGTTGAAAATGAATCCAGATTTTGAATTTGAAATGAGAGATGGGATATTGTGGTTGAAACAAAGGTTGTGTGTATCCGATGTTGAGGATCTGAGGAAAGAGATTATGGAGGAAGCACATGTAGTAGCTTATGCTATGCATCCTGGTACTACCAAGATGTATAACACACTGAAGCAATCTTTCTAGTGTCTAGGGATGAAGAGACAACTGGCTGACTATGTGGCTAAGTGTTTGATTTGCCAACAGATTAAAGCAGAGCATCAGGCTCCAGTTGGTAAGTTACAGTCATTGCCTATTCTGGAGTGAAAATGGGATAGAATCACGATGGATTTTATAGTGAGTTTACCAAAGACTCTGAGGCAATATGATGCCATTTGGGTCATTGTTGATAGATTGACCAAGTCGGCTCATTTCTTGCCAGTGAGAGAGAATAACTCACTA
>JANIIA010000006.1:56327101-56337171 GCA_027478495.1 Erythroxylum alaternifolium | reverse complement strand
TTATCTATTATGCATGTGCATGTATAATGCATGCATATGTCACTGTTCACTAGCAATTGGTGAGGGGATGTTACAACTATGACTAATGACTTCATCTGCTTTTGCTCCCAAGACCTGGGGTTCCAATAAGGCAACAAGTTTTGGGTAATACATTTTGCAAATTAATTGAAGAATCCTACAAAACTTTAGGGACACCACCCTTTGGCAATTCTACGTAATACATTTAAACTCCATAATATAACAATAAGATTTAAGACTCCATATCCAGAGTCTCCTTATTGCCGCACTCAACCTCCATAGGCAAAAATTCACTATTTGCGCTCAGCCTCCATAGATGAAAATTCACTATCCTCCATATTATTGGCAGAATCTCTTTCTTCTGCCATGTTCTCATTCTCAAAGTCCCCACGGTTCGTACCTCACTGTTCCAAACAATGTCTTTGAGGAGGTGGATACCAATCTGGGGGAACAATGTCTATGTCAACGCCATTCTGTATAGCAGTGTCTGAGTGGTTATTAGGTCGCTTACTAGAACTTGGTTGATCATGAGAAAGTTAGGTTAAGGTCTTAGGTGGTCGTGTTAATGGTGGTAACGTGATCACTGAATGTTTATGGGAGTTTAAAAAGGACTTGGATTTGTTTTTTATGCTCAGGTTTGTTTGGGTAACTGTGGGCTTTTTGCCTATAGCAATATGCACCTGTGTCTAAATTTGTGTAGGACCAAGGTGACTATTTTCTGAGGGATATTCCTGCAGACTGGGTGCTTAAGGAGTTTGTGGGTGATGTTTCTGAAGAATATTTCTCTAAGCATAAGTAGTCTTTTTTTTATTGTGTGATCTTTATAGTTCCTTGGTAGAGGACTCTGGTATTTGATTTTCGTGAAGTATTGCCTCTTGAACCTCATTTTCAGGATTTGCTATCACCTCAAAATGGGACCCATTTTTTCTTCCATCATTGATACTCTTGGACAGTATCCCTTAATTGCCCGAGTCTGGCCTTGCCCAGCTGGGGCCCCTCTTCGAAGCAATCATCCACGAGCTAGAGCTTGGTTTTACCGATTCAACCATCTCCTTCTATTGTTCTTCCCTGTCATTTGTTCTAATAGGCTTCGTACAAACCATTTGCAAATGGCTTGGCATCTCCTCCTATTGCGTGGTCCCTATGCAAACATTAGATACGTGTCAATATTTCCCACACGTAAAACATATAGTAGGTAAACCTTCATATTCCACCTGAAGCAAACATCATCCACCATTATTTGCAACACTAAAGGTTTGCTAAGGTCAATTTCAACAGCCATTCTCGCATATTTTTCCCTAGATGCATTTTCAGTACAGTAATCGATCTTTATGACATTCCCAAGCAACATACCAATCTTTCAAAGAATGCCTTTATGATAATACTTTAGGGGGATTCCCGAAAGCCTTACCTAGGTAATAACATTACGTATAACATGCTCCTCACCCCTGAACTCCGAAGTCCAAGATTGAATGGTAAGGTTATGTCCAAGGATGGTCCAAAAGCCTCCCAATAATACCGACTGCAAATATGTGTCTCTGTTAAATTTGATCAGATAGAAATCATGTACTAGATCAATATTCTTGAAATCTCCCATAGTTTTCCAAAGTGCTTACAGTTTGGAACATAGTGCCAAGTAACCAATTTGGCGGTCGAGTAACTTCACTATAATGGCGTTTCTCTATGGTCTTTCCAGCAGACCGAGTATCTTTGTAGAAAACTGGATTGATGGAATAAACCCTCAATTGTTAATTGTTAAATCCTCATCCGTCAACTCTATATCTGACTCATCATTGATCTGAGTGTTTTCCTCTTGGAGACTCGTTTGTAGAAGCATATCACGAAAGAATCTTAGGAGGGGATTGTCTTCATCTTCACCTTGTGTCCAGAAGCATTTCTTTTTAATGGTCCGATCATCCTTTGGCAAAGGAGTTGGCTCCTTTAGATACCCACTAAAATCATTCATCTGAACACTTTTTTGAGAGAACTAGTGTTTCTCTTTGTTGTGAAAAACAATTTTGGAATAAAAGGAAAAGAAAAATAAAACAGAAAAAGGTAGAATGGGCAGTTGGAATCGAATGCTTCACACAAGTTAAGACTTCACAGTCATTATTCTCCAAAAGAAGCAATTCCCCCACTTGCTCTCAATTCTTTGTTTACTACTATTGCTACCTTTTTAGATATTATACATAAAGCATGCAACAAATATGCTTATGTCTCTCAAATCTATGAACACCCACTGCTCATCATCCATCAAGTGCACTACACGCCTTATCCTCCTCTTTCTCCTCTTTTTCCTTTTTTCTTCTTTACAATTTTAGATTGGTTGAAGTAACAAGCAGAGCTTTAAATTACGAAATAAAATTATAATTATACCTTAATATTATAGTTACAATTAGAATCTTTGTCACAATTATACCCCTAATTACAATCACATTTTGTTTGTGGCAAGTAAATCAAGGGGGATCGTGAGCTCATTTTATTCGAAATGCACCACGTGATAGCTTGATTCCTTGTACTCCAATGTGTTTGGATGCCAATGGTTTCTTCCCATTTTCATATTTCACATTCTTTTCCCTTTTTTTTACATTAGTTGCATCTTTTTCACACTTAGTAAGATCGGTATAATTTTTTACTCTTATATAGAATAAGTTAGTAGAAGGTATGAACTTAGCGAGTGAAAATAATAATTAATGAAGTGCTTTTAAGTGAAAACAATTGAGTGTATTTGAACAGTGAGTTTGAGTACATAGATATATTTGGGAATGGTTATTCTCAAATGTCTTCAATTTTAACCTGTTGTGCAAATTGAGACAAACTATATTTAGCGTTTGAGTATGTTATCCAAGCGATCTTATAGGGGACAAATCGCAGCTCACCAATTGAGCATGATATAGACTATTAACAAAATGAAAACTAAGATTAAAAAAGGCGATAATCTAGGATTTAAGAGGTTCGACACATACAGTCGAATTGGACCACCTTGATTCCCATGTTTATAAAAGCACCAAAACAACAGCTCCAAACCTCCTATATCTTCTATATGTGATTAAATACACTTCAACTTTACGAGTACCTACTCGAATGGTTTCTTTGGCTAAAGAAGTTATTTAAAAAATTAAAAAACAAGTTAATTTACCTCAAAACTCCAAACAAGGTTATTTTTAGTACATGGCTAGATTATATAAACAAGTCCAAATTTGTTCATACCAGAACTCAATTATCAAGTTTGCCAAATTTTGCACGTGGAAAAGCAAATATTTTTACTTTGCAGGAACATAATTCACCCTTCTTTAATGGGTTAAGACAAAAAAATTTTACATGTTCATTTTGATGATTATATTATCTCCCACAGTTACTCAAAGAATCCATTCATATTCTTGGTCTCACCAAGAGTTATGCTATTTCCACCCTTACAGAATTAGTCTCCAAGTAACAAAAGTTTTATAATTTAAAATTTTATAATATTAATTAAAAGTATAAATATTATAAAATTTAAGATATTACAAAATATAACTTAAATGTTAACTCTAATTTCGTTGACATGGTGGGTTGCATAGGCTCAACCTATTTACATCAAGGTACACATGAAATTTTTTAATTAATAAATTACTATATTTTCAATTAAAAAAAACCACCAATTCGTTAGTGTAGAGAATAATTCTCAAATATTAGAATTCAATTTATTAAATATTTAGTTTATTAAAATTTTATCTAGAAGACAACTCTCAAATATTAAAATTTTTATTTATTAAATATTTGGTTTATTATTTCATCTATTATTTAATATTAATGTCAACAAGATTAATGGCAAGAGTTAACAGTTAGTTAAATTTGTAATAAATTAAAAATTTTAAATTTGATTAATATTTTGACAGTTTTGTCTAGTACATAAAATTGGTAAAATTTTTAATATAAAATATAATACAACATTTGATATGTATGATATATTGGTCAAAGAAAAATGATAAACTGTTTGACGATTAGTTTTGTATTACTTACGATGCAGGCTCATGGTGGTATGAATTAGTTTGCTGTTTTGAAATTAAATAGCTCCAATTATCAATATTTACGGTGATGCAAGTCAAGCCTATCTCCAGGGGCAAGCTTGCCAAGAAAATAAATTGAGATGCTCTCACATTCAACAAATCTGTATTAACTAACTTAGAAAAGCTTCCTTCCAGCGTCTCCTGGGGAAAAAATGGCAAAGATCATAGTAGTTGAATGTGAGGAGTAATATTGAGTGAAATTCTCCTATCATAAAAAAAAAATTAATGCATAATGTTATAACATAAAACAAGAAGAGAGAACCATCGCAAGGTTGGAGTTTCATTGCCATTGAACATGGTTTCACTTGACAGTTTTTTGTTTACCAGAATTCAGCTGGGCTGTCAGTATAGACTTTGAAGTTGGATGTCTTTGCGGGTTGGGTTCTCAAGTGAATAGGCGCTAACAGAAAGATGCTTTTGATTGGATGGATTGACACACGCTTGTCTTCTTTCAAAAGGAAGCAACATTAACTTCATTTTTATTGATAAAAGAAGGTTGGGCCACAATATGTAAACAAACACGAAAGTTACGGCCATAACTGCGCCACATAGCTTTGATAATATCAGAACAGGTACCTATCCCGTTGCTTACGCTTCGCTCCCAATTTTCAAAAGGTCAACCTTACTTGGCAGAAACAAGAAAACACGACAAGACTCGAAAATCACTTTTTATCTCGATTCAGAAGTATCATAACTCCCCAAGTTGGCTTCAAGTCTGCAACCGGTGACTAAAATGCCAATACCTTGATTTTCAAGATTAAAATATATTGTGTAGACTACTGTCAAGAAATATTGAGGACGAGCTACGAAGGCATAAGCAACCAAATGCTAAGAAAACCGACACTTAGCGAAGCAGGTATCTACTGGTAAGAATCTAAACCCGACATGACACATTTAAATAATATATTACATAGATATGTACTCTTTTCCGTTACGAAAGGAAATAATCTATTTTTCTTCCAACACAACACTTTCTCTAAAAAGCCTGCATGTCACACAAAAAGGGAAGAAAGAAGTTGAAGATTAACAAAGAAAAAAAGGCCTTGACTGAAACGGAAACAAGTCAGAGTACCAACAACCAACCACAGTTCAGTCAGCCGCCTACAAAGTTGATATAACTATTATAAGTTGCTTTTGGCCATCGTCTAAATCACCTGCTACTTCAGCAACCCTTGGAGACCACTTTACACAAGAAGCTAACCGCCAAGTACAAGGTGATTTTTATAAATTCTATTAAAGAAGAATTCAATCCTCCGCCTCTTCATCATCTTCGTCATCATCTTCACCATCATCATCTTGCTCATCATCGTCCTCTTCAGACTCATCCCCATCTTTATCCTGCTATAACACCAAAATAAACATTAGAAATGAAGTCAATATCCATTTTAACTGCCAAACAATAGATTCAACAAGTTAAAATTAGCCAAGTCTGCTTGAAATCATCCCCACACATCCGTGCAGATCATCAATCACTACAAACTAGCATACATCACTCACAAATCATCACTCATGTTGACACTACAGGTTTTCCAACTACTCCAGTTCAAACAAGAGAAAGAACCAGTTTACAACTTTGACAAACAAGAGAAAGAACCAGAAAAGACTTTTCCAACCTCTAAGTTGGAGCAAATCTTTACATTCAAAAGAGAAAGATCCTTAAATACCGTATGCTAAACACAATGAACCTTTAATGGAACTTGCATACATTGCTGCCTAAATATCAGACAGGACAAAAAAGAGCAAAGTTTTCTTTTCTTGAAGTAAAAACAAAAAATTAACAAAAAGAAGTAACTGTTGGCATGTGAAACTTAATAGTATTCAAGTAGGTCATTACCCCATCATCTCCATCCCCATCAAAATCTTCTTCATCAGGATCCTGCATTGAAGAAGTGCAACACAGTCAATAGCTTTGAAGCCAACTCTAACTACAAAATAAAAAAGGAAGGAAACCGCGGGAGAAATGGTTACGTTGTTGAAATAAGACAGCGGGTTGGGCCACAAGTCCTCCTTGATTATGTCTGCAACCTAAAATTTTCACGGAAAAATCAGCAGCTTCAAAAAAAAACAGAAATCATTTACAGTGTCTCCCACTGTGAATAAAGATTTAGCATGATAGCTACATTTATATGCAACTCACCTCATCCTGCATGTCATCAATCAAGTCTTTCTGTTGAGTATTGCTAAACCAGCTAAAAAAGCTGCAATGAGGAGGTAGATTCAGAGGATGTTCAAAACATATGCATCAAATGCAGGGAAAAGGGAGCCCGTAGTGCATGAAATCCACATTTACGAATTGAGATCTACTTGAGATCCACAAAGCTTTCAAGCCGCTTTTGGAGAAATTTAGTTCCATGATTTGGAACATATATCTTCATGTCACAATAGAATAAATCTTTTCTTAATGCTCAAAGGTTACCCTCTGTTAGTGAAGCTATGAGAAATTCAATATGCCACAAAGTTGAAAAAAATCATGTTCTAAGAAAAAATGAAATCAAGACATAAAAATAATCATAAATATGGAAAATTAGGCAAAAATATTAAGACCTTCAGATAGAGTATGCCATGCCAGACCTCAAGATTTTCAAAATTTTCATATGGAGGTAAATAATGTATTTGATACGTAGAACATCTTTAAGTTACAGCCTTGCACTTCGCCAGAAACAGAAAAGCAATCATTGTTTCATTGAGAAACAAATCTGAGAAGAGATGTCCTTCAAATATGAATATTTTTTCGAAATGGAAATTGATCAGTGTCACTTCAATTTCCAAAATTGAACTCTTTCAAATAGAAGTTAAGTCTTTTTTTAATAACAGAGAGAGAGAGAAAGAGAGGGGGGCTCAGTTCAACAAGTAGAGAAAAGCCAACCTTTCTTCTGCTAGAGGCCTCTTGTTCCCTTTCTTCTCATGACTAATTCCGTTTGGCAGGCCCTTCGTATGTTTATGAACAATATTCAGGATAAGCAACAAAAAAAAAAAAAAGAATCAAATTTTCTTTTCGCACAATATATAATTTACCATTCCCTCTTTCCACTTAATATCTGTTGCTGTAATTTCTGTTGACCCTTCATCAAGGAAGGTGAAAGATTTTGTAAGCTTTGTATCCTCAAAATATGGGTTTGGTTCAAAGTTCTGAAGCAAAATTTAGCAGTTAGGACACAAGTACACCGAAAACCAAGATATCCGAATAAAAGAGCAAACAGGATACTTACAAATGTTATAGAATAACCCAATTTCATATCTTTAAAATCCTCCACTTCCAAAGATTTTAAATGTTTGAATATCTATCAAGAAGCAAGGTAAAACCAAAAGAACAAAGTTACTATAGCACGAAACATTAATTAAAGTAAAACTTTTTCATCTTTACTCTACCACAAAGTAAAGGATTAAAAAACTAACAAATAAACAATAGAAGATGAATAAACTTTTAATGTCAATTTGATAGATACGCAAAGGGTAAAGAAATTTTATATGCAAACCCAAACAGTGTAAATTTGAATATGTGGGAATATAAACTTAACCTTTTGATCATCCTCTGTCAAAAGTGTGCCAAGTACGGGATGGCTTAGGAACTGCATAAAATACCAGGATAAAAGCACAAAGAAGTCATTTTCTAATAAGAAAAGATAGTAAACAAAACATGTAGCATAAAGATAACAGATGAGAACAGATCACTAACAGCAGTTAACCAGAAATCTGGAATTGATTTGATGATCTCATTCCGCTTATCATACACAGGCTTGCGTATCTCATTGTATTTCTGCTCTACTTCCAAGACCTTATCGCTTGCCTCTTCATTGATCTAGAAACATACAAATCTAGTTATCATAAATAAAATGCACCCTTTACAAGAGAAACAGACAAAATTAAAATGTTGAGGGGGTAATCAAACTTTTTGTCGTATTTACACATTCCAAGATCCGCTCTTCTTACTTTAATTACGACCAATTCTACCCAATCAATATGTACGGGTAGAATCCAATCAGTCCTCCTTCAAGTGTTAGATCTTTTGTTTCAGTTAGTTAAGAGCAGCCATGAAAAGAATGTTCAAAGTCACAATCAATTCCTTTTAATACATATTACAGGATTCCTATTCTTAGAATAGGGTAGTAAAGTCTTTCAAATTCTATATTTAGAACTTCATATCAGACTTAATTTCATTCTTTTATCAAAGAGGACTGCAAAAGAGATCTCTAATAATTAGGAAGATTGACAAAGACCATTATCTTGTCAAATCTCCAACAAAGTACATAGAAAGGATTTCACATATCTCATTTTAAAAGTGTAAAGACTGAATTGAAAAATAAATTAAAGGACGAAGATATGTTTGATTATAAGGCATCAGTAAACTAAAATATCTGATAATAGAACCAGCAGCAAAAGCATAAACCATAAAATACGTGGACAAAATAAACTTGGAATACAACAAAACTACAAGGAAGTCAGAACTAACAAAAGAAGCAAAAATAACATATGCAAGGAAATACTTTATTCAAGCATTACCAAATTGCAGGGGAATTTAAGAAAAATCACTCGCACAAAAATACAGCAATTATTGTGAATCTTCCCTAACACCAATGTAGCTCGAATCCAAAACAAGAGTTAACCCAAAAGTGAAAAAACTTTCCACGATATACGGCAACCCCAATTGAAGTCTAAAGAAGAACATGTAGATAAAACCTAAAAACAAAAAACAACCTTTTCGAGATCGTCTTGGATCTCCTGAAGCTTCTCAATGGAAAGAACAAGCTGTTCGTCGATTTGATTGCTCTCCTCATCGCCTTTCTCTAATACTTTCATCTTCTTCCCTTTGTCTGCAACCATTTTGGTCTTCTTCAGGGCTCTGAGAGTGATTGGCTAAAACCCCTGTGCGGTGAGAGAGAGAAAGAAAGAGTGTGTTAAGTGAGTACAAATGGGTTAGGGTTTTGGGAGTTTGTGTATTCTATGACGAGGTGCAGCGAAAGTTTAATGGTTGGCCAGTGAGAGAGTGACAGCAGATGGTAGTGGGGACACTTTTGTCATTTATGGGTCCTGTTTAAAGACATGGATTGTTAGATTCCATGAGGCGGATCTTGGGCAGTATCTATCCTAATGTTTACTCTCTTTCGTAAATTTAGATATTTTTGTGCAAACTCAGCAAAGGCCATAAGATTAGCTGTTTAATACATGCCTTTAACTTACAGCAATTTGATATTTACTCCCCCAAAAGCTTAAGGCCATGTTTACTTGACAGTAACGTAAATTGAATTTAGAATTTGATTCTTTAAAAAATAAATCTTTGGAAGGAAAGATATTCATATGTTTAGATATTTGTAAAAATTCAAATAGAAAAGTTAAGTATATTCTTATTATAGTGTTTAGTATTTAACAATATTTTATAGAATGTAGATTAATTTTGACTTATGTTTTTAATTATATCCCTATAAATCGAATAAAAATTAAAATAGTTAAATAATGTTAATTTGTAATACAAATTATATTATTAAATGTTAATTGTTTTCAGTCCTGATATTCTAATCATATAATATTGTTATATCATAAATATAGTATTAAAAATACTAAAAAATCTCAACCGAGTATAAAGATAAATCTTAAAATTCAAATCAAATATTAAAATTTTTTCTAACATTGAAAATAAAAATAAAAATATTACATTATTATTCTTATTAAATTTAGTATTCTTAATATTATTTATTATTATTATTAATTTTCTACTTATTATTAATTTTATTAATACTAAATTTATAATTTTTATCAATTAAATTTATTTTTATTATTAATATTATCATACATATTTATTATTATTATTATTATTATTATTATTACTACTACTACTACTACTAATACTACTACTACTACTACTAAATTTATTATTCTTATTAATTGTTTTTATTATTATTATTATTACTTTTCTACTTATTATTATTCTTATTATAATTAATTTTATATTATTATTATTATTATTATTAGTTTTATTCTTCTTATTAATTTTATTATTCTTATTAA
>JANIIA010000006.1:56173923-56201604 GCA_027478495.1 Erythroxylum alaternifolium | reverse complement strand
ATGGGAGTAAAAGATATATATATATATATATATATATAGATAGATAGATAGATAGATAGATAGATAGATAGATAGATAGATAGATATTCATACATAAAGAAAGGTATTTCGTTATATAAAAAAATAAAGTATATAATGCATATAACTAGATGTCATGCCCCAATCAAGATAGGATATGGTCAATGTAAAATGGTGGCTCTTTTGGCATGGACAAGTTAGAGTTCCAAATAAGCCATAAGTCTAAAAGGGTATATAACTAGGTAATAATCTTCAACTTCTACTAATGAGTTTTTTCTTATAGTTGGTAACATAGGTACACTAGTATTTTATGCTCATATGTTATAGGCAAACAAGTGCTTTTGAGGTAAAGAATTCTGAGGTGGTTTGTCTTTACTGAAAAAGTGCTTCTTCCTTTCTTTTATTGTTATAATATGGGCAGAAAATAGAAATAGATAGCACACTGCTTCCCCATTTGAACTATCTAACTTTGTTATAGTTTATATATTTTAACTAGTTATGCTAAAAAATTCAATTGGAGCTACCAGCGTAAAAGGACCAACCCAGGAATCACAGCCCTTCAACTAAGGTTTGCTTTTATGTGATAATGGAAAGTGTTTGGATTGTATGTCAGATTCAAGCACTTCATGTCCTAGTGATTGCCTAGTATTGACATTTAAAAGCTTCCTGTAAAAGTCATTCACTTTAATTCCCAAAAACTGAAAGCTTAAGCCATGTATATTAACTCTAAAAGGTATTTGCATAACAAAAATCAAATATTAGAGGTTCCTTATAACACTTTCCAAACATAGGACAAAGGTATCCAAAATTGTTCAATTGGTGAAGAGCAATAGTGTAATCACATGGCTTTTGTGGTGGATAAGACTTATAATTGGTATAGAGAGAGATTCTCTTCCTTCTCTTTAACCTCTAGCCTTCACTGCTACTTTTCTCATCACCAAACCTCACCACTGTCTTAACCTCACTGCTGCTCTCCCATTCTTCCACTCTTTGTAGCGCCCCACTCTTATAGGGCATATTCCCGAACATATCGACGGTATTCGAGAACATACTCTATGAGGGTGGTACGTTATAACAGTCAATAAACTTATTGTAAATTTTTTACGCATCAAAAACATTTTTTAGCGTATCAAAAATCATTCATGACCCATATCATTTGCAAACTCATAATAAGTACATTAATGTTCAATTTAAATCATTTCATTTACAAAACACATCCCGTCTTAAATGTCATTACATTAGATAATTTACATAATTCACATATACATTGTATAGTAGTTGAGGAATACAATTCTGAATACAAAACAACTGAAAATATGTGCAAGTCCAAACTAATCCCGACCCCTAGCTTATATCTGATTTTAGTGGCTAAACTCTAATTAGTCTAATTGGATATCTCTTCTGAACCTGAAAAGCGACGTTGTAATTTTGATGAGTTTTATGAACTAAGTGAGTAAGCTATCATCGATGTGCTCATTTATATCACAACACACATATAGTTCACATTTCAAATTTCAGAGATAGTTCACATAATCACATATTGCACGTTATTTCATAATTCAATTTCATTACAGATCAAACAATTAACTTCAATCAATCAATATAACATACATATCAATTTGTATATGCAATTTCTTATGAGACTCCACTTTTATTGTTAATTGTTGTGACTGAGTGCCTTTTTAATTGTCTCATATCTGTTGTAGATTTCGGGCTCATTAAAAATTGTTTGGTATCTGTTGGGGATACTGGGCTCATTTTGTATAGTGAGCTTATGGCTCTTATACACGTTTATGAGCTTTAAGCTCTTTTTCGCTGGCTACTCTGGTCACAGCTGCCTTTATTTGATCATGCATATCATATCATGTAATGCATGAATTCAAATATATACAGTCAATCACTTTTATTCAATACACATTCACTGTTCACATTTTCATTAGATAATAGTCCGACATTCAATGTTTCATTAAGAACACTTATTTCTTTCTCATTAACATTTAATGAAGCACTTCCAATACGATTTTAGTTATCAAACTCCTTAGACCATCAATGTCTGGCATTTTTCACCTTCATATAATTATCAATTCAATAATCGAAATTTAAGTATATACAATCAATTTTAGTGAGAACATCTAGGTTACTCATAATACGCTCCTGTTTAGCCATTGCTTTCATTATCCGAAAACATCTGGATGCTGACTTTCAACCTTGTATATCTAACTTCATACAATACACACATTACTAATTTGTACAATCACATAAACATTCATTCGTACACATATGTATATGTATCATGTATAATGTATAATGCATGCTTAATTTTATTATTCAGGGTATGTTCCCTTAATCACATCTCTTGATCATTTAAGCATCATCATTTGTGTATATCAAGCTTGCACTTAAGTTCATAGCTCAAGAACTTGGTTATTCTAATATCATAATTTAATCATTCATCATTTCTTTTCTGCCATTACATGATCACATGATATTCAAGTTCTCATTCATTCTTACTTAATAAACATTACCCATCTTCTTTGAAGAACATTAGCATTCATAGAGTTACTTTCATTCTTATAACATCTCCAAATTTCTAGATTTTGTTTCATTGATATCAACCATCTATGCTTAAGTTATAACCTTATTTATCACCCTAAACATATTAACATTTAATTACTTAATCCATCACCAAACAAAGTTCATTTTAAGCTTTATTCAAGCCTAAATGCACCATAAGAAAGTACCTAACTGTTTATTTTTTCAATCATCATTTAAAAGAAGTGTAATTCACATAAAAGTGATTCCCACGATCGTGGGTTACACCAACAGAAACTTTCCAACACCTTCTTCATTTCCCACAATTGTGGATGTACTACCACGATCGTAGGTTGTTATATCGAAAAGTTTTCTAGCCATTTACATCCACATTTTCTAGATTTCTAACTCTTCACTTACTACATTCAACACCTTATGCATAGTTCATCATTCCTAGCTTAATTCCTCATCATTTTCATCTCCATTTTAACTAAAAAACACTCTTGAAACACATCATAAATCATTGTTCATCTTATATACAAAAACAAGACATCCAAGAATCCATACATTCATAAACGTTTCAAAACACATTCAACTTCATTATCAACTCCACTTTATCTCTAACCTGTCATCTTATTTCTTCTCTTTTCAGGACAATACACTTGCCTTTTCTTTAACTTCAAACTCATTCTAGTTTATCTTTATAACAACTACTAAAATCCATGTTATTATAAATAAAAAATAGAACATAAAATATCATCCCTTTATAAAATTTATACATTCTTTCTACACCATTATAAAGATCATTCTATCTTCTATATCAACTCATGAATTATTATTCATCATATATTCAAGAATAAGACATCAATGTATACATTAGTTCATCAATAATCAAACACTCTTTCTACTCCCTTATCTCCATTAATCTTTCTCTAAAACAACCAATAAAACACTTTTTATATCTCTAAAATGGAACATGTTTATCCTTTCATTCATCAATTCATCATCATATATGTGTCATTTAACAAATTAAGAAGAACGATATACTATTTACTTGATTAGCTTAACTCTTCTTTAAAAATCACCATGAAACCGTAGCCTCCTAGCTTTACACGATTATCATCTTACCAAGGTCGAATAGGTGGGTTTCATCAGGAAGAAGAGATTTCAAAGATTTTGAAGTAGCTAGTGATAGGAGATGCTAGCAAGGATCAACGTAGAATGGTGAGAAGAGAATGTCGTAGATGAGAGATCAAAGTAGAAGAGAAGAACGAAATGAAGAGAGCATTTGGCAAAGGTAAAAGACAATTAAAGTGAAGATGGTCTTTTAATTTAGTTAATATCATGGAAATAGATATGTCGCAAGGCAAGTGACAAATGTCTACTTCTAATAGTTCCCATTTGGTTCTTTTAATCTATTTGTCTCCCAATTTCTAATCTAATTGTCACTCAATTTTCTATGACACTTGTCATTAAATCCTAATGTCACTTATCAATAATTTCTACTACCATTTGACACTTATTTTTACTACTATTTATCAATTTGTCATGCCACTCAACATTTTTCTTAGTCCAAAAATACCCATAATTTCATAATTTTCCAATTTTTACCATAAATTCTAAATCAATAATATAATTCACCAAATCAATTTTCAAGACAAAATATTCCCTATTTACATCATAATCACTTTAAAAATTATTTATACCTCAGAATATGTTAAATGAGTGCATAAATAGTCATTGTAATGTGTACAAAAATTAATTCGCGTGTGTGTATGCTACTGATATGCATAAGTATTCAATGCACCTTATAATTTCTCAATACTGTTTTCATGTACAGAAATCTAGATTTCTAACCCTTAATATGGGAAAACAGGATACTACACTTTTCCCTTTCTTCATTCTCTAAGTTTCACCTTCATCTTCCCATCTGTTTCATTCTTGCTCATCTTTTTAATCTTTCCCTTGGCTGTCTTTGCAAGGGCTAAAAGGTCTTTTCTCCTTTCTTGCACTCTCCTGCCCACTCCACTTTCCTTTTTTAGCACCTGCATCTTCCACCCAACCCCCTTAACAAAAGTTGTCCTACTATTTTTACTATGCAGACATCCCAACCTACTACACAACAAAACCATATTAGGGAGGATTTTACTCCTTTTTTACCCTTATCCTCTATTGCAGCACCGAAACCTTTTCCCCCTTTACTACAAACTACTCTTGAACCTCTCTCCCACTCCACCACTACTTTAACCCAAGCTTTTCCATCTTTTTCTTTAACCATACCATTAACTAAAAGGAGCACATGGAAGTAGGTAGTAGGAGGTTTCCCAGACCTCTCATTACATTTTTACCCTTTTAAGACAGAAGCTAGATGTGCTATTGTCTCTCCAAATATGGAATTTCTGTAAGAAGGGGTCACATCTTGGGAGAACTCCCTTGTAGGCTTCTTCTGGGACAAAAGACTTGCATTCTCTATTATTTAAAAATGGGCACAATTAGGGTGGAAAATTAAAGGCTTTATTGAAGCATTAATAACAAAAGATAAGTACAACATATTCAACTTTTCCTCTAAAGATTAAGCTTTAAAGATCATAGAAAAAGGGTCGTGGCATGTATCAAATTTCCCACTCTTTATGTAGCCTTAGCAGCCTAGTTTTCATATCGATTGCAACAAAAAGAGACTTATCCTAATGTGGGTAAACCTCTACAATGTTCCTCTTGAATATTGGACAACAAAAGGCTTAAGTATGATTGCTAGCTTTCTAGGCAAACCCTTATGTTTGAATGATAATACAATGAAAAGGAAGAGGTTGGGTTATGCTAAAATATACGTTAATATGGAACTCTCTAATGATTTACCAAAAATTATCCCAATTATGTGATTGGGACTTGATTGATCTCTATACGAAGATAATGTGTCAGTCCAATACCAATGGAAGCCCTCATTTACTTCTCAAGGTAAAAGATGAATTCTTACGAGTAAAACTTTCCAAGGGGCGATTATGAGGCGCTAACAGGCAATGGGATCATCAACTAAGAGGATGGATTGGTTGAGGAATCTGTACCTTGCCATAACACAACTATAGGACAAGGAAAATGATATAGAAACTGTTGGAAAAGAGGTAATTGTTGAAGTTGATGGTAGAAAAAAGGCTATAAGGCTAGCTGCTGATAGTAAATCAATTATTGTGGATGATACTTCTAGAGAAGAGACTACTGTGGATAAACAGCCAGCTAACTCTAACAATCCTCTCAATGGTCTTGACCAGATGGTTAAAAATTCTTCACCTTCTGATGCAAATAAGGATAATGATCCTCTTAATGGGGAATTTGACAGCTACTAAAAAGAAATCCAATAGGAGTAAAGGTAAAGGATCTAAAAATAAGATCTTTTGATTTATTAAAGTCATCATATGGAATATGAAGGGGATCAACTCCCCTAAAAAGATTTTTGCTTTAAAGGATTGTGTCTATAATTTAAAACAATGGATTTTTGCTCTTTTTGCAACCAAAATTAGACTTGAGAATATTAGACTTCTTAATAAACTAGGCTTTAAGTTGAATTTTATCTCCAACCATCAAACTTATAGTTTGGGAGAATCATTATTGGATATGACCTTTCTTGTCCATGTTTTTGAGACAGAGATGCAAGTTATTCATCAGAAATGTAAACTTCTTTAGGTAAATGTTGATTTCTTTTCCTCTTTTATCTATGTGTTAATTATGTTTTCCAAAGGAAACTTTTATGGGTCAGCTTATTAGAGTTCCAATAGATAGTGAATAGGCCTTGGCTTCTATGTAGTGATTTCAATTTTATCTTATATAGAACGGAATCTGATGGAAACTATAGCTTAAGAAACTTCTCGTCTGACTTCAATGACTGTATGGCTAAATTGGGAATTTTTGACTTAAAATCTCAGGGCTATTTCTACACTTAGAGTAATAAACAAGTTGGTAAATGGGCTTTAAGAAAAAATTGGATCGTACATTGGTGAACTAAAAATGAATTACACAATTTCCTAATAGTGTATCTACTTTCCTGAATCTATTATTCTCATATCATACACCTACGCAGATAAAGAATCTCTTTTAAAGACAAGGTAGAAAAGGTCCTTTCAGGTTTAACAATCTTTTGATTGATGGTGATGGATTTACATAGGCTCTCTAGAATGGTTTGGAGGTTACAATTGAGGGAATACACCAATTCATTTATGTCCAAAAGCTTAAGGCTATTAAAATGAAGATGAAAAGCCTTATGAGCAGAAGAACTTCATCCACACAACTAGCTATTGCTAAAGCTAAAGAAAAATTGGAAGCGCTACAACATAAGCTTACTCGAGATCCTGCTAATTATATCTTATTGAGTATTAAGAAGACTCGTTTGAGGTCTTATTTATCAAAAGCCAAGGATCATGATAGCCTTATGGAACAACGGGTTAAAGTCAATTGGCTAAAAGATGGTAAAAGGTGCTCTAAATTTTTCTTTAACTCTATTTTAGCCAGGAAAAACACAAATAGAATTTATTCCCTTAAGCTTCAAGATGGTGAGGAAATTACTCAGCAAAAAGACCTTTTAATGGAAGCTGAGAGATACTTTAAGAGCTTTTATGTTGTTTACATACTTAAGCAACTACTCCTCCTCTTTGCTCTTTCATTCAAAAGACGATCTTTTAGGAGCATGCTACACACTCATTAAAACAATGGAGGATAAAGAGACAGTAGAGGTGGTTTTTCAAATGCATCGTAACAAATCTCCAAGACTCGATGGCTTTAGTGGCTACTTCTTTCAAAAGACCTGGTAGGAAGCTGGCCCTATGGTAAAGAGAGCAGTCTTAGAATTTTTCTCAAGGGGAATACTACTGAAGGAGATTAATAAAACTTATATTTGCATGCACCAACATCATCTACATGTTAATTTCTAAACTTTTAGGAAACAAGTTGAAGCTTGTATTGGATTTACTGATCTCTGATAATCAAAGTGCCTTTTTATATGGTAAACAGATTGGGGATAATATCTCTATTGTTCAAGAACTGATGAAAGGGTATTAAAGGAAGAATATCCCTCCTAATTGTATCATAAAAGTGGATTTCAAGAAGGCTTTTGATTATGTGGAATGGGACTTTATCCTTCAGACTCTAAGGCTTTTGGTATTCCAAAATGTGTTTGTTAGATAGGTTGAGGCCTATATTACCACTGCATCTTACTCCGTTCTTGTTAATGATATGCCAACTGATATCTTTAAGAGTTCTAGAGGATGGAGATAAGGAGATCCCATCTCCCCTTATCTCTTTATCATATGTTTGGAGGTTCTAAGTCAATTGATTCTTTAGAAGGTGGGTAATAGCAACGACTACGAATTTCATAGCAAATGCAAGAGGGTAAGCTTATTAATTTATGTTTTGTGGATAACCTTTTTCCTTTTTCCAAGGCCTATAGTAAATCTATTAAATTGCTCATCTCAACTATATCTTTATTCAAAGACCTTTCAGGTTTGGGGGTAAACCTCAAAAAAAGTCATTTCATTCTAGTTGCCAATGCAAATATGACGGAAAATAAAATCTCTTTAACCACAGGGATGAGTAGGAAGCCAACTCCTCTGACTTATCTAGGTCTACTTAATACCATAAAAAGGATACAATTTTTTGAATGTTTTCCCTTGATAAAAAAATATAGAGAAGATTGAGTATGTGGTCTAATGAGATTCTCTCTTTTGGTGAGAGATTGTAACTCATCAAATCTATTATTCCTTCATGTTTACTGGTCCTTCAACATATCCTTAGTCGAAGGAGTCATTAAAACCATCGAGAAGCTATTTAGAAGATTTACGTGGGGAAACTTAAACTCGGACAACCACTTTGTTAAGGTTAAATGGACAGAAGTATACAAAAGAAAAGAAGAGGGGGGTTTAGGATTGACCTTTATTGGCAACTTTAATAGATCAATCTTAATTAAAGATCTATGGAACATCCTATTAGATAAGAAATCTCTACAGATTTGATGGTTCCATAACTATATCCTTAAAGGATCTAGCTTTTGGTCTATTCCTCTAAAACCTTCATTTTCTTTGTCCTTGATTCAACTTTTGAAGTTAATACATATTTTAGAACCTTTGGTGTTTTGTAAGGTTGGAAATAGAGAAAAGACTTATTTTTGGTTTGATAATTGGACTAGTAAAGGCCCCCTAATTAGACTTCATAAAGCTCTTTAGTATTGGAATGGACTTCCTATCAACTTGAATATGAATTCCATTATTCTAAGTGGCCAATGGAACATTCCCTCCGAATTGTAGCACCACACTCCCAATGACCATCCGAACTTAGGAAGAAATGACATATTCCAACGTATTAATCTACCTCCAAACACCTTCAACATTGCAAAATTCAGAAATTGGCAGAATCAGAGTAATCGAAGGCAGATCTAGTTTCCTATTATTTGGCACAAGTCACTCATGCCTAGCTACTCCATTCTTCTGTTGCTTATTGTGCTGAATAAACTAAGCACAACAAACATAATGCATTATATTTCTTGTAATTCTACCTGTGTCCTCTGTGAAATAGAGGAAGAATCTAGAAGCCACTTATTTTTCCTCTACCCTTTCTCCCAATTAATATGGGAGAGATACAAGAGTTGTGTCTTATCTCTAACGCATGTACCACCTTCATAGAAGTTGTTGATTGGCTTCTAAAGCTGAACATGCTCCTAACTACAACAAGCAGATATATATCATCTCTTCTCCTCCTCCATCAAAGACATTTTGTGAGAGACAAACATTAGGCATTTTCAGAACATTGCACGCTCTAGAAATGAGGTTCTCTACTCTCTAATTGGTGGAATAAGAGAAAAACTCCTTTGTACTCTAAGGTTTGAAAGAGTCTACCCTAATTTAGCCTCATCGTGGAGAATCAATTAATATATCGACAGGGCAAACAAGCTCTTGATAGAGTAGATCTATAAACTTTTGCAAGAAAGTACATGGTAGACGAGGAGTAAGGATCCTGGTAAGTCGCAAATCATCTGGAGTTGTCCCCTTTTTTTGATGTGTAGCGCACGAACATAAACTCTGAAGACGAACGTTGGTCCATGCAGCACGAGAACAACTTCTGATCCACGAGTGGTGAGGACGAGCAACATGAAACTCTGAAAATCAACCATCGACTAGAGCATCTCTTCTAGAACGCAGCGAACGCTTCTATACCCAATCCCTAGTTTGGTTGGGTTTGGTGAATGGGTTAAGACACAATCTGCGCTTACCCCCATTTTGGTCAAACGCCTCATTTTTTGATGTATGTTTATTAGACGTTGTCGTTGCTTTGTTATTAAGCACGTAATTTCACTTGGGACATCCTGTTATTAATACAACTTTACTTTATAAAAAAAAACAGTGTAATCACAATGAAATAGACAGCTTAAATAGTTAGGAGGATCAGAAATATTTCGAAAGCTATTGGAAGCCCACCGATGCAAAAAATAGATTCCCTCAGATTAGATTAGAAATCGGCAAGACATAATGAAGCGCCTCACAAATGTTTTACAGACTGCAAGAGGATATACAGGATGCAATTACTGGATTGCACTGGACCTGTGATTAAATTTAAAGATGGATAAATGACGAACAAAGAAATGGAGTTGGAGGAGAAAATAATCTTCAAAATACCTAAGAAGCTTGGAAAATGGAATAAACCTATGTTTATATCTTCCTCGAGGTAGACAAGATGATGACAGTGGTAACTGCGGAAGCAACATAATATGCGTTGCTACATGCAATATGAGTGAACTGGCATAAATTCGAGTTGTTGGACCTGAATCAGACGTAACCTTCCTTACTCAAATTCTCAGGATAATCTTTCTTGTTCGTTATGACGACGTGTTATTCTCATCTTCTTCAGCAATCCAGTACTGTTTAACAGCAAACAACATTTTCTCTGGGACAAGAGGGCCATCCTCATGATCAACTAATTTCGTACTCCATCTTATTCCTCCAACAACTCTCTTCACTTTGATTAGCAAATCCAATTGATCACGGACTATGACTGTTCCTTCCGGCCTTAAAATCCGATCCATCTCCAGCAGAATGTCTTCCATACTGCACCTGCAGTAATCACAAAAATACTTTCTCCAGGTTCCAGGTTAAACAGTATGACAATATTTGATCTAGAGGGACCCTGGTTTATCTGACCGAATAACAAATGTTTTTTCTTTTTATGTTTCTCAGTTGCAAGTTTGTATAAGCAAGCTTCCATCACTCTTAATTAGAGGATCATCGTAAACAAAAGATCTGATTTACTACTGTTAGTACTAAGACGAAAAGATGTAAACTTACTTGTCTTTGTACAAACTAAAAACACTATTTGCATGAATAAGGTCATATGTCCTTGGGTATGTAGAGAAGGCTTCACACCTGGTAGATGAAAGGAGAAGATTATGAATTAGACAATGCCACTAATGAAATAACGAGGCCATGTTCAGTATCATCAGGGTCAATTAGGTTCTTTAGAATGGATAACTCACTTTAGTAGCAAGGGTGATACCTGTATTTTTTTTTTAGCAATGTTTATAAATTCCATAACATTCTTTTAATTTTGTTACTGAACATTGGATCCAGTTCAAGAAAGGAATGCTAGAGGAGGAATGAGATGGAAAAGAGATATATTATAGGAATTACCAATCATGATATATGCCAATCAAACCACGCTCATAAATGACGCCCAAAGTGTCTTTCTCAGCTATTGTTGGCATAACGTTCATAACCCACAATTTTGGAGATTCAAGTGCTGCAGCAAAACCTCCCATACCAGCATTCATATCCATGATATTGCGGTACCTCCCAGAGTCAATGATTTTGTTTGTCCTCTTATAACCATTGACATGTTTCTTCCATGTCCGATTGTCCTCCAGATACGCCTCAACAGATATCCCAGGAATGGAGCCACTGGATATTCTGGGAGGTACAGCATAAAGTCTTTCAGGAAATGGTATCCAAGCTCCGTTACTATCTGGATAAGGTGTCACGCATGCTTCCATTCTTTTATACCTATTTATGATTCAAAGCCAGACGCTAAGAAACAAAGTGTGGTAATCACAGCTGAAACATGCTACTTTGAATAATTAACATGTGAAACTTTGCTACTGGAGCAACACAACTTCTTTAATAAAACATACGATTCTGACTTTTCCTATTGTGTCCCACAAAATAAAGGAAAAGACCAATGTAATAAGACAAGTGACAAAAAGGACAACGATCAAGAATTACCATTCCTTTACTCGTTTTGTCCAGGCGAAATAACTTTATATATTACCATTACTTAGAATCATGTTCTTCTCAGAAGAAAATGATTGTTTTTTGTCCAAGAAAGTGCAACAAACGACCTCGAATTCACAAAGAAATGCCTTGGAATTGTTCTCACCAGACATCATCAGAATTTATGGACTGACAAATTGTTGGTTGGTTCCAAGGGCAAGAATCTTTGTTTATTCTCTTCTGCCAGATTGCTATTTCACCAATCTCCTGTTTCTTTTCCCAACAAAGGAGTTTGGCAACGTCTTCAATCTTCTTCTGCTCCTCCTCAAGCTCCTCTTTAGGACGCTGCCATGCTTGGTAATCTATCCTCCAGTTAATAGGAGGACCAGAAAGGACCCAATAGCCACCAGGTCTGAGAACACGATCAACTTCCATCATGTACATCCCACCTGTAAAAAAAAGAACCAAGTCATGACCTTATCTGAAACTTCCGTCACTACTATCCCCAAATGAGAAAGACATTAATCCTAACAAAGGTTAGGACCATGAAACCATTTCAAATGTAAGTCATTCATCACCATCTGATTGAAAATGGTTTCCTTATCTTGACAAGTTCAGAGAGATTAGCATCTGCAAAATTACGGGATATCCAGATACTACACAGAAATTAACAGCTCAAGCTGTTTTAGCTGGACCATACATCAAAATGTTATAGCAAAAATATTAATTCAGAGGAAATATCATTATATTCAGCATGTGATCATTTCTGCTTTGCTCAAGAAGACGTACATCACACATTAAACTCAAAGCAATCATCCTCACCGTTGGCACCCCATGGAATCAAACAACGCGAACAGTGGGCCATGTCAAAAGCTCGCGAAGGGTATGGCAGCTTGATAGTTCCAAGAACGCCAATAATGGCTGGAACACCTCGTTCCAATGCAAATTGAACTTGTGCTTCATGAGAATCTCTGGGGGCAAAGGACATCGCCATAACGTTCTTTTTGAAAAGGTACGCCCCCCAACTTGCAACCTATGCACAAAAGTAAATCGTGAAGAGGAAACCAATAAAGAATGGCACTAGATGTTCAGAAATATAAATGAGAATGAGCAGTTCATATAAGAATGCATTATGGAAGCTAAAGAAAAGTAAGGAACGCATACCCCAAATCCAGTGTCCAACGCAGTTCTAACCATTCCATTGTACATTGGGATCACAGAAGCAAGCTGATTAATGTATGCCTCTGCCCCATGAGGGAATTGAGTTCCTCCACCAGGGAACCTAAACACATTGCCCTCATACTGTATCCAATTCTGAACAGCCTTCTCAACTGTCAAGCTCTTGTAAGGTGCATTTGCGTATGGTACATAGTCGCGACTCTTTGGCCATGGAAATGGGGTCGCATACCCTTTAGGTGCAGGAATAAGGCAATGCAACTTCTCCTCTTCTGAAGGACAATGTCGTTCCCTATATACCATATTATCTCTCGGAAAAGTCATTGCTCTCATTTGATCATGACAAGGCGTGTAGTCTGTATACTTGGCCTCACAAGGCTTGACCTCCTTGACTTCTGAATCAGAACCATCAAGCATGCCTCCGTCACCACTTGTCTCGTAATTCAGATTGTTAAGAACAGAACAGTCTTTCCGATTAGTAATCTCCAGAGCTATGCTATCACCCTTCCCAAAACCACTATTTTTCCAGACACCCAATATGTAGAAGAAAAAACACAAGCCAGCTGCAACAGCAATCGACAGAGGCCTCCTACTTCTCTGGTCTCCTGGATTCCCTTTTGTGGCCATGAGGCACCTGAAATGCATTTACTTCTTTGTATAACTACATGATAAATAGCTAGAACAAATCACATAAGAAAGATAATACGGAAAAGAAATCCAAATTCAAAGTTTCTACTAGAAGGAGTTATGAGATAATCAAGTAAAACCACCCGGTTTATGGTTTCAGGGACTAAAAGCCTCGGAGACGAACACTTCCAGGCAAAAGCAATCAAATTTAAAGCCCTGTTTTTATCAAATTGTTTAACGAAGATTCTAAACTCTGCAGATGTATGTTAAAACAATAAGAAAAGATTCGACCATAAATTAGGACAAATTCAATGGCTTGACAAGTCAGCGTTAATACCGTTCCTGCTACACTTCTCTCAAAGAATGATTCAACTGTAAGAAAAATAATAAAACAAATCCATTATAAACAAGGCACCATTAAAGACACCTTAACAGCTATAGAAAGAAACAATAAATGAATAAACATCCACATTAACGAGAAACACAAAAGAAACAAATAGTAATACAAAAAATTCAATCTTTTAACATCTCCAAAATGAAGAAAGAGAGTGGCTTCACGTCAAAAATTGTTACTTTCCGTTTCATTGCAGAAAGGAAGAAAAACAGAGAGCACTCAAGGGGTGAAGTAAATTATTCAAGTCCAGCCAAAGCAGTATAGCGTCAAATTTGGACAAAATCATACACAAGACAAACAACTTACTGCAAAGAAAGTGAGGAGCAAGTGTATCTTGATCTTCACAATGAGATGCTAAGAAAGACAGAATATGGAATGGGAGTGAAAGTGGTAGGAGGAGGATTTAGATTTGCACAATATTAGGAACAAGAATGCCACTTACGCCATTCATTTCTTGCCATTGGACAGGGCTGTTATTAATCTAAAACCCATATCTATGAAGAATTTCTTTGGTAGTTATGATACGTGTGAGTGTCTTGGTACAGTTTTTTTGTTAGATTGTCTGGTGCCCACTCACGGGCCGCCACTTCAGTTTCCTCTCCATGTCTTCCTCAGAAGTCACACTAACAGGCGTGCTTAGTTTTGCCTTTTCTATTTCTCATGAAAGTACATTAAATTCTGCTACTTATCCATTAGAATTCAACCAAACTAGTTTTAAAATTTCAATTTCATGATATAGATATTAGATGTTAAAAGATTTAATCTATTTATTACTTTTTCAGGTATCAAATTCAAATAGCTATGAAATCATATATTACTGATTTTTTTAAAATTCTGTTTCACTATTTCTATAGAAACCTCCTTTTTTTAAAAAATTCTACGAGAATTATTTATGTTTTATAAATGTTTAAAATAAATTCTTTTATTAAATTAGGCATCAATTCTAATTCACATTATAATTTTTCAATACACGGACAATCACATCACAAAGGATAATAAAGTGGTATCTGTTAGAAACATTAATTTCAGTGACTTATTATATTTACATAGACTTAATTTTAAAATATATAATATTTAATATGTAGCATTAATTAATTAATTTTTAATAATATTAATTATTATAATTTATTAGGACTTTCATTATGTTTTTATTTATCTATAATAATACTAATAAATAATACGATCAATTTTATTTTTTTATTTTTTAATTATACTCTTATAAATCAATACTAATTATCCTATTTATTTTTGTTACATGTCATTACTTATATCAAAAAATATAAAAAAATATTTAATATGTAATGTTAAATCATTTTATTGTTGTTGTTGTTGTTGTTGTTGTTGTTAATTAATAGTCATTTTAACATGATAGTAAATTAAATCTTTCATTAATATTTTATTTTACCATATAATAATACTTAAAAATAAGATGACCAAATTCTCATTTTTACTTATAACTTATTTTCTATACGTGATTAATAACAATTTGATTAGTTTTTGATCGAGTGTTTGATGTGTGTAAGTTTTAATAAATACCCTCGATAATCCGCAAGCGCACTGTTTGTTCATGTAGCACCTAAGGTGTCGATTCCACGAGGAGGGATAATCTAATACTAAAATCTAAGGCTAAACAGATCGCAGAAATTCAAAATATAACGAAACTAAAACAAGAATTTGATTCAATCAATCGAATCAAACCAAAAATCAATCACGAAAATATTAATAATTCAGTAATTGCAACACATACCTAATAATCAACCCAAGAGAATTAACAATTGAGACAAAGGTAATTTTGTCTATCATTAATACCAACCTAATTGATTACGAATTACCGGATTATTGGTTCTAAACGATCCTAGGGTTAATTACTCTTTCGAATTATAACCATTAACTCTAAATTATAAACCCTAATCATATTATGCAAATTGCAATCTCTCGATTAACAACTTATTCAAAACCTTAATTTGCTCTGATGTTGTCTAATAAACTATCGGAAACCTATGCAAGATCTCTCTTCACACAATTTACCGATTTGATTTTATTCTTGTTCTATTAAATCACCTAACTCTTGGTAGCTCAATTTAATTATTTTTCATTTGACTCAATCTCTCTATTTATTACCGATTTATGCAATCACATAATTTAATCATAATAAATCCATTAAACATAAAAGCAATCAGATTTTATTAAATCAAGAATAAAACTCCGAAAGTGAGCTTAGAACATCCTTAACATTTAGATCCTATCATCAACTATTCAATTTAATTCTATACAATGATAAAAACTGAAAATAACTAGGAAATACAATCGAAATGGAGGATAGGAGGCAGCGACGTCGGGAAACCTCCTAATTTAAAAAGTACGTCAAATCGGCTTCTTCTTCTCTTCTCTCTTCCTTCTTCTCTTCCTCAATCTCTCGATGAATTCTCTATAGGGTTTCTCAAAAGTGGCTAAAGAAAAAGCACCTTTTACCTTTTTATCTTGTTCTTTAAATATCTTTTGCATTTTGAACAACCCTCAGGTTTTTCTGAGGTCTGAAAGGTCCAAAAAATCCCTAAAAACTTGACGTGTTTGAGTGTTTACGCATATACCTGACATAGGCCACGATCGTGAGCTACATTTGAGCCTTTTATCACGATCATGGCATGGAGGCCACGATTGTGGGCCATATCCTAGGCTTTTATCATGATCGTCGCATGTATGCCATAATTGTGGTCTATTGTGCCACGATCGTAGATCGTTGTTTTAGCCCAAATGTCTCTGAAACTTTTATATTCTTTGATATTGACCCTGAAGCACTAACAAACACAGTAAGGTACCTTAAAAACATAATATTTAAGCTCAAAGACTTGTACTAACCCATAAAAACACTTAAACATAAATAATTAACAAACTAACACAATTCTAGCCTAAACACATACTAACTGATTGAATTAACAATTAAATATATATCAAACTAAGCCCTAAAACGTGATGCAACTTACACTTATCAACGTCCCTACACTTAAAACGTTTGCTTGAAAGTGTACTTGTCTTCAAGCAAACAAAACAATAAACATACAAATATTACAAAGCACACAATGCAATAATGAGACAATGACTTTAACTTCATGAAATAAATTTAACTCTAAACATAATCATTCAAGTTGTTCTAACTTATTAACAAGCAAAATCCGCATCTAAGCACCTTGGACTAGATATACAAAATAATAAAAGTTTTAATGTTGAGTCTATTCACCCTATCACTTGCACACACACATTGATAATCATTCAGTCAAAACAAAACTGTAGCTATTCTTTAGTCAATTTTCATGAAAAATCAAGCTACTAACAAGTTTGGTAGGTTTTTATTTGAAAACATTCTTTTTTTTAATTTTTTCTTTAAGGACATGAACCTAGTCTTTTAACATGGAGGCAAACATTTATGATAAATGTCAATCTTATTACTCAACTAAGTCATGTTGTTATTAAGCTGCTTGGTTCAAATGTCATTATAGTCTTTTTACATGAAGGTACACATTTATGATTCGTGTCAATCCGGTTATTCAGCTACATCACATTCTTAACTGGCTACTAGATCTATTCATAACCCGAAGGTTAGCGGAATAGTTATTTTATTAAAAATTTATACAACTATTTCTTTTTTTAACACAAAATTTTTCCTACCTTATTATTTTATTAAAAATTTATACAACGCTTTCTTTTTTTTAACACAAAATTTTGCCTACCTTATTTCTTAGCTAATCATTCTCATGAAAATGTACTATTAATGCCACTTATTTGATTGGCCTAAAATTAAATGAGTATAGAAAATTCCTAGGGTGAATGGATTAACATCGTATCCTAATTAATCAGCATATTTAACCCTAAGTAACTTAGGTCACTAATTTCATAAGCAAATATATCTTTGCAACCTAAAAGGCTATGTTTAAGGCTAAATCTATCCCGTTAAGTCCTATCCATTGACGCATTCACACATTTTACAATATGTAATCTAAACACACTAAAATAACAATATGCAAAATTCACACTCAAAGAAAAACACACAACCCTCTGTACACTTGAACATCACATTGTCCATAATGTGAGAAAGGTAGACAAACACCCAGGGGAAATAAAACATGATATACAAAAAACATAAGAAAAAATACTGACAAATATGAAAAGAAAAAGGTTAGAATATGAAACTATCATAATGACTAAGGTGGTGATGTGTCGGAGGTGGAGACCAAATGCGCTTGATGCCGAGCTGGCTTTCCTATCTTAAAATTGATTCAAAGAGAGTAAGAGAATTAGTAGGGCAATGCATTATGAATCATTGATATTTATTTATGGAAATGAAACAACTTTAATTGCATAACAATTTAAATCTAACCTCAAAATGTTAATTTATGGTCATTAGCTTGACCTTGTATTATTAGAAATTTAGTAGGGATCAATTATAAGCAGTTGTTTGTACCATTTTCATTCAACATCCATTTTTTAGCCTATAAGTAAGCTATAAATAGCAAAATGTTCAGAAGGATAATATTGCTAAAGTTGAGAAAACCTATTAATTTTAGTGATGTCCTTTTCACTAACAAACTGTTAATAAAATAGGGAATAACGAAACTCCTTGAATCTTCCATCGAATCTAACAGTTTGTCCTGTAAGAAAGTGAGTTGCTTTCTTTCTTCCTTAATCACCCTCGTCTCCTCTACTTCTTCTGCTTCACGAACAGAGACTTATATAGCTTCTTCAAACTCGATGTCTATTGTCATCTGTTCTTTGTCCTTTTGTTCTTTCAAAGATTCGAGCACATCAAATTTTCTGGATGAGTCGTCATCCTCTGGATTCTTTAATACATCATTCATGTTGAATTTCACTTGGTCATCACTAATTTGCATGATGAGGTTATCTTCATGGACATCTACCCTAGTTTTTTTTATGTTTAAGCATGGTATACCAAGATCTAGGGAATAATAGGGAGAGTTGTCATTCTTTTTTTCATCCTCTTTCCTCGTCTCTTGGTCTTCTATAAAATAGGGTTCAACATAGTCTTCCATTGGTTCTTCTTGTTCTTCCTTATTTCTAAGTGTGATAACCTCATATTGCTCTCGTTGACTCTTGAGATTCCCCATTATTTTTCGATGATATCCAAGTTGATGTGTCGTCTACTTTATGCCTAGTATTTTTTAAAGAAGGTGAAAAAACCTTAGATTACAATAATTAAACCAATTGCCTCCTTGATAATGGCGCCAAAAACTTGATCAAGTGTTTGATGTTTGTAATTTTTAATAAATATCCTTGATAATCTGCAAGCGCATGGTTCGTTCTCATAGTACCTAAGGTGTCGATCCCACGAGGAGGGATAACCTAATCCTAAAAGCTAAGCCTAAAACAAATCACTGAAATTCAAACTATAATGAAACTAAAACAAGAATTTGATTTAGTCAATCAAATCAAATCAAAATAAAATAATAATTCAGCACCTGCAGCACACACCCAAGAATCAACCTAAGAGAATTACCAATTGAGAGAAAGGAAATTTTACCTGTTCTTAACACTAACCTAATTGATTATGAATTACCAGATTATTGGCTTTAGACGATCTTAGGGTTGATTACTCTCTCTCGAGTTATAACCACTAACCCTAAATTATAAACCATAATCAGATTATGAAAATTTCAATCTCTCAATTAACAACCTATCCAAAACCCTAATTAACTCTAAAATTGTCTAATAAACTATCGAAAACCTATGTAAGATCTCTCTTCGCACAATTTACCAATTTGATTTAATTCTTGTTTTATTAACTGGCCTAACTCTCATTAGGCCAATTTAATTATTTTTTATTCGATTCACCCTTTTAGTTTATTACCGAATTATGCAATAACATAATTTAATCACAATAAATCCAATAAACATAAAAACAATCAGATTTCATTAAATCGAGAATAAAACTCTGAAGGTGAGTATAGAACATCCTTAATATTTAGATCTTATCATCAACTATTCAATCCAATTCTATACAATGATAAAACTAAAAATAAATAGAAAATATAATCGAAATGGAGGACGAGAGGTAGCAACACTAAGAAACCTCCTAATTTGGGAAGTACATTGAATTAGCTTCTTCTCCTTTTCTCTCTTCCTCTTTTCTTCCTCAATCTCTCGATAAATTCTCTCTAGGGTTTCTCAAAAGTGGCTAATGCAAAAGCTCCTTCTGCCTCTTTGTCTTATTTTTTAAATATCATTTGTGTTTTGAGCAGCCCTAGTGGTTTTTTGTGGTTTGAAAATTCCAAAAAATTCCTCAAAACTTAACATTTTTTAGTGTTTGCGTGTCTGCCCGATATAGGCCACGATCATGGGCCACATCCGAGCCTTCTGTCACGATCATGGCATGCTTGCCACGATCATAGGCTATTTCTTAGGCTTCTGTCACAATCATGCCAACTCTGCTACTTCTGTCATGATCGTGGCCTATTGTGCCACGATTGTAAGTCGTCGTTTCGGCCAGAATGTCTCCGAAGCTTCTTCATTCTTCCATGTTGACCTTAAAATACTAACAAAACATCAAGGTACCTTAAAAATGTAATATTTAAGCCCAAAGACTTGTACTAACCCATAAAAACACTTAAATACAAATAATTAACAAACTAACACAATTCTAACCTAAACATATACTAAACGATTAAATTAACAATTAAATACATATCAAACTAAGCTCTAAAACATGATGCAATTTATAATTACTAGTTTTTATTACTAATAAATAAAACTTTAAAAATCTTATTATTTTATTTATGTATTATATTTAAATATCATTATTTATATAAGCATAATATACAATACGTAATATTAATTCATTTTATTAATAATTAATAAATATTATTTATCATTTTTATTAATAGCTAATAATATATTTTTTGGTTTTAAATAATAGTAAATTATATATTTTATTATTAAATAATAAGCCTAATAAGTAAGATGATCATTTTCTTTTATGTTGCTATAATACATATTTTAAATTTATAAAAATTAATTTTTTATTTAATGTTAATAAAAAATTGTTGATCAATTTTTTATCTTATCAACAACCATATTAAGTGTGAATGTTGATAAACTTTTCATGTTATATCATTGTCAGTACTAATTAATTTTTTTATCTTATTGGTGTGTCAAACTTAGTACTAGTGTTAATTAAATTTTCTTATCCTACCTACCTAGTTTTTTCTATTTTACTAGCCTATTGAACTTAATGTTAGCATTGAATAATTACTACTTATAATAAATTATTTATAAATTCATATTTCTAAAACTGTGAATATTGTTCTTAGTAAAAACAAGAATAAATAATAAATCATTATTGTTACAAAATAATTATTATAACATATTAATCATAATAAGATATATATAATTTACCATTTTATATTTATTAATATATTATCAATAATTAATAAAATACGAACATAAATGCATGTTTGATATAAATTTTTATATGTAAATTTGGTAAAATAATATGAATTTTATTTTTTTTCATTTATTAATAGTAAAAACTATTATAGTTAATTATTAAATTATTTATAAAAATAATCTAACAATAAAAAATGACTAATTTTGTTATTATTATTATATGACAAACAAAAATTTAATGAAAAATTTTAATTTACTATCATGTTAATTAAATAAATATATTATTAAAAATAATGAAAATAATAATAATATTTACTAATAGTTAAAAGTGGATTAATATTACATATTATTTATTATTATATTTTAATATAAGTCATGAAATCTAAATATGATAAATAATTTAAATCAATCAATTTGTTTGATAAATATCATCCATGGCTTCAAATCACTTGTTTCAGTATCTCCGTTCCTATTCTATTCCACGACTAATTTGACGACCTTTTAATAACTGATATAGAGGTGTCGACTTTGCTCTCGCCTAAGCCAAGCCAATGCATTCTCTTTCCTTTGATTTTGCTTCCCGCCTTTACTTCCCCTTCTCATCTCTTAATTTTCTTCAATCTTGTGCCAGATGTTGCTTGCATTCCGGAGTTCCCAATGAATCCCAAACTGTTTATGAGAAGAGTTTGGTACGCAAAATCTTTAGTGGTCGCCTCTGTAGTTAGGTACTTTTTATCCTGAGTTTGTAAATAACATCTTCTCAACTCTTTCCATCCCCTTTTTGTCCATGAAATGTCTCCTGAACCCTTTGAGGAGAGGGGTGGTGTTACTTTTGGTTCATATCCATTTTTGATTTTCGAAGAAAACCGGAGCTGATTCCCAAGCCCCTATCTTTTTGTTTTAATAGTTTATTCAAGAAGATTGATGGCCTTAAGTTGACATATCAGTTTTTGGCGTTAGCTTTTTGGGCACTTTCAGTTTCTTAGATACATGATATTTCTCTGAGCTAGTTTTGTTTGTTGTGTTGATTAGCCTGTGGGTGGTGCTGGACCTTCCATTTGTGTGTATTAATGGCTTTAATTTTCTTTAAGGAGCTATAGTTAAATGATTGAGTTGTCCTGGTTTTGTTATTAATTGCTCAGATAGTCTTCTTTTTTTAGGTGATTGCTATTGTTATCAATAGTTTAGTTTTCAAATAATCAACTTGATTCAAAAGTTGTGATGCGTGGTCAGTCTTTGTAGACTGAATAAAAGTTGGGATGTAGTTTTGGTTTGATGGGTTATCCTCTGGAAGTATGATTCTTTCTCTTTAAATTTTTGACAAATTCATGCAGAAGCCAAAATACCTAGCTAGCCACACACTAGTGATACTGATTAATTTGAGGGATGAATATGGAGTTGGAACTAGAACCTAAAAAAGATTTAGTATAGTGTTCATGAGGTTCTAGCCATTCTTTCTATTGCTTGGCAAAAGATTTCTTGTTTCTAATAGCTTTTGTTGTGCTTGATATGTTAATCTATCACCAGCAAATCTATCGAAAGAAAACAGACTGATTACATATTACCATATCGTGACAGTGATTGACATCAGTACTTTTAGTATCAAAAATTTATGTTTTAAATCTTGTCAAGCTATATGATTTATATGAGTTTTCTTTTATATCACACATCCTTTTGGTTCTCTGTAGGACTTTCCCTAAAATCTCAGGAGCTAATAGCTTAGTTTTTGTCTGTTAGACTCTATTATAGTTTTGTAATGGAATCTAATATCTAAAACACCTTACTCAATTATGCTACATTATTGACAACCCTTTAGGTTATATATACGATATGATTCAAATTAAGATCCAATTACTTGGAAGAAAAGCACAACTTTGCACTTTATTTGGTAGCAACTGTTTTGATTGAATTTTCTATCTTATTCTTTTCAAAGCATCACATTTTTAATATTGCCACTGTAACATCCCAGACCACCCACTCACAGATATTGTCCGCTTTGGGTTTGGCCCAGCGAAGCCCTCATAGTTTTGCTCTTCCCATACCTTGGGAAGACGCGTCTATGAGGGAGAGTTTTCTATAGCCTTATAAGGCCTACTTTGTTCCCCTTTCCAATCAATATGGGAATCTAACATTTCACCCCTTTGGAAACCCAGCATCCTCACTAGCCTACAGGCCTGGATCTACCCCTTTGGAGGCCCAGAGTCTTTGCTAGCACACAGGCCTAGATCCATGCTCTTGGAGGCCCAACGTCCTTACTGACATATTGATCCGAGTCCTGGCTCTGATATCATTTGTAACATCCCAGACCACCCGCTCACAGATATTCCCTGTTTTGGGCCTTGACCTAGCTAAGCCCTCGTGGTTTTGCTCTTCCCACATCTTGCGAAGACGCGTCTATGAGGTAGAGGTTTCCATAGCCTTATAAGACCTACTTCATTCCCCTTTCTAATCAATATGGGAATCTAACATTCCACCCCCTTGGAGGCCCAGCGTCCTCGCTGGCCTACAGGCCTGGCTCCACCCCCTTGGAGGCCCAATGTCCTTGCTGGCACATAAGCCTGGATCCACCCCCTAGAGGCCCAACGTCCTTGCTGACATATCGATCCAGGTACTGGCTCTGATACCATTTGTAAGATCCCAGACCACCCGCTCTCAGACCCGGAACCATATCAGGCACATGACAACTGCCGCATACCCGGGCTAAGAATACTCACAGTACCCTTAACTTGACTATGCAAGGCTAATTGGATATCTTTAAAAACATTTGGACAACACAAAACGTTCACACATAAGGTTATTTACAAACCACAAGACAAAGAAAAGTTAATTTAAAAAATTTTAAAGACTATTAACAGAATCATGAGCCACTATACAATAAAAGTATAAAATAGAGACTACTCACGTGCTGTAATACCCCAAAAATGTCAAAAGACCACACAATCCACTTAGAAATTCAAACTCACCAAATTAACCTGCATGGTTGGGAAGCGAAGGGGGTGAGTACACTATGTACTCAGTGAGTAGAAAGAAAAATATATCGCAAATAGAACCCGGCACACACCAAAATGGTCTAAATAACTTAAGGACAGTTTTACACATCTAACATGCACATAACCATCTATGAAGTGAATATGCATGACATAGAAACACATAGACCTAGTCTTTAGGAACCACATAGGCGTAGCCTATTAATCACTCATTCAGTGAACATAAGTTCCAGTTCTAGTATACATGAGCAGAAAAGCATCACTTATAAAAATCAAGTCTCTTCAGGAAGCGAAATATCAGAATAACCCAAAACAATTATGTGTGTAACCACTAGCGGCCAAACTAATGTGCACAACCTTGGGCAAAACCACCGAATCCCGATGTTGGCTTGACTTTCATCTATGGTGAGTTAAAACTACGATCGAAAAAAGTGTCATGACCGTAGAATGGTGTAGTTACAAGGACTTGACTTTTACGTACCAGTGTCAAGGGTACGGCTGTCGCTTAATCTATTGTGTCCAGCACACGATTGGCCAATTATTTTCTTGCCAATCATCAAAATTCATATGCAAATATTGAATATTAAAATCAAGTAAGGCACCATGCCTTTATTTATTGGTCCAACCAATAAAATGGAACCGTGCCAAGGCTCTAAGCCAAAAGAGAATACATGCATGTAGTATATATGACTCAGTTAAGCATATGTAAGTTTCAAAACATTTTTCACGCATTGAAAGTTATCTTTTGCACTCTAATAAAAAGCTATTCAAAACTGTAGTAGGAAAATCAAACATTGTCCTTTGCCCTTCAATTGTTGAAAACATTATCATTTCTTAAAATATGAAATAAAAATATCAGTTTCACTCTAAGTGAAAAGAGTTATTCAAAACAAGGTCATTTATTAAATACATAAGTGTACTAGAATTTATTTGAAAATCAATTCTACTATGCATTACCTAGGTTCAAAGTTCACATATAAGTCATCATGCATGTCTTGGGATGTCCTAATCCCATTTGCGAGATATGTTTTCCCCAACTCACCTGAAAAGAAGGTGTACACTCCTTTAAGTTCAACAATCCTCTGTACGAGCTCCTTGATCCACAGCTCCTGAGCCTTTATACATACAAATGTAATGTACTTACTACTCAAACATATAACTTATATTTATACACTATCATATAAGTGTATAAAACTCAACCCTTATTATTCACATAAGCTTTCTTTTGCATTTTCCAAGGCATTTAATGCCTTGATCCAATATTTACACATTTCAAAGCATAATTGATAACATTTTTATTCAAGCACATTAGGCCAATACTCATTAATCTAAGCAATAATTCAAGTTTACTCTAAGTAAACATAAAGGCCTCTTTCCAATGCATGCCATCAAAATCCTTAAATCCTAAGCCAAGTTCACTTAGGCATTTTATCAAACACCTAAAGGCATAAATTTGAAAGCCTTCTTCCAATGAACATCTTCTTAATTTTTCATCATCAATTCACATTATACATACACAATTAACATCGTGGAGTTCATTTAAACCATCAACTTCAAAAGATATTCAAAATTTCACCAACTTTCACTAAAGAGAGACCATTTCGGTTTTGGCTTAAAGAAACCTCTCCATGACTCTTTTCATTCATCTAAACCATGTTTCATGTATATTCAAGCATGGAGAACAACATATGTTAACACCAAACTCAAAATCATAATATAGAGAGAGATGAGACAAAATTTACCTAAACTTTCCTTTGGTGACACCTTCAAATCCTTTGAGAATTTCTCAAATCTAATGATAGATTTGAGTTCCTTGACCCCACATTACCTTAGAATACCTTGGTTTGAGTTGAAGAATCAAAAACTTGGTGAAATTTGGTGATGGTTGAATGTTTCGCTCTCCTCCTCCTCTTTTCTCCTTTCTTCTCCTCTCTTTTAATTAAAACAAAGTGGTTTAATGCCAAATAAAGCGGGTGCATGGCCATAAGGTGCAGAAGGGTCTAGAATTTGAGTCTTCTTTGACCAAAAATGGTGAATTTACCATTTTCCCTTTAGTTTATGTGAAATTACCATTATACCCTCCATACTTTCCTAAATTTTCAATTAAGCCCAAAATTTGAGAATGACCAAAACTTTTATTTTTATTTTGGCCCTTAGACTTTTGTAAATTATAAATAAGCCTCTTAGCTTTATAAAATTACATATTAGTCCTCCAAGAATTGAAATATTACATTTAAGTCCCTCATGTAGAATTAAGCTTTCTAAGTGTCTAACGAGTCTATAAATCATGTTGAATCACCTCTAAGGTATTAAAACATATTTAACTCGACCATTATGGCCATATCCATCCAATAGAATTGATTTTACACACTTAGAAACTTATATGTCAGAAATCTCCATGATTTCTCATACCGATGAACTCTAAGTTCATGTAAGGGCACATAGTATTACATTTCATTGAGATAATACCAAAAGGATTCAGATACATTTTCAAACTCATATAAAATCATGCATATGTCAATATACAGTAGTATCTCCAAGTACAAACTAATACAAAAAAAGCTCAAAGAGTTCGGCGTTACAAGTCCTCCCCCCATAAAAATAGTTTCGTCCTCTAAACTCATAAGTCGAGGATTCAAATAAATGGGTTACTGACGTCTTATAGCATCTTCAGGTTCCCATGTCATTTGCTCGACCTTGTCGCTTTTTCAAAGAACTTTGACCGTGGGAACTTCCTTGCTGCGTAACCTCTTTATCTGCCAATCTAGAATCTACACTGGTTTCACCTCAAAACTTAGGTCTTCTCTCAGCTCCACTAGAGGTGTCTCCAAAATATGAGATGGGTTCGATATATACTTCTTAAGTATCGAGACATGGAACATATTATGAATCATATCCAAATCAAGTGGCAATTCCAATCGATACGCCACAATCTCGACACGCTCCAAGATACAGAAAGGCCCAATATAACAAGGGTTCAGTTTCCCTCAGCTTTAAAATCGAATTATTCCTTTCCAGGGTGATATCCATATGAAAAACCATATCACCAACTACGAACCCTAATGGTCATCGCCTCTTATTCACATAACTCTTTTGACGATCTTGGGGGGCTTTCATTTCCTCCCAGATGACCTTTACTTTCTGAGTGGTAATTTCTATTAATTCAACTCCTTCAACTTTAGCTATACCAACCTAATCCTAACATAAAGGTATCCTGCACTTTCTCCCATAAAGTGCTTCATATGGTGGCATACCGATACTTATCCGATAACTATTGTTATAAGCAAAATCTATCAAAGGCAAGTGCTGGTCCCAG
>JANIIA010000006.1:56145157-56160390 GCA_027478495.1 Erythroxylum alaternifolium | reverse complement strand
TATCAACGATGGATAGATTGTCAGTTATTGTGACACTAGAGTTAATTGAGAAGGTTAGTGGATGTCCATGTGTTGGAGCAGAGGTGTCTCATAACATAAGATGGATGACTGAAAGCAATGTAGAGAAAGCATATGTCAATTGACAACTCTATGGAAGTAGTGACCTAAAGGACAAAAAGCAATCAAATCTTATTCCGAAGGCTAGGGTTCTACGTGCAGTACTTTTTCACTATACTCTACCAAAAACAGGTTCGAAGAATGTCGTGATGACAATAGATGAACAATGCCTATTCTATCTACTTAATAATCAGTCTATAAATCTTCCACACTTAATTTTCAAGTATATGATGAAGACGAAGAGAGATTCTAATTTCTTACTATATGGTATATTGCTAACAAGAATCTTTAGAAATTAAAACTAATACGATTTCACAAAGAGAAGAAAGCTAGGTGAAACTATCTGAAGAACAAGTGTCGTTGAAAAGAAAGGGAGAGACACTTGATTCCGAAAAAGTCAAAAAATTAAGAAGATCACCAAGGTTATTAACTTTGCGTCAACAAGAACAGAAGAGAGGGAAAGGATTGACTCTCGGTGAAGATTCTGAAAAGATAGAGAAAGCACCACAGGCTACTAGATCTTTGGTCTCAATTTTGCAAGAACAGTCGACAAAATTGACTAAAGAAACAGAAATTAAGAGGAAGTTGGTGTTGGCAAAGAAGAAACCTCAACCACAACCACCTTCTAGACTGGTAGGAGAAAGTAAGAAGCTGAAGACCAGTCAGAAAGAGATTACTTCAACTGGTGTTCAATAAAAGGAAATCAGTTGAACACAGATTAGTATCTCATAATCCTTCTCAACCTATTATAAAAGAGAATTTGAGAATGAAGGTGATTGAAGAAATGGTACATGTTAGAAGCAGAAGTTCGATTATTATAAGAGAACCTGTGAAAAGGTTAGTCAAGGTACAAGTTGAACCAATACTGATCAATAATCGATCAATACATCTTTTAAATCATGAACAAAGAGGATTATATGGTATTTTGAAAGATGAAGAGTCAGAACCATAACCATTGAAGATGTCTAAGGATCAATATACTATTTACCCAGTCACAAATAGACATTAATCAAGATTGTACCAGATATACAACCGAGAGCTTCAAACATTGTACGCAATGAAGATAAAGGGAAACAGAAGATGTACCCTGAAGGAAATATAGATGATCTTATAGAAGATCAGATACAAGCAACTATGAGAAATATAGATGAGGCATGCAATGCAGATCAATCAAGAGGAATCTATGTTTCACATCACATTTCAAAACCATTAGGAAGTCATTGTGGACGCTTCACCATAGATGCAATTTTTCAGGTAGTTGGAAGAGTGTCAAAAGGACACTACAGAACTATCAGGGTTGAAGGTATTAGTTTTAACTTAGAGACTCTTGTGCATCTAATCATGCACTTTAGACCTTTGAGTGTTATATCTTTAATTAAAGATCTCCTTCACCTTCTTAGAAAACCAATTCTAAAACTACCTAGACTCGATGACCTTGATCTCCCTGAAGGAAAATGATCTCTCAAACCTCCTGTTATTAAAATCATTGAATTAAATGTCTTATCTTCATAAATACTTGTTGCGACAAATTTCTATCCATCAAGTACACCTCAACAAGTTCCTACTATTGGTATGGAAGAAGTTAGTCACTCCCAGCAGTAGAGTTAGGAAGCCTTAGTTAAGGAGATTGAAAAAATTCATACTAAGGTTGATGATCTGAGTGACTCAGTGGGTGATTTACATGAGGAAGTACCCTATCTACAAGTTTCAATTGAAGAAGACCTCAAGTTGATCTGAACTGATATGCAACGCATGTTTTCTGACATCATGAAGCATCTTCGATAAAGTTTTTGATTAATAACAAATAGGGGAAGAAGAGCAGGAGAAGAAGAAAGAAGAGAAGAGCAGAAGAAAGAAGAGAAGAGTAGAAGTAGAAAGAAGATAGCATATGGGGAGAACAGGGATAAGAAAAGAAGACAGTAGCAACTACAAACGAATACATTTTTTTCATATGTGTATTTTGTATATGCATGTGTATATTGTTTGTTGTCTTCTTATTCATTATCTGAATAACATTCGTTCATTCACTTTTATCTTTCTAATATTATGATTATTTGTTATCATCAAAAAGGGGGAGATTGTTAAGTCAAGAGGACTTCACGATTATTAATTTTGGTGACAATCAAATAATAATAATAATAGAAATAAATGAACTATTTTGATAAGTATGTTAAGTGTGCAGAAAAACACAAAAGAAGTGAAAAATACAGAAGAAGTAAAAAACACAGAAGAAGCGGAAAACACAGAAGAAGTGAAAACACAGAAGAAGCGAAAAACACAGAAGAAGTGGAAAACACAGAAGAAGCGAAAAAAATAGAAGAAATAAAAACATAAAAGAAGTGGAAAACACTGAAGAAGCAGAAAACACATAAGAAGTGAAAACTCAGAAGAAGTGAAAACACAGAAGAAGTGAAAACACAGAAGAAGCGGAAAATACAGAAGAAGTGAAAACACAGAAGAAGTGCACAACACAGAAGAAGTGGAAAACACAGAAGAAGCAGAAAACACAAAAGAAGTGAAAACATATAAGAAGCGGAAAACACAGAAGAAGTGAAAACGAAAACACAGAAGAAGTGCAAAACACAGAAGAAATGAAAACACAAAAGAAGTAAAAAAAACACAGAAGAAGCGGAAAACACAGAAAAAGCGGAAAACACAGAAGAAGTGAAATACACAGAAGAAGTGGAAAACATAGAAGAAGTGGAAAACACAGAAGAAGTGAAATACACAGAAGAAGTGGAAAACACAGAAGAAGCAGAAAACACAGAAGAAGTTGAAAACATAGAAGAAGAGGAAAACACAGACGATACAAAGATGAAGATACGCTAGTATGTCAGACAGTTAATTAGTTAGAGTTAGTTACAGAACTCAACTGAATAACGGGTTCTACAAGAATCAAGAAGCAGTTAGAGACTTAGGCTATATATACTAGTCGTAGTCGAATATTGAACAATCCTTTGAGCTTTCAAGTGTTTACTTATAAAGAAAAATTCTGTACTCAAAAGTGCGATACTAGAGAGCAAACTCTACTGTAACAAAAAGCTCACAATATTTTTCTAGTGAGAGAAACAAAAGGCTAAAAGCTTGGAGAGGCTAAGATAGCAGAAAGAATACTTTGTGTAAGAGACTTAAAGAGGCTTTAGAAGGGAAGAAAGAATACTTGTAAAAGTGTCGAAGTATAGTGAAATCTCAGACGAACTCTGAGGACTAGATGTAGCCCATAGTTTGAGGTGAACTAGTATAAAAATCACAGCCTCTATCTTCTAACCTTTCACTTTATTCTATTTTGTTTTGAGACAAATATATAGAAGTTTTTTGCGATTTAACTACGCAACTATTTTGTATAACTTTTGTGGTATTCTTTTAACAGTTAGAAAAGTTCTTAACAAGATATATTAAAGTTTTTGTATTCAAGAAAAGAATACATAATTCAACCCCCCCTTCTTGTGTATCTCGTATGTTGTACGTGAATTCTATATTAACATGTGATTTACTTCAAAGGTGACTTTCCCCCATTCAAGCTAGATGGAGTTCTTTTAATTAAGTAACCCACAGTTAAGATACATTCTCCCAAAAACTTGATTGGTAAGTGAGCTTAAAAATGTACTGCACTTCTAACATTGAGTGTATGATGATGTTTCCTTTCTTCCTTACCATTTTGTTATGGAGTTCCAACACACAAGGTCTGAAATAAAATCTCATTCTCAATGAAATATTTATTAAGAGGGAAAAACTCTATTCCGTTATCACTCTTTATTATTTTCACTTTGTAATTGAACTGAGTTTAGGCCATAGCATAGAAATTTTTAACAATTTCAGTGACCTATATTTTATCACCCATTAAATAAACCCAAATAGCTCTAGAAAAATCATTAACTATAGTTAAAAAATAATGTGCCCCACATGAAGCTAATACTTTACACCCGCATCACAATATACTAATTCAAAAGGTAAAACAACACTATTATTACTTAAAGGAAAACTAGTACAAGTATGCTTGGCCTTAAAACATATATCACACATTTTATTTTTTCCACTACAACTATTGCTAGCAACTCCAAACAATAATTTAACAATTTAAGAAGTAGGATTACCTATGCTTGGGTGTGTAAGAATCCACTACTTCCACTCAACTTGCATTTACACGCACTACCATAACATCGTAGAAGTAGTGAATCCCATCTTATTACTCACCCAAATCAATCACGGTCCTTAAAGTACAGTCTTATATCACACATAATTTTTTAGTAAATATGACAACATATTTTAAATCGTCAATTAAGTGAGCGACAGAAATTAAATTGCATTCTAATTTTGGAACTTATAGAACATTATGTAGTATGACTCCTACTCCTACGTTAATTGAGTCCTCTTATAGCATTGTCATTGATTTCCTATTTAGCAATCTAATTGGAGAAGTCACTATATCTCTCATCTTAATCCAAAATTTTCCACTTCTTGTCATATGCTAAAATGCTCTTGTATCCAACAACCAACACAAGCAGAGGTTCTTACCAATCAATTTTTTTTAGTAGAAGAGGAACCAAAGCTTTTGTGAGAATTAATCATTGACACAAAGGTAGCCTATTGTTTATCCAAGAGCTTCAACAAATTGATTTTCTCTTCTCTTGGAAGCTACATTGTTTCTGCTGCTGATCTAACACTTTTGACACCCTATACTATGTTTTCCGTAGTACCACATCCTCACTTTGTGCCTCCCCTACCACCATTATTCTTGCCCATTCCACGACCACCACCTTGCCCAATTGACCACCATTTCAGATAGCCAATGATTTTGTAAAAATCTTTTGCCTCGTGTCTTGACTTTTTACAATTCGTACAAACTACCTTTGCATTTTCTCCGTTACTTTGTGACATGTTGAGCATTTGAACCATAAATTCCACTAGTTCAAATCACTCCTCTCACACACATGACACTTGCTTGTGCCTTTCCTCCTAAATAATAAGTCTATAGGCTTGACTAAGAGATAATAGAGGCTCCATAATCAATATGTTGCTTCATGTCTAACCATAGAGTGTAGTGTGAAGAGTCGTGAGAAAATCAGGCACCTTTTCTTTCTCTCTCATCAAGGTATTGCTAGGCGAGGTTGCACTTGTACCCTCTGCAATGACACGTAAGTACCTTCTTGTAACCAACAATTTCCTCCCACATCGTCGCTAAGCGTCCAAAATAAGCAACTACAGTACTTCCTTACTGTTTACAATTTTTAATGGCCTCCCTTAATAATGCACTTTTACACCACTACTAACTGAAAAAATGCCCTTTCAAATCATCCCAGAGGTCTTTCATGTTATCCATATAGGTCAATACGGATCGTATAGTAGGGTATATAGAAATAATGATCCAATGTACAATCACCAAATTTATGCTCCACCAATCGTCTATTTCATCTAAGTCATCCACTGGTTTCTGCAAAATTCTATTAAGAAATCATCCCTTTCTCTTTGCCTTAAACATTTTTCGTATGGCCTTACACCACTCTTCATAATTTGATTCCCTTTTGAGAATCATCCCACAAATATTAATACATTGACTGTCTCTAGGATGAAGATAGTAAGGCAACGTTGAATCCAACATTTTGCTTTCTTGCCTTCTCGAGTTGAACCCTCACCTTTCATATTCCTTTCAGCCTCTCTCTAGTTGAAGATGACAATTAGCAACAAATCAACCAAAACCAAGGCAAATGTAAGTTGGCATGTCTAAGCTATGAACATATTGATAATAATCGCTTAAAGACCAACAAATCAACATGCAAGGCAAAGGCAAGGTAGAACCAAAACTAGTTCAACATATTGTATAATGACAGACGTCAATTGAGAAGTTGGAGACATTTAGGTGGCATCTAAGCAGTTAGATTGATGATGAGAAATTAAGACTAGGCAAGGACTAAAGACTAGGTAGCTATTATAACGCCTCTGATACCATAATAAATTTATAAGGAGAAACTATATTTATTTATTTATATCTTTAACGAATACATGCACGAATGTACATCCTTCCAGAACCACACAAAATCTCTTAATGTCATGCTAACTATCTCCTAGAATCAAGTTGATAAGAGTGTATTCAAACTAACTCCTAATTACATTAGTATATCCAAAGTAACTCCTAATCACACCATGATATACCAAATATATTTACATAATATTCATAGTACGGTCCAATACTTATATTATTGAAGACTCGAGAACGGTGAACAATAAAATAAAAGACTCAAATTTTTTAACATTGAACAAAGAGAGAGACTTCAGAAATGGATTGACGATGTCAATAAAGAACATCTTCTTAGGCATGAAGATTACAACCCAAACAATAATCAATAGCGTAACTAACGATCTCATCGATGGAAAGAACTTCGTGCAATCTGGGCAAAACTGATGCTTAAAAGGACTCAAAAGTTGCTATTCAAAGTCAATCCTCTTATGCTTGTACTAATTGTCACCATAAGTTTCTTTTTTCTTTGTCTCTGCCAAATCTCTTAATTGTGTTTTCTTTTGGATCGATTATGTAGAAACTGAAAAACATATTAACTAACATGGATAATCAAATCAACATCATTAACAAAGTGTCCAATAGCACATTATTTTGCGGTATTAAAATTTTGACTATTTTATTATCATTTTTTAAAATTCAAGCTATAATTAAAAGATATAATAGAATTTAAAATTTAATTAAAAATATAAAAATAAAACAAAATTAATAATTAACTCTTAAATAAACTAAAACACATAGGATAGCAGACCAGCACTTGATATCCATCTCGGAATTCCAGTTAAATCTCCAATATTATAAATGACTAATAAATACGATAGCATCTTCAAATTCATGTCGGAGTTTCAGCTAATCTTCAACAGAATTTTGTAAGACAACTTTGCTTGATTTCACATGTAAATGTACAAAATTTCCTGACGCCATGAAAGAAACAAATAGTTAAGAGTTACAATCCGATATTAGTTCAACAATGTTGGAGCATTTCTGGAAACTTATTTTTACATGATTTCTCAGTTCACAGCATTAGCAATTGCACTGCCTAAAATTCCATCCTTCAGAATAAAATTCTTCATTGATTTTTATCAATAGCAAATTGTTGAACAACTCGCCATGACAAACAGTTGTAGCAAAACCGTTACTGGTTAAAATTTATCCACAGAACATTGGGTAAAAACATAGAGATAGTGGTCAGTGATCTCTTATCAAAATGAACGAATCAGAGCCCTGAATAAGATCGACAGCGTACTTAATGGTAAATTGGTAATCCAAGGTACATTTGCTATCACTTTCCACGGTATACGGTGTTCACTATTGAACGTTGTCGAGACTTCCCGCCTGGAGCAGACTGCTATCATGCTGCACTCTCCCAGTGATCTCCAAGCACGGACCATTCGGAAGGCTCTTAGTTGGTTGCTTACCCTTACCGGGCTTCTTAGTAGGGCCTGGATCAATAAAAATTGGTTGTACTCTAAGATTAGGGTTTGGCTTGATTCTGTTCACTTCTCTCTCTCTTTCATCAGGTGGTCGTAATATTCTGTTCTCTAACTTTAGTTCCGAAGCTTCATCTTCATTCACCAAAACCTGCAAAATATATGCATTTTCAAGATCGTGAATGAAACAAAACAAGTCAAAGATCCTCGACATGACAAGTTTTTGACAAAAAGGAAAACTTTGAGCAACCCCTCGTAATTTGTAGCTCAACAGAACTCTGAAATGCAAAATTGGAACAGCTTGTGGAATGATCCAACTAGACATTACTTAGGCTGAGTGTCTAGGCCAAGAAAGGTGTAATCAAGGTGCAAGTTCAACACGCAAAGAGAGTGATTTCGATTTGCCCCTAGAGCGAAAATCTATAAGAAAGGGTTGAGACTAGAGCGCGAATCTGTAAGAGAGGGTGGCGACTTATGGCAGTGACTGAGGAGGGACTTAATTCTATGATAAACAAATGACTCTAAACAAGAGTCTCAGGACAGCCAATCCTAAGCTAAGAAAAGTGGTACTAGGACCTTCAATTAAAGGTGTAAGATCCTCCCCCGTTCTAACCATCCTGAATGAGGAGTGGACAAACAAAATGCAGAACATATCAGAGATGTTGATACTTTTAGGGGAAACGACGAGCGATGCTACACACAGGAAGGTTATGATCAAGTAACCTCCTATTTGACGCTTAGATAATAGGATAATATTGCAAGAAGGTTGCTGACCAGTACCTTTCGACCAACCAAATCAAACGTCACAACTACTTTGCTTCGTTTGGCTTTTTCAGCTGCCTCTATCTCCTCTTGTTTCTTCTGCAAAAGCTCTTTTTCCTGAAACAGGAAGGCATTGACAGATGAGTTTATGTACAGATACGAAAATGTGGTTACAACAACAATGTTACACTAACTTAGATACCTCCTTTGACAGCCAGCTGTTACCCTCAATCTCATAGTAATCACTTTGGTCGTCAATAACAGTTGTACGTGCTGCAGCATTGCGGTCATACTCAACAAGCCTCTTTGCATATGCTTCAGCAGCTGCTTCAGCATCTGATACTGGAGGCAGATCTTCTTCGAGGCCAGCATATGTACTCCCTTCCTTTAACACAAGGGCACCACAAAAATTGCAAGACCCCTCTCCTTCTTGTTCACAAACAATCTTGCCACATGACAAACAATTGCTCACCAATCTGTGTTGACGGGCTTGGCATGAACATGGCTTCCCTCGTTGAAATACAATTGAACCTTTAGCAGCTTCTGCAAGGGAAATTACTTTTCCAGTTTTCTTCTTCCTAGAACCAGCATGGCTTACTTTCTGGTTTTTCTCACTGATTTCAGTTGCAACTCTGGATTCTTGTGAAGCAGCCGTTTGCATTTCTGAATTATGACTGGGAACTGCACCCTTTCTTGATTCAGCTTGATAATTGGAAACTGAAGCATCTTTAGGTGTTCTAGAAGGTTTCTTGATTCCATTTACTTGCCTTGTTTCTATGGGTTGTTTGACATAGGTTTGGAATTTTGACGTTTGAGCAGTAGGTACACTATCACTGAGATTTGAATAACCTCGACGTTGTAAATATTCATCAATCACACTTTTTCCTGCTTCTTGCCCAATAATATTCTGCAAAAAGAGATAAAATGAGAGCTTCAAACACAGACTTTGCCATTGCATACTATAAAACTCAAGTCAATTGTGGTAGGAAATAATGCAATACTTTTGTTAGGAAATATGTCTTTCACTACATCTTCATTACATGATCACAAGGTTTACAAGACTGCCAATCCATATTGCAATCCTTTTGACTAATAACTTGGGCAATAGAACAAAAAGTAGAAGCCAGTGAAAGAAACTAAAACATAATGATGCAGAACGGAATTCTTGCGTCTTTCAGAGGGTTCATCTACTCAGTAACAAATAGAAAGCACAAACATAAGTGTATTAATGCCTCCTGCTACTGACTCTTGAGAACATACACTTAGGAAATTCTCTCAAGAAGCAACACTATTATGCCTAAACCATTATTTGACAGGCTTTACACACATTTAAAAACCCGAGCTTGCTTCTGGTTCCATAAGGCTCAGAAAGCTTGTTACACAACTTTAATGAACTCGTCAAGCACTGAACGTCCTCATCAAGCAAATAACTATTGAGGTAAGAGACACAGAATTGATCATTGACAAGTCTACACTGAGGCACTCAGGACCCTATTAGATAGCTAACTGATGTCGAGAAAACACGAAATACGATCAGTAAAACAAGAACTAGCACTTTAAAAAAAACCACAAAATTGAAATCAAGAAATAATTGTTGGATTGTATCATGCCAATAAATAAGTTACGGGTGTAACCAACAAAAATTATAGCCCAAAATCGATGTACAAGCAAGAATCCAATCCATGTTAAATGAACCAAAGAATTGAAACTTGAAGCAAAAAAAGAAAACTCCATTAACAAAAAAGTAATAATATCGAGATTTATACAGAGCCGGAGAAGCGTTACATCAAGATATTCCTTGGCGTCGAGGGGTTGAGCGAGCTCGCAATATGAGACCAAGCCAGAGATAACATCCCTATCCAAATCCAACCCATTCTCTACTCTCTTGCACAAACCAATCAGCGACTTCTCTAACCACTCTCCTGGTGATCCCATTGCCCCTCTCTCTCTCTGTTACTATTTTCCTATAATTGTTCTATGATGTCATTACAGAAGAAAGAGAAAATAAAAAGTTGCTCTTGCTGCGATAGAAATAAAAGGTGTGATCGCACATAAAATCGGGATGAAAGCATTTTAACCGCCGATGGGCCAAACCGGGTAAGAGGATTAATGAACTTCCAGAACCTACTTAAGCAGTCAACGTAGGAGTTGTTTAAAGTAATTTTACGGATTAATTATATAAAAAAATTAATAATATTTTAATTTTTAACTAATTATAAAAATAATCCAATATTAAATATTTTATTAATTTTTAGCGTAATTATCTTATTCCTATTGTCTTCTCCTTATTTAGTTGCTCTTTCGTTCTTCTCCCCCTCGGTACTCTTCCTCGGCTCTATTTTTGCTGCAAGGACAGGGTAGATTTTGGGTTATTGTACAACATCGAAAGTGAAGACTTCGAGTATGTTTCGCCTAACATTACATGCTTTCTTTGTTCCTGAAGCAAAAAGGGGTAAAGTCTGGCCAATTTCGTTTGCTAACTGTTAAACATCGTTAAAGTCCAACTTTTGTCCTAATATTTTGACCCAAATTTTGGTTTCTGGAAAACTAGGCGTAAAATACATTTTCTCTTATCCTTAGTATTCGTATTATTGGGAAATTGTCATCTTTCGTTAGGTTTTGTGGTAGATTAATAGGGAAATCAGAAAATCTACTTTGTTTGTGGAACTAAACAATCATGTCTTCCTTTTAATTTTTTGAGTACGCGGCAGAGGAGGTTTTGCAGAATAGTTTCTTTGAAGCATTTTGGGAGGAGCTGTTGTTTATAAAACTCTAGTCGTCATTGTGGTGATTCGTAGTGTTCGTTTTCCTGTCCTCGAACATCGTCATCTTCATGCTACTGCAATCAATCTTTGGTTTGGGGTCTTCCCATTGATTACCGTTAAATTTTAGTCCAACAATCTTATATGTTTTTGCAAAAATAGCTTGATCGACGACGAGGAAGAATTTCTTTTTTCAATTATTAAATAATATAATAAGCACATGAGAAAAAGGGAACACTTAGCGAAAATTAGAAATGTCAATAAATCGGGTCAGGTCCGAACTGCCCCTAGTCGTGGCCTGGCCTGTCTACAGGCGGACCGATTCGAGATATAACCCGACGAGCCACTAGTCAACCTAGCTCACATTGACCCGCCATCTATTTTTTAAGTTAAAACCTTTCAAAGCGACGTCATTTTGAAAATAATGGTTGGCCCATGGCCAAACCTGGGCAACCATAGTAGACTCATGGCTTAGTACGGGCGGACTATAGTCGACCCATGGCGTGGTCAATCTGGGCCAAAAGTGAGCCAGGTTGGACCAAGCCGATTTTGCCATCCCTAACGAAAACATCAATCTAGATTAGGCTATTTTTATCTTTTAAAAACTGGATCAGATTAGTCGATCCGATTAAAAATAGTTTGAATCGGCCTGTTATCTGGTTATGTTTTACCTTCAGTATAAAAACCGACTGGTTTATTACAAAACTAATCAATTTTTTAACCAACTGATCTGTCAATAAAAGGCTAAACTTCATATTTCATTCAAACATCAAACACTCTCCTCGCCAGATTCACCGTTTTCTCTTTAGTCACCATATATCACTGTCATCTTCTATTTCTGTCCACCTTCGCTAGATTTCGTCGTCATCTTCCATTTCTGGCCATCTACCATCTTCACCAGATCTCATCTTTGCTAGATCTCTTTCAAAATGGTGCTAGGCTTGTCAATATTAGTTCGGCCTGTAGTCAACGAGTTCGGCCTGATCAAACCGGCCCACGGGTAGGGAGATTTTGACCCGTGAATGAACGCACTGAGTCATGGCTCGTGGAACACGAGCACGAGCCAGGGGGCAGTGGATGGACGAGCCGAACTGCGGGTCGATCTGACCGATCTGACCTGTGGCCCGTGGCCCGTCGACCCCAAAACGACGTCGTTTTCCAAAGCCCAGCGACGTCATTTTTGTCTCTGACAAAACAAAAATGCAACGTCCCACTTTGGCACTCTCCCTCCCACCCTTCATCCCTTCCCTCTCCAGTCTCCACTCTAGTCTCCGGCTTTCCGCCTCTCCCTCCGCCTCTAGGCCTCCCTCATCACTCTCAAACTCAGTCGTCCCACTCATCTCTCCATCCCACCCCCCACTCATCTCATCGTGACCTAAACGCTGCTCTACCTCCCTCTCCGTCCGTCACACCGTCGCAAGTGATGTCGCTGTCCTCCATCGCAAGTGACCCGCATTTCCTATGTTTTTCAGTGAAGGTGATTGTCCTGGCATCTTATAGTTGAATGGATTGAGGAATGAGGATTGATGTTTCTCGTGTCTACTGTCTTGATGTTTCATTGTTTCTGGATTTAATAGTTGAATGGATTGAGGTTTGAGGTTTATGGATTTATTTGTGCATGTCTACTGTCTTGGAATAATTGTGAATGAATTGGTGATTGTTGAATGGATTGAGGATTGATTAAATGGAATACCGAATACATTTGATGGTTGAATGAATTGAGAATTGTTGTTTACTTGTTTCTGGACTTATTTGTGCGTGAATTACTGCTGATTGTTGTGGTAATTTTTCTGTTTTTGTAAGCTTCCCGTATGCCCATTGAGAAACTTGAGATTGTGAATGAATTGCTTATTGTTTATGGGCTATGGCAAGATTAACTAATTAAGTAAAGCTTTTCCTAAGATGAGAATTGAGATGAACAGACTACAGAATGAGAGTGCTTTATTTTCCAAATAATCAATTGGTATTTTCCCTTAGCCTCCTCCATATTAAAATACTATCCTTAATTGGTTATTATATGAATTCTTGTAGCATTCATCTTAAGCTTCCTTGAGTTTCATCTTAGTGTCCACAACCTTCTTGGTATGGATCTTGACAAATGTCTTAAGTGCCTACAGCCTACTTCACTTTCCTTAGTTTCTGTATTAACTGAAAAGCATTATATTTTGGCACATTCTGATTTTAGCACATCTAAACTAAATCAAAAATTCCTACTGAGTAAGTCCATTAAAAAACCTAAAAGGTATTCCTTTCATCCGTATAACTTCTAATTTCTGTATGTATATGAATGAGTTATCCAAGAATATATTTTCATCCAAAAAAAAAGCAGAGGAAAGTGAGAATTGAATCAACAAACTTTGATTTAACGATGGTCGGTCTAGCTTTTTTTAAATTAACATTACTCCTTGCTACTTGTTTGACCAGGTATATAATTTGCCAATAAATCTAAGATTTGTAAAAGACATTTTTTGAAGAAAGTTAAGTTAACTCCCTTCCAACAGTTAAGTTGTAACCCCTTCCACCTTGTGATTCTTGATATGATAAAATACAGTTGAAGTCACATATGATGAGCCAGTGAATTAAGTTTAAGAATTGATGGATTGTAAGCTATTCCATATATTTTCCCTTTGAATTAGGAATTTTGAAGCATAGACAAGAGTAACTTTAAAAACCAGAATTCACTCCCAGCATTTGACATTTTAGGTGTAAATATTGGTCACTTTCTCCAACAACCATCACTTCCTTCTTGTTAGAATTATAAAAACACAAAATCCTTTCATTATAATGAGAAGAATGGTTGGTAATACTTTCCATTCAGTACCCAAAAACTTAAATTCAACTTACATCTGAGCTACTTTTATTTTTGTTTCTAAAAGCCCTATTAAACAAGGCCTTTTTTCCCTAAATGATCTCAATAACCATGGCTTTTCTAAGAGGGTTATTATAGAATCATCAAGGTCATGTTTCTACAAAATTCTACAACTAGCCATCTATCAATTGCCCTTTCAACACTGTGACAACAATATTTCAAATAAAATTTATTTTTATCTATACCATGTAATATGAGAAACATAATTGCAAACCCAATTCGCTATCAGAGAACACATGTCATGTATCTAACCTTAAATTGAGCATAAAACCAAAGCATTAAAAAAAATCCTTTAAGTAAGGTATATGAGACATCTAATTAAGCTCTTGTTGTGATTCTCAACCTTGAAATTCTTGACTATATGCAGCATAAAAGTGTTAATATATTTACAATCCTTTATTTGAAAAATTATTAAGATTTTGTATTTTGTTGTTCTATTTGTATTGACTACTTCAGATTTTTTTTATTGTCTTGATTTCAAACTAAGAAATTATGAATCAATGATTGTTTTACTTGTATTTTGATATAATAATAGCTTTTTATAAGATTTGGTACTTAATGTAGCTTATATTTTATTTTAAATCTAGTGGTTTCATGGTTGGTTTGACAGATGGATGAACATATTATTCCTTCAGTTGACAGTTCTAATCTAGTACTGGAGCTAGAAGTGGAAACCTCTATTCCGACACTGAGTGATAATAGAAGTTCAATTAGAAATCAAGTTAGTCAACTTAAAAGTGATGTTTGCAATCACTTCAAGAAGGCTACATCGATCGAGGGAATTGAAAAAGTAGAATGCAATTATTGTCATAAGTTGTACTCAAGAGGTTCAAAAGGTGGAACGTCTCATTTAAAGAGACATACCGAATCATGTACTAGAAGGAAGATGATTTTAGGAGGTCAATCAATGAAATAACCGTAACAACTTTTGACAATCAGAGATCAAGAATTTTGATGGCTAATATGGTTGTTGGAGATGAACATGCATTGGCTATGGTTGAAAGCAAGAGATTTAGGATATTTCTTAATTCACTCCAACCGAATTTCAAGGTTCCAAGTCAGAATACGTTAAGAAGTGATATTTTGAAAATTTATGAGGAGAAGAAGAGAGAAACATTAAGAGTATTGTTAAGTGTTCAAGGACGAATTGTCATAACAACGGACATATAGACGGTTGATAACCAACATAAGGGTTACATAGTAGTGACGGTACATTATATTGATAATGATTGGAAGTTATGCAATAGACTTTTGAGGTAATTTATATTCTTTAATATTAT
>JANIIA010000006.1:56113166-56123997 GCA_027478495.1 Erythroxylum alaternifolium | reverse complement strand
CTTTGCATGTATAATAGTCATAAATTTATACATACAAAAATATTGCACAAATTATTTCAAGTACTTTGCATGTATAATAATCATAAATTTATACATACAAAATTAATGTACAAAATATTTCATTTAATTTACATGTAATTTGTGCCAATAAGAAATAATTATAAAATGCATATCATAATGTTTAAAACAAACATAAACCTAAAAATTAATAATGTTCACAAAAAATTAATTTTTAATACCCAAAATGATTTTATCATGAAAATCATAACATAATGGGTTTAGTTCCTAATTAGCCCAATTAAGTATTAATATTAATATGAACATAATTAATATTAATCAATTTAAAAAAAGGAAAACGACAATCGAGGTCGTTTTCAATCTCCAGCTGAGTCGGGTGTGACCCGGCTGGAGCAGATGGAGCCCCGATGCTCCACACCAGTGGAGGACGCCGGAACTTAAGCGGAAGCCGGTGACAGGACAAGGACGACTAGGTGACACGGGTAAGACGTCGCAAGGTCGACCATGCAATGCTCTAAAAACGCGACGTTCGTCCGAAGCCTCACGTGCGGTCGTCATCCCCCCTCCTCCGTTATAGTCCAGACAAAGTTGCATGCTCCATGGAGCACAAAGACATGACTTTCATGTCCATAGCACATCAAAAAGCGTCGAAAAAAGTTTAACCAATCCAACCTATGTTTTCGGCAGAAAACTCAAAAACATAGGAAAACAGAGACAAGTGTTTTCGGTGATGTCTAAGGCAAGACAGAGGCAGTAGCAAGGCTTTGATACCAAATGAAACTAAGCCATAATAAACCAGCACCTCAAGGATGCATTTATACATGACAAAATTCACGTAAAACACATACATAATCAACGAAAGCATAATAAAAAACACGAACTACCTCTAGCCATTGCCTTTTCACCGAAGATCTGTAAAAACTGGGAGAAGTTTGGAGCTTCTATCCTCTTCCTAAGCTCAACCGATGGTGTGGTGTTTTGAAATGCTTAGTGAGGATAGGGACCAACACTTGATGATTATATCAACTCTCTCTGGCCATCACAGAGACTGAAGGTTGAGGAAGTGGGTGACTGAAGTATATGGAGTGGTTGCAGGTATTGAGTAGGTGGACCATCAAAGGTGAGTTTGTCCGGTTAGGGACCATTAAAGATGAGTTTATCGTGTCGTTAAGATAAACTCTTACATTCTCCCACTTGGTCCATGTACCCCAAAACTACCACATATAACAAGAAATCAAATATATGAATCATGGTGATAGGTCCTTTGATAGTGAGTATTATCTTCCATATATTACATATACATAATTTCTCATTCTTAGCCCTTCAACTTAATGAATAAACCATATGTTTATTCTCGGTCCAAATTATTTCTGAAATGCGATTCCAATAATACATTCACTATTCTAAACAATTCTTTGGCTTCAGATATAATATATGGATAGGTTTGATATATTATTTAAGCTTCTGTTGCTCTTGGTATAGTTCCTACTTTACTTGTTAAGAATATAGGTGGTGTCATTTAAATACCAAAAGCACCCACTTAAAGCTCTTGAAATGTAAAATTTTGTTAAAAATGAGGATTGGTTTGCAAACATTTTAATGGCTCGAGAGTGAATGTTGATAATAGTTACTTGAGCAAATATTTACCACCTCTTTGTAATATTGGCATTGGAGAAATGGATAAGGATGCACTCTTGTAAAGGTGTAAATAGGTTTCTAGGTAGACATTTATATCTAGCTTATAGCTTATCTTGCGAACTTGATATGCTAATTTAGATTACAAACAATTGCTTAAAATCTGTTGCCTATAAAGTACTTCTTTATACTATACTATGCTTGTAATCAAATAAATCCTAGGTGTTTTTTAATGCTCAACCATATGTATTTGTAATACTATCATTCCATATGGCTTTCTCTTGAGTTAGAGAGATGGCTTTATTATTGGCTTCTCAAACAAATTTGTCCTGTGGGAAAAATGTTCAACTTGGATTCTCAGTATTATTTAGTCAAATTATGAGATTGAGGAAGTGGAATATCAATTCACACTTCAAATATTTTGTTTATAACTTAAATGTTAAACTAAAATTCATTAATCTTGCATAATGAACATTACAGTTTTTAAAACCTGCCTCCTAATACAACTCCTCTAGTGTGGATGATGTTAGCTCTACTAGTGGCTTGAACTAGCTCCTCTTCCCACACATATGGATTTTAATTCCAATTTGCATTTGGATAAGAGGGGGAGTGATGTTAAAAGGCTTAATATAAGTCTTATATGGTTTATATATATGAAAAATGATTCATAACCTTAGTTTTAAGTTAAATATAAACTCCTTATGTATAGAAGGGTCTTTGAAAGTAAGAAAATGCAAATTTTAACAAAAGGAAAATTTCTTGTGACATGCTCTCTTCTAATGCAAATTGATACAAATAAACTATGATAGCTTATATTATTTTCATTGCTACCTAAGAAGATGTTTTAGAAACTGTGGTTTAAACTACATGACGTATGGTCTATAATTTGGGTATGAATGAAGAAGAACTAGATATTAACTAATAAAGTCTCTAGAGAAAATCATTAATGATAACTAATAGATTAACTACTGTTAATGAATTTGATTATGTTAATTACATATTGAGAGTTGGTAATTGCTTAATTAGATGTACATGTTTAACCAAAAAAAGGTATAAATATCTTAAGTTAATTGTTATTTTAAACTTCGTAACAAATCTTGTTTGATAGTAAAAATTCCTCATAAATGAACTTCGAAGCCCTAACTCTTTATTTTCATCGATTCCTTTATGATATTTAATCACATTTTTTTTTAGTTAAATAAGTTAAACAAAATTTTTAAAACATTTTTTAATTTAACTTTATTGCTTAGCTGGGATTAATAAACTCAATAGTTATAGTCCTTATGAGAATGATAACCTAGAGTGCTCTAGATTTAAAACTTAGTATATTTGATTTTGTACACTTGTAAATTTGAGTGATCAAGGTCTTGACAATAATCTAATATATCTCTTTCAATAAATCTAGAGTGTTTATTCTCCTAGTGCATATATTATACTTCTCCTAGTGCATATATTATACTTCTCCTTTTATTCCTTCATATAATCCATAAGATTGAATATTAATAGTTAGACATAAATTCAAGAATCAATATCAAAGAGAATAAATTTAACCCAAGCAATAACTAATAATATTTTAATAATTGAAATATCCAACATGAGTTACATCTATAATCCTAGCTAATAATTTAGTTCATACTCAAGTAAAGAAATCTAACTATATTCAAGAAGGAAAACAAGATAGAAGAAGTCATTCATGGATTCTTAAAATCTTGACATTCTTTGTTAAATCTTAATGGAATCTTTAACTTTTCTAAAAAATTACCCCTTTATTGTTCCAAGATGTTCTAATTTAGCCCCTTTATCGCCTAACTCTGGCCCTCTTTTATCCTTTTATAGTTAAACTGTAAAAATTTCATAAACACTAATATGGGACTATAACAATTCTGTCTTGCTTAATGTCTATCTTTAGAATTTTCTATAAAAGACCACCGCTACGATGGGTGCAAAACACGATATTGTGCTTAGATCATGTTATAATACTAGCTCCTTTATCATACATCCGAGTGTTCATTTTGGGAACGTGGATTTTAAAGGCCCAAACACAAGTTCGTGTGTAGGCCATGTTAAAGAATATACGTCCTTATTTTAGGTGTGTTTGGTCATGTGGCAAACTCTCTAATAAATATAAGGCATTAAGGTAGAACATAAATCACACATGATACTATGTTGTTATCGTGTTTGAGAACAAAGGCCACATTAGTGTTGTGTTCCTCCAAAATTATGTTGAAACTTCTCCATCTTAGCTCTAACTTACCCAAATTCATTCTTTCTTTATTGAAGGGCCAGAAAAAGGCTTTGAAAAGAAAATATGAACCACATTAAGGATTAAATCCTATAAAATTATCCAAACACAAGCAAAATACTCTAAAAAACATAGTTTAATTAATAGTTACCAAATCCTCCCACACTTAAGTATTTTCTTTTCCTCATGTAAATCAATCTCATTACTCATAACTTAAATATGTGATAACTCTAGGAAAGAATTTATCAAGTCCGACATATCAATTAAAACTTTCAATTATTGTTTAATTGAAAAGTTCAACAATTTGCTAGGCATTTAGCTATTTGTATCAAGTCATAAATTAATTAAATTCAATCCATAATTATTCAAACTTTAACTCAATCTATAAAATTTGATCTAATGTATAAAACTGAATATGCATGAGAAAGATGTTTCAACTTTTAAATATTTTCATAACCCTCATTAAAAAAACACTAACTTTAAATTAACATACAAATTTAGAGCTTTTTTGAAAAGTTAACAAACCATTTGACGTGAAAGTAACACGTTATCATGAATACTCATGGTTACTTAATTAGGTTACCAATGTAAATGACTTCTAGCACCACCATTTAACTTTAACATTTTCATTTAGTTTACAACCAATAAAGTGAATTTATTTATACTCACTTATTTACAAACTTTATTTTATTTTTTTCTTTTTGAGACACTGAAAATGCTTAATAAAGAATTCACTTCTAACCAAATTTGCATATCCAAATTATACGCAAATTATCATAGTGTAAATTAAGTACCTATTCTCAAAATTAATGAAGTAAATTGAAATTTATTTTTTAGAAAGTGAATGGTATAGTATAACCATAAAAAGCAATCAAATTATAAGCTATTAGAGACTAGAATATTAAAAAATGATTGTGTCTATATGATCACTCCATTAAGAGCTATTTACTAGTTCACAACAATAGGAGGTTATGAAATGCTCCAATTAAGGCTGGTGTTAAAGATGAATATATGCTTGTCTCTGTAAGCAAAGATGTGAGTTATAATTTTGTTACATACTAAATTTAGGAATGCTTCTATGTTGTTGCTTTGGCCTATGAATATTCTCTTATTCCTCTCATCCCTTTAGCTAGAGACTAAGTAAGCAAGGGCAATTTTATATATCTACATATCCCCTTTATATGAAAATTTCAACCTTATACTCCATTCAATTATTTCAAGCCAGCTCAAGGGGGCTGGTGATAATTTACAATTAGATTATTTCATGTCAAGCGTCGTTGCTATATTTACATATGAAAAACATATGTTTGGTGTCTTCTAGAGAATCTTTACAAAGCACAAACCAAGTTAGCATACATGAAAAGCTTGTTGTCCTGTCTAAAGTAGGAACCCTATTTCTTATGGCTAGCTACAACATATGGAAGGCTCTAGGAAAGTTATGTGTGAAAGGACCCATCCCAGAGTTTCCCTTTCGGAACCTGAGTGGAACCTCCTAGTGACCCCACGTTAGCCCTTTAATCGATATCTAACTCAACCGAAGGGTTCCTACAAAGCTAAACTGTTAACTGTTAAAAACTTTTTATACTTTAAAAGTTAAAAGTGCGGAAAATAGTGGGAAATCCTTTTTTTCAACCATTGTACTAAAAATTTCGGCAACACAACGACTATATTTTAACCTTCCCAAAATTTCAAAAACCTACATAACACATTTTAAAATATTTCTAGCATTTCATATAGCTTCTCAACTTCTAGAATGAGACCTCAAGTCCAAATCACAAGTAATCACAAGCATATAATTCTAAACATCTTTAAAATGTTTTTGAGGATCAAAGCCTTCGTAGTTCATTAAGTAAAAGATATTTACAATTCCACTAATATTCACAAGATCACACTTTTGAACTGTTTAAAAAATAATTTAAAACATATCACATACATAGCAAAAATATAACAAAACAAAACATAGCGATATAACTATTCTTAAGGTGGAGTCCCAATTACTATAACACCTGTACACATACCTGAGGTGGTTTGTTTAAAAACATAAAAATAAGAGTGAGCTAAATGAGCTTAGTGAGTGTAATCAATTTACATGAAAATTAAACTTTTCATAAAAATATAATTGCAATATTCCATCGAATCATAAAGCTCATAGTAAAGCATTTTCCATAACAATTTATTCGTGCATCATCAAATCTGGTAATAACATAACATTTTGTAAAACACAATTTTAATTTTTCTGAAATATTATTTTGAAATGCTTTTCGAAATTAAACTCATAATATAAAAGTTTCCATTTTCTTTTTTCCTTTTTACTTAAACAATAAACAGTGGTGGCAACAAGTTTTCTGAAAACTTTTATACTGAAAATATGCCAACCACTAGAATTGGTACTATATGATACCTCTCAAATCACTTTTAAAAATAAATAATGGCAGCATTATTATTACATGACTTTTCTTACTCAACATAGCCCACGACTAGTTTCTTTATCATACGTACATAAGGCTTAAAGTCACAGAGCTAGTTCTGCATCGCTTACTCGCGATTGATTAATCACTATTTATGGAGCTGGTTCTGTATCGCTTACCCGTAACAGGTTAACCACTATAAACTGGTAGTTATGGAGTTGGTTCTGCATCGCTTACCTGTAATAAGTCATGGACCTAGTTCTACATTGCTTACCCATGACTGGTTAACCACTATTTACAGAGCTAGTTCTATATTGCTTACCTGTAATAAGTTAACTGATATAAATATACTGGTATAATAACATGGACAAAGCTTATAGGTGTACCATAGGCAAACACAACTCTGACATTTACAACTCAATCTTATTTTCTAAATCAAGTATGGGAGGATTCATAATTGAATTATTTCAATGTCACTCCCAATCATATAAAATTTAACTTTCAAATTAAAGCTCATTTATTGCCAAAGCATACACTTATGCTACCAATATTCACTTGTAAAATATCATGATCAAATGAAAACCATTTGCATAAAATCAATTTAAAGTATACTTAGATGTCATCAATTCTTCTGTAAAGAATTTAGTCATATAAAACAATTAAAATACACTAACAACTTGCTAGTTTCATTTTCACCACTTCAAAATCCTTCAGTTAGCTTCATTTTTATATGATGAATACATTTAACTTCTTAACACATTTTCCAATCAAATACACCATAATACATGCCAATTTCATTACTTTCCACGTGTACTCTATATACTAATTTTTCTCCAAATAATAACATAACACTTCATTTTTCCAATACCATAAATACAAATAATGACCATCTTTAATCACATTCATATGGTCATTACATCATAGCCATGCTTTTGTACCAAAAAAGCCTTTTTTTAAAGGATAAACTTAACATATTTAATTTTAAACTTTTCCAATTTAATTCAATTTGATTTCTAACATCCAGATTCACTTCCATGACATTTTAACAAACTCATTTAAGCCATAAAAATTCTTTAACAAATTTTTACAAAATCAAGCACCCTTTGCTGAATTTCAATCAAAACTAATTTCAAACCAATTCTTTTTCATTTCTTTACTTCATTAGCATCAAAATCATGCTATAAACATCATAAAACATCAAAATAGGACTTTGGATCATATCGCATTAACAACCCTAGCCATGGCTAAAAACTCATCCAATCATTTCCATGGTTTTTCTTTCATTCTTTTATCATTAAACTAATTTCCTAATGCCATTCATTAATCTTAAATCATCAAACTGCAAAACAAAATGCTTTAGGCAATATATCTCACCTTTGACCAAGTTTGACCAAGGCTTCACACTTTAGATTTTCTTGATTTTATTCTCCCAATTTCTTCAAATGTAATAAAACCTTGATATTACATCAAAAGGGTGTAAATCACACCATCAAAACCAAATCTAAACTATAGCACAACAAACCCAAAAATTTGACCAAAACTAGTAAACATTCCTACCCATTTTCTCCTTCCTTTCCACTTGTATGGCTATGGAACCTTATTGGATGCTTGAATGGAGGTAGAAGACCATGAAAAATGCTTTGGATCACTTCTCCATGGCCATAGTCGAACCTCTCTTCTACTTTCTCTTTTCTTTTTTTTCCTCTCTCGTCCTTCCTTTCTCTCATCAATGGTCGTAACTCACCTTTCTCTCTCTTCTTCTGTTCTTATTTTTCCACTCTCACGTGTAGTCTCCATTCACTCTCACGACTATGTTAAAAGAATGAAACAAAATGTTATTTGTATACTCATTTAATGGATTACACATGTCACCTTCTTATTTGTCATCACTAATGACTCTTCACACACATATCATTTTCTCATTGGTCATCTCTAATGACTCACCAATCCACTAATATCATGTAAAAAGACCAAATTGACCTTAATGAGTACAAAAAGACCAAATTGCCCTTTAATGCCTTTAATTCACCTACTAATTGAATTAAATTTCAAAAATATTCCATAACCGTCTTATCATCGAATTGATCGTGAAATACTCTAATTAGGGTCAATATATTGATTTGATGCTTTTAAAATTTTTTAATGGGTTTAAAATCATCAATACCCATTATTTTCCAAAAAGGGCATTTTAGTCCAATAATTTCGGATTACCCAAATTCTATTCAAACAACCTCTTTTTCGACCCCTTTTAGTTTGTTTGGACTCTAATCCTAATTTCAAAGCTTTTCATCATATTTTGAAATTATTTGGTAACCTTTTCAATTTCTCAAAAGAATTTTTGGATTGAATTTGGAAATCACTAAATGTCACCAAAATCATCCAGATTTCATTCAAAAGTGCCACCTAAATCTCCAAAGCACATTTTAAGGCTTTTAAGGCTCGTTTGGACTCATTCCGTAGCTTTTGGAAGTTAAATTTTTGGAGAAATTTTTGATCGAGTTTAGAACCATCTTTGGTCTATCCGTGATCTCTGTTATAACCTCAATAACACATTTGAATGCTTAAATTAATCTAGTATACCATAAATAGAGCATACTCTATAAAATGCATGTACAACACATTACTCAGTGTAATAATCGAACTAGGATATTACAATGTGCCATACAAGCTTATGTCATAGAACCTCGTCATTAGAACAATTGAGCAATTTCAAACACAATTTGTTGGTGAATTCACCAGATGGTGAGTGTTTCCATTTGATTGTGTCGTGTTTAATACTATCCAACCTATAATTTAATAGTAAGGTAGAAAGAGTTGTTGAAGGTGTTTCTAACTAAGAGTGCTTAAGCTACTATAACATTTGGCCTAAGAACTACTTTCAGTGGGTTAGCTTCATCATATTACCTTAAAAGGACTAACGGGTTCCAATAATCATACTAAAAAGAAGTATGCATGACACTAACAGTAATACTTATGCACGAGTTCCTTGTCTTACTTCTCATTTTGAATTGGAATTTCATTAAAGATGAATCATTATTAGGGAGCTTATCATTCTAGAAGTTTTGGTCTTTGATGTAATATATATAAACTCACCTTACCTATAAGTCATGTTCATCTTGTAATAACCTCCATATTCTCTTAGTAAATAGGACTAAATTGGAAACTTTAACTTAATGTATGCCTAGGCTTCCATCTTTCTTTGATTTGCATAGCTCAAACCACTTTATTTTATCACTAGTTGATAAAATTGGGATACCTAGGTTTTTTTATGAAAGTTAAGCAATTTAACACAGTGATTAAAGAAAGCCATGTAGCTTGACTACGAGCACTAACAAATACAAACAGACTACACTTATCTTTATTTATACTCAGGCCTAACATCTTATAGAGCAACCCCAATGCACTAATGAGTGAAGTGAAAATATTGATTTGATATATGCTTTGGAGAATATGAAAACATCATAAAAAAAAGTTTAAGCTAATTGTCCCCAACCTTCTGCATCTGGGATGGAACTTAAAAGAACTATTCCTTTCGGTAATTTTTCTTAAAAGTTACTAAATACTTTTGTCACCAAAGAGAATAGGTAAGGGGATATAGGGCCCTCCTGCCCGATGCCCTAAAGGCCTTGAATTGAGCTAGAAGGTTCACCATTTATTGGTATTTGTATAAGACTGTGGACAAACATTGTTCAATATAATCAACAAAATTACTAGGGAAACTAAAGGCCCTTAATGTGTTGAGTATGAAACTCCATTCGACGATATCATATGCCTTCTAAAAATTAAATTTCTAGGGCACAATTTTTGTAGCCTCTTTTCTCATTATAATACTTGAAAAACTCCTAAGCCAGTGCAATGTTATCTGTTATTTGCCTCTTTGTTGATATACGCACCTTTAGAAGGATCTATGTGAGCTTGTAGGATACGTTTCATCCTTTTAGCAATCACCTTATACACATAACAATACGAGATGGGCCAGCAATCCTTCAAGAATTTCTACTTTTTTTCCTTTAGGGACCAAGTTAATGAAGGTATTATTTAATTCTTTAATCATTCTTTTTGTTGGGCCTCGATTCTTTTTCTTACTAAATAAGCAAATGTTCAGTTTATTTTTTTTGAGGTTGAATTTGATTAATTTGTTTTGGTTAGGAGTTAATTAAAATGTCTATGGGTGGAGAAGTTTATTTCTTAGATTGATGGAATTAAAAGGAGAAATTAAGATTAAGTTAGAGAATTTTATGGTGTTAGTCAAATTAAAAGAACAAGATTTTATAAGGACATTTTGGGAAGATCACTTAAGTTGTTAAAGGTTAAGGCTTACAAGGAGGGGTATTTAGGTCATTTTAGCTTCTTGTAAAAGGAAGAAAGAAAGAAAAAACGTAGTTTTTGTCTTATTTAAAAGAAGACAACGAAATTTACAAGAAAAAGAAAGAGTGAGTTTCGGTTGAGAGTGAAGAGAAGAAAAGAAGAAGAAGAGATTAGGGTTTCACCTTTCATTGCTTTAGAAAGGTGTTTTTGAGAGTTTAAC
>JANIIA010000006.1:56065292-56082895 GCA_027478495.1 Erythroxylum alaternifolium | reverse complement strand
TCCTTAAGTGTTTGGTTTTTTCTCTCGACTATTCCATTTTATTCCAGTGTATAAGAGGCTGTAAGCTTATGAATAATCCCAACTTTTTCACAATAATCAGCAAGGAAATCAGTACTATACGCACCACCTCGATCAGACCTTAATCTCTTAATTTTCCTTTCTAATTGGTTTTCAACCTCAGCTTTGTATTTCAGAAGCATTTCCTCTGCATCACTTTTATTTTTCATTAAATAAATCTTAATAAATCTAGAACAATCATCTACAAAGGTAATATAATATCTTATGCCTCCTTTACTCATACAATTTTAAAATCACCCAAGTCTGTATGCACCAAGTTCGACAATTGTGGCTCTCTCTCGGTCATTGACTTAAAAGGTTTCTTAGAGTGTTTAGCCTCAACACAAATTTGATATTTTTCCATTTCATTAGTGATCTAGTTAGGTAACAAGTTTAAGCTTTGCATCCTTATAATTGACTTTACATTCACATGCCCAAGTCTAGAGTGACATAAGTCTAAAGACTCAATAATATAAGCAGAAGATGTAGATGCATTCATTTCAGCGTCAAGTACAAATAAGCCCCCATTACAAAACCCATTTTCAAAAAAGTTCCGATTCTTAGTCAAAACTAGCTTATCATAATCAAAAGTTAGTTTAACATCAACTTTGTTAAGCAATGCACCAGAAATCAAGTTACTACGTACATCAGGAACAAATACAACATTTTCTAATGCCAGCACTTTTCCAGCGGTGAGTTTGAGAGTGACCTTCCCGAATCCTTGGACAAGAACTTTTTTGGAGTTGCCCATATATACAAATTTACCATTAGCAGCATCATTCAACTCCTTGAACAGGTCCTTGTTGGTGCAAATGAGGTGTGTAGCTCCTATGTCAACTATCCACTCAACCAAATTTCCAGTAAGGTTAAATTTGGATACCATAGCAATAATGACCTGCTCGTCATTACCAACTTCAACCATATTAGCTTGAGGTTTACCAAAGTTCTTATGATTACCCCATTGGTATCCCGCCTAGTTTCCTTTCCGAACTATCAAAATTTCTGTTTTTGGCCTTTCTTCTCATAGTTGATTATAGGTTAACAATTGGTAGCAGGATGGCCTGGCTTGTGGCACCAACAACATTCACCATCAATCCTTTTACACTTAAACAGACCCTGTTTGTTGTTGAAAGACTTGTTTTGTCTACCATTCTTCTTGAAGGTATTAACATTTATATGTTTTACCATATAAGCCTTAACAGTAGGGACAAGGATGAGTGTTTTGGGTCTTATCTTGTGCACGGTTGACATCCTCAATCTTTATATGTCCTATCAACTCCTGAAGCTTCATATCTTTCTTCTTATGTCCCAACTGGTTTTTATACACATTCTATGAGGCAGGTAGTTTCTCAACAAGGGCATTAGCTTGAAACAACTCACACATGTTCATACCCTCTGTAAGGATTTCAGCGACTAGATTTTCATACTCATGTAATTGGTCAATAATTGGCTTATCATCAACAACGGTAAACTTTAACCACCTAACAACTACATATTTCTTAGCACTGGCATCATCTGTCCCATATTTCACTTCTAAAGCATCCCAAATGTCCTTAGCAGTTTTGTACTTGCAGTAGATATCAAACAAATGGTTGATCATATGTGGCATGTAGATTAGAGCCTTGGTAGTCATAGGGTTGATATTATTACTAGGAATCTATTTTGAAGTTTCTTAGTAGTCTTAGGATCAATATTATCACTAGGAATCACTTCAAAAATGGTACGGTTATCCTTAGTAGTCTTAGGGTCGATATTATCACCAGGAATCTCTTGAAATAGTACATAATTGATTTCGTATTGCTGAAAGTAAAAAAGAATTTTCTCAAACCATCTTTTGAAGTTTCTCTCATCTAGAGGCTCTAATCTAGTAAATTCAGGTATAATTTTCGGGTCCATAGTGAAAGAGGCAGAACCTATATGGGGAACAGTAAGTGTAGAACCTACGTTTGTTTCATTCACAGATAACGTAATTCCAACTTATTCCAAAATTAAATATACAGCAGCAAAAACAAAATACAAAAATTTTCAACAACAAGTAGCAAACTCGAAAATAGTAACAAGTAGAACAACACAATTTTCTTCAGTAATAATAATGCAACAAATAACTTTCCGACTTAGATTGTTAGCGAAAATAGCAATAATAATTTAATTGGAAAAGCTTATCTGAGTGCAAGGCGTCATGAAAAATCACTGTCCTAAGTCAAAAATTTCCCCTCTACGGTGTAGCAGAACAATGAGATCTGATCTCAAGGTTAACGCCTTCTCCACCAACTTCGGTGCACTCTAAAAGACAGAGTAGAGACTGTCTCCGAGAATTAATAAAAACAAAGTAGAATATACAAGATAAAATTATGTGTCTTCTTTTTTGAGAGAATGAGAAGATGTGTAATTATGGGAATTAATAAAAGAGTAGAAGTGAGGGAGGGTTTTTATAAAGGATAAAATGTAAACATGGGATAAGAGACGTTGGAGCATAATTAAAGGACATAAACGTTATCAACATTCATGGTAACGTTCTTGTCAAGTTTTTTGACCAAACGTCAACAACTAATTCATTCATAATCGTTTTAACTGCTGAAGTTTGAAGTCCACAACGATAAAAGGGATTGTGTTTCATTAACTAAAGAAAATAAAAACTTACTAGGCGTTTGGTTTGAGCACGGGGGTTGATTATAGATATGGGTATAATAGTAGAAGGGGATGAAGATGGGTATGAAAAATAAAAAAATGATGTTTGATTTGTAACTTGGGTTTCTGTATGAATACCAATAATGATGTTTGATTTATTGCATTAATGGGAATGAAAGATAATATAATACCATTTTTACCCTCAATAAAAATGAAAACAATTTGCTCTTCATATGTTTATTCGAGCTATCTCCATATGTTTAACTTAAGGTAAAAAAATTAATCAGTTTTGTCAAGAAATTTTATCGCAATTTTTAGTTTTGTCAGAACAAAAAATTCCTTCATTAATGAGACGCGATAAGGCAAGATGGGAGATCATAAGGAATTCAGAGGTGATAAGAAAGTAAAGAGGATGGTAGGGCAAAGGCTGGGGGTAAAAGAGTAAAAAATAAACGGGATAAAAACTTTAATTGGAATGAAAACTTGATCCCACCCCTTTGGTGGGTTTAGTAAATTCTCAAATTTAATAGGATAAATTCATTCCTTGGAATTGAAAACTCTAAAGCAAACATTGTTTTTTACAATTATTCCATTTCTTCGTTCCCAAACTCTCAAACCAACCACTCCCTTAATTTATTAATCTATAACAGTGGGTCTTTGAGGGCACGAAGAAGTATTTTAGTTGGAAGATGGACTATTAAATATTTATTATTCTGTGCTATACCACACGGCAGGTTGTCAAGATGGCCGAGTTGGTCTAAGGCGCCAGTTTCAGGTACTGGTCCGAAAGGGCATGGGTTCGAATCCCATTCTTGACAACAATATTCAGCCTCTTCGTTTTCCTGGTCTTCTTGAAACTTGCCCATCCTTTCAGAAATTAAGTAGCAATGTGAATACTGACTAATGATGGTAATGGGTTATTACGCAAAATACTAATTTAAGATGCCGTAAACTAATTGACAAAATAGATCCTTTCTATTAGTTTGATGTTCCTGTGTTTTAGGTTTCTTACAATACTAAAGACCAAATTGGTACAAATGATTTCTATCATTTATTTTGATTGGTGTTTAAAAGAACTTAAAAATATAAAATTTAAACGACATCTTAACACGTAGCATGATAAATTTCAATTATTTATATAAAAATAAATAAGACAATCATGAATACTCAAATATTTGATGATAAGGAAAGCTAACATTAAAGAAACGTATGTTTATTTTAATATAGTTATAAGTCTAATTTAATAAAATTTGCTTAATTCAATGATAAAATTTTAGCGCCAAGAGGAAAACCCCAAAAAAAAAAGCAAGCCAATGCTAGGATGATGATGAAATAGAGAGGGAAGGATTCATGAAACACGGGTTTACATACTCATCGATGACTGGTGCTTGCTGCTGTGTAGTTGGATGTAATCGGTTCATCATTTGGTGACCGCTACGTGCCCATGTTGGTGTTGCTACTATCTTCATGTTGCTTTGCTCTGTTGCAGAATGTATTACAGCTCTTGTATGAGTATGCAATAGGAGTAGAGGAACCTTTATCTGTAATGAACAGCTCACAGCCTTTCTTCATTCTTTCTTTGTTAAATCACTGCAAGACTCTGATTTCTCTGAAGCAAGTTCACTCCACTGTTTTGAAGACTGGCCTCGACTCTCATCACTCTATCGCCGGGAAACTGCTCTTGCATTGCTCCGTGTTAGTCCCCGATGGTATTGACTACGCTTGCAGGCTTTTTCGTCATACCCCAGAGCCAGATATCTTTATGTACAATACGATGATTCGAGGCCTCGTTGAATCAGATAGACCCAATAATTCTATTGCTTTGTTCGTTGAGATGAGGGAGAAATCGGTTTATCACGTTCCAGATAGCTTCTCTTTTGTGTTTACCCTCAAAGCGGCTGCCAATTTGAGGTCTTTGAGGTGTGGAATTCAGTTGCATTGTCAAGCTTTAACTATTGGGCTGAATACCCATCCCTTTGTCGGGACTGGTTTGGTGAGTATGTATGGGGAATGTGGGTGTATTGACTTTGCGTGGAATGTGTTTGAGGAAATGCACGAACTGAATGTTGTCGCGTGGAATGCGCTGCTCACGGCATACATGAGGGCTGGGGATGTGAAGGTTGCGAGGCAAATGTTTCTTTTTATGCCTTTTAGGGACTTGACCTCTTGGAATGTGATGCTAGCAGGGCATGTAAAAGCAGGGGAGTTGGAGCTAGCAAGAGAAGTTTTCCTGGAGATGCCAGATAAGGATGACGTTTCTTGGAGTACCGTGATTGGTGGGTGTGCTCATAGTGGATTGTTTGATGAGGCTTTTGAGTATTTTAGAGAGTTGAGAAGAGAGGGGATGAGGGCAAATGAGGTCAGCTTAACCGGGGTGCTCTTAGCGTGTGCACAAGCAGGGGCGTTTGATTTTGCCAATATACTGCATGGATTCATTGAGAAAGCTGGGTTTGGATGGATTGTATCAGTGAACAATGTGTTATTGGATACTTATGCTAAGTGTGGGAATGTTAGAATGGCTCAACTGGTCTTTGAACGACTGCCCGAGAAAAAGAGCATTATTACTTGGACTTCTATGATGGTGGGGCTCGCAATGCATGGTCACGGAGAAGAGGCGATCAATCTTTTCCATGAGATGGAAGAGTCTGGAATTAAGCCTGATGGGATCACACTGATTTCACTTCTGTATGCTTGTAGCCATGCTGGGTTGGTTGAACAGGGCTGTGAATTTTTCGATAAAATAAAGCACGTGTACAACATGGAGCCATCTATTGAACATTATGGTTGTATGGTTGATCTATATGGTCGAGCAGGCGAGGTCCAAAAGGCCTATGAATTTATATGTCAAATGCCACTGCAGCCAAATGCTATTATCTGGCGGACGCTTCTTGGGGCTTGCAGCATTCATGGTGATGTCAAGTTAGCGGAGAAAGTGAAGGAAAGAGTTTCGGAGTTAGAGCCCAGTGACTCGGGTGACCATATTCTGTTGTCAAATGTTTATGCTGTTGCCGGAAAATGGAAGGATATGGCCTCTGTGAGGAGAGCAATGACTTCCCAGGGAATGAAGAAAACTCCCGGATGGAGCTCAATTGAAGTTGATAGAATCATATATACTTTTGTAGCTGGTGCAAAACATGATAAGATTACAGAAGAGGCTTATGAGAAGCTAAAGGAGATAATGTTGAGGCTTAGGGCAGGAGGTTATACTCCAGAGCTTGGGAGTGTTTTGCATGACATAGAGCTGGAAGAAAAGGAAAATTCAGTCGCCGTGCATAGTGAAAAGCTGGCTGTAGCTTTTGGGATAGCTAGGTTATGCAAAGGAAAGACCATAAGAATAGTAAAGAATTTGAGGATTTGCAGGGATTGCCATATGGTGATGAAACTTATTTCTGAGGTCTATAATTTGGAGATTGTGGTTAGAGATAGAAGCCGCTTTCACACTTATAAGAATGGCTCTTGCTCGTGCAGAGATTACTGGTGAAGGGGGAAACAACAGTATATGCTTCTTGCGTCGAGGACACGTGAATCTTATAGCCAGGAAGAAGAAAAATCTCAAGAGGCCCACTGAGACATGAGACATGGTACCATTGGGAAATGGCAGTTGAGGAAAGGCGCAGAAGTCCAGATCACTGGTTCAAATGCTGGGCTGTTTTAAAGGAGACAGTTGAACCCCTATTTTAGAATAGAGAAAGCAAGAAAATGACTTCAAAAGGACAGTGGGAAGTCAGTTTTAAGTAAAGCCAATTATTTTGTCTATTGTTCATGGGAGAAAATGATTTGATTTCGAGCGCAACTTTGGAAAGGGTGGTTGCACTGATGCTATATAAGTAATTCAAAATTTTAAATATGATAATTATATATTAGATAAAATTTAAAATAATTTTTTATTAACTAAATTTATTTTTATCTAATATTTATTGATACATTATCAATAAAAGTTATTTTGTTTTATTAAAATAAAAAATTTTAAAATGATATTTTATTTTAAATACATTTTGATTATTAAATAAAAATTTTAGTTTAAATTTACATATTTTTTGAAGCTATTTTAAATCCAATTATATTTATTAATAACTATCAAATAAATTATATTTAATTTAATTAAGGTTAAATTAAATTATTTATAATTTTATTAATAATTAATATATTAAATAATTAAATAATATATATTTAATTTATAAAATTAGATTAAATTTTGAAAACTAAAACTAAAAGCAGAACAACCATTTTTTTTTACTAAATTTGAAAATAAAAATATAAATAAAAACAGTGTTTTAAAAAGTTCTTTTTAGAAAAGATCTATACATCAGTGAGTTTAATTATTTTGTCATTTTACAAAATTAAATTCTAAAATTTTTTCAAATATTATGAATTGTGATACCATTAATAACAAAATTCTGTATTAAAAAGATACCAAAACAAGCGGTCAATTTTAAAAAGTATGAATTAGAAATTTATTAATTTTCAAATTTAACTTGGACAGCGTAATTTTCTGGAATTGATATGAATGAAGTAAGAACATGAACGAAAACAACAACATTGGGCCAAAGTCATGACATGTAAATTGTGTAATTCCAAAGATTGTCTGGTTTTTCAACACAGACACCAAAAATCTGAGTGGATTTTATGGCTCTGCTTGTACTGCGTTGACACTTGAAAGTTCGGAACTCTGTTCTACCTCCCCACACGCACAAACCCTATAAACACCAATGGTTTCCTCTGCTATGTTGTCAGCGCCATCCTCTAACGTTTCTTATAGAACTTACAAGCCATTTCACTCTCATACAGCGGATTTTCTGAGACCCATCTGCGTCAAAGCTTCTTCAACCTCCGTTGAGCACTCTACAGCCTCCGTGGCCGATAAAGTTCGCGTAGAATTTAAGGTGCGCTTCAATGCCCACTTTTTATTATGAGCAAAAGGAATTTGATTTTCTGGGTTATGTATCTGTTTTGTATTTCTATTGCCTCAAAGCTCATATCTTTTCAGATTTGATGTGGGCTTTCAATAGTTTGTTTGAGAATTGTCACTATAAGCTTGTTCTTAAGAACAGGAAGAATATTTGAGACGAGTTAATTGCTTGATTTAGTCTCGTTCAGTAAAGGTTCGTTTGTGAATTATCTAAGTTGAGATGATAAGGACGTTGGTTTTGATAGTGGAATTGAGAATCTGCACTTTTTTTATGTGGAATGAGGTTTGGAATACTCAATTAGTCTCGATTACAATGATCAGATAATAAGATTTTCTTGCGTGTCTGTGAAATTCAGCTTTGAAATTGGGTTACAGAATCATGGGTTGTTCTTTAGAAATTTTCGCATCCTGGTTTTCCATATTTTCTTGCTTCATATTCCAAGTCTAAGATTTCACAAGACCAAACACTGATAATGAATGTCGGCTTTAGATGAAAGTGAAGAGAAATGTAAAACAGAGATCAACTTGATAAGTGGCTGGTTTCTGAATTCTCTATCACTGTGCAAATAGCCATAATTCTGGAATTCGGGAACTAACCTGCCTATTTATTGGCTTTAGCCCCATCAGGAAACAAAATGACACATGTCAATTGGTCGTGCATATAACACAATTGTTTGAGAACCCACAGATCATCAGTTTCTCTCCCGAAACGAACATTAGTTCTTCTGGTTCCCGAATAGCTTCTGTTGGACAAATTTAGTCCTTTTTTCTAAAATGCAGATACAACAATATGATGCAAAGTGAAGAATATGATTAGTTTGTTGTATGATCTATCTATTTTCATCAAGTATCAAACAATCAGCAGGAAGTGAATTGACTTTAGTTTTTGATATTGCTCAAATCGTTGTATAATTATCAAAGCTAACTTGTGTTTGTTTTATTTATAAACTTTCTGCTTTCAGTCAAATAACTGGCAGTGGAAATTCAAAGACAAATCTGTAGACATCTATTATGAAGAACATGCTAGAGAAAGTATGGATCCAGCCAAAAATATCCTTATGGTACCAACTATTTCTGATGTTAGTACCGTTGAAGAATGGAGATCAGTGGCTAAAAACATTGTCCAACGAGCAGGAAAAATCAATTGGCGAGCAACAATTGTTGATTGGCCTGGTTTGGGTTACTCTGACCGGCCAAAGATGGACTACAGTGCTGATATTATGGAGAAATTTTTGGTTGACTTCATAAATTCACCAGATAGTCCATGGAACCTTGCAGGTGGCTAAAATAATTATCTATGTGTTGAGCATATTTGTACTCATTGATATATTGCTTTATTAATGGTCTTGATAGCCTGGATGCTGCTAATTATAGTGGAAAAAAATATATGTTTGTATGCTTGTTGTATATGCCTTTACATTCAGCTTATACTGCTTTCATTTTTCTTCATTCCTGTTTTACTTAGGGCACATCTTATTTAACTTATGCTTTATCCTCCCCAAATTGCTTCAAGTATGAAATGCTTATATAAATGGTGAAACAATTTGCTTCTGTGATTGCCCCACAAGATCCCTAAACAAGTAGAAGAAACTGGAACAAGAATAATGTGTTCTTTTGCATGTTTGTGAAAGTTTAAACTCTGCTTTCTTCTCTTTGTCACCATGATGTAAAATCTTTGATCTTGTCTCAAAGGTCCATTTGTTCATTGAATATCCATTTCAACCTTTGTGCTTGAAGGATAATCAGTTAAGCCCAAGAATTTGAAAGCGACAAATAATTAAACCACAAATGTTGGGACGGTGAAGCAACATACAGCACGTGACACTTTTTAGCCATTGAAGTCAATATGCACTAATGATATGAAAATCCTAACACCATCTATCATTATAGCCTGTTAAGTATGGTTTCTGATGAAGAGGAGGAGGTTTCATATCATTTGAAATCATTTACTTCACTGTGTTTAACATTTGTTGCTTAATTGTCTGTAATTGCCAAACTTTAGGGTTCAATTGATGTTATACAGAAAATGAAAATTATAAGTCAAGTTCAGGAGCTTGATAAGTTTGCCATTTATACACCCCAAATGGCTATTCTACTTTTGTTAACCTTCTTTTGGTTTCAACAAGCTTGTCCTTTTGAAGATACCCTTATGGTGGATCTGTTGATACTGATTGTCCATAATTTGGTGATGATGCACATTCTCCAAACCATATTTATAGAAACTTTAACTGACTCTTCAACAGAAGTGGAAGTTCTGTTGGTTCTTGATATCTTTGAGGCCCATTGAGTATTCATTTCATTTTTATAGGAACAGTATTTATGGACTTTATAATAATGTTCTTCTGATCAAAATTCATCTCTTTCTTTCTTCTGTGTTTCTGCCTTTCCATGGCCTTTCTTGTGGCATGTTCTTCACGGTATATAACAATGTTCATTGAATCTTTAGCACAACATATGTTTCTTTGCTCCTCTTGTGCCCTTTGTTGCAGAGCATTTACTGTTGATATCCTAACCTTTTAACATAAGGTAATGTCTATTTAAAATTATCAGGCAATAATTCTTGCTAAAATTTTGTGTCGTCAATTCAGAAGATAATTTTGTGGTCTTTGGAGGAGGTCATGCTGCCACAATAGCAGTTCGTGCTGCCAAGAAAGGTTTGGTGAAGCCAAGAGCAATTGCTGCTGTTGCACCTACTTGGGCTGGTCCACTTCCTATTGTCTTTGGTCGAGATAGCAGCATGGAGACTAGGTATGGCCAACTTCACTATCACCTTATTCATATAAATGGAATGCAACAAAATATGAGAGTTATTCATGCCTCCGAAATCTCAATATCATTCACGTGGATGCCAGATAATCTTTTGCATGCAACCAATTGATTTCTGATGTGTAGTTAGATGTCCTTTCAATGTTACAAGAAATCATGAGTCCCCATGTGGTGGGATATTTCTTTGTGGTTGTTATGATCTTCAACGAAACTTCGGATTGTGATTGCTCAATGGAACCTTCATGTAGCTTTCAATGTAATATTAGATTGTCATCTTATGTATTTGTTCGGTGGATTGGATTGAAAATCTCTCTTGTCCTTCAACCTACCAGGTACGGGTTACTTAGGGGTACTTTACAGGCGCCAGGTGTGGGTTGGATGATGTATAACATGCTTGTCAGCAACGTGAAGGCGATTGAATCCCAGTACAAATCACATGTTTATGCAAGTTCTGCCAATGTGACCCCAGATATCATTGAAAGTAGATACGCACTAACTAAAAGGAAGGGTGCTCGTTATGCCCCTGCTGCTTTCTTGACCGGTCTCCTTGATCCTGTTCAGTCCCGAGATGAATTCATTGAACTCTTTGCAAGTTTGGATGGAAAGATACCAATCCTTGTTGTCTCAACCTCAGGATCTCCTAAGAGGTCCAAGGCAGAGATGGAAGCGCTTAAACAAGCCAAAGGAGTCAACAAATTCGTTGACGTGCCAGGTGCTCTTCTGCCACAAGAGGAATATCCTACTTTGGTAGCAGAGGAACTTTACCAGTTTCTCCAAGAAAATTTTTCGACCACTATTTGACATCAACCTGATATGAATATTCATCTTGGAAATTTATGCTTGATGCATTTGCGGACATAATGTTGAACCTTGGATTTCACTTGTTACTTGAGTGTGGGCATATCTGGGGTATTGATTGTATTGAATTTGAGACCTATGGTCATCTTATGGGAAAAGGTTAGCTCCATATAAAATTGGAAGACCGAAGCATGCCCAATGTTTTAGACAAATGAAAGTAGTTCACATCTTACCATGAGAAGCAGGCATTTAGACTTCTTGATTATTCTTTACAGAATTTGTACAGTAATTTTTATGTACCAGAAAATTTTTGGAACGTATACTAGAGACGGAAGTTATTAAAACATACATTAATGACCTTCAGGAGTGGATGAAAGGTCACGCTTGCAAGCAATGTCCGACATCCATCTCAGCCAATGTCGTACATCCAAGCATGCAATACGGGAGAAAGAGATGGATTGTTGAATTTCACCATCACTAAATGATGGTTCACTTGCTCATTTCTTTAAGAATTGCCCATGTCAAAGTGTCTATAAGGTTGGAATTGTGGGCTTATATCCCTCCACATGGCTGTAGAAAGTTGGCTTGTGCAATTGTCCATCTATTATTGTCTGCCTTCAAGCTTTAAGGTGAACACTTTAATCTATTTGTATTATTTTTTTAGTATTAAGTTACAGCCTAACTAGTATATGTTCTCCAGTGTATTGAACATAAGTCGTTTCCAGGTCAAGGATAATTTAATATAATAGTCCTCCGAAACCTGTATTTGTAACTTAGAAGTGGCCTAGTTTTGAACTTGGAACAGTATTATGCTAAAGTTTTAATTGATTAGTAAGTAATGACAAAAGTTGGTTTAAGTCAAATTAACACTTGACAATGATAAAGAAACAAAAGTCAAGTCTATTAGGTGTTTTTGAGCAGTAATCAAAGCCATTTTGTTTTATATATTTTCTTTTCAACTTTTGGAGGGTGGTCTGAAGGATGGAGATTGCTGTTCTGCTATCTTTCAACGATATGCCAAAGTAGGTAAAGTGGATGAGTGAAGACTGCGGTCATATGTATACAGTGCCTTATTTACGACACTTTATCGTACCACAGTATTTCAGAAGAACAAATTATTAAGAGCAAGAAAGAGGTCATAGACAGGTGGAATAAGAACCGTGACTCCCTTCTCTTACATCCAAATCAATGCCAAAACCATGACGAGATACTTCCCATCTAACTTGAAAATGATAAGTGAAGAGCAAGCAATTAGAGATGACGACTACAGGCGTCGCACCATAAAGGAGTGAGGTTATGATCAATATCCTTACAACTTGCCACGGTTTCCAAGTTTTGATTTGTGGTCATAGTTGAAATGGAGAATGAAGTATTGTGGAAGTTATTTGGCCAACTACCCTTTAGATCTTTCCCTTCAACTTCTAGTAATCACCCTGTGGTTGCATTCATAAATTTATCCTTTTTAACTTAATACTCGATGAGACCTTTTTAGCAGTTTTACGTTGATAATCTCGGTTGTTTTGCTACGCACGTCACATTCGACAAAAGAATATGCATTTCTATCATTTTGCCTATTTTTGGTAATTGATAATGATTTGTGGACCAAAATTTGGATTCTATTATGATTACTTCGCCTTGGCTGACAATCTTAAGCTAACTCAAATACAAGATTTTAGTGGATGATAACTAAGTAGGACTTGAGTGTAAGATATTTTTCTATGGGGTGGATAATAATTAATTACATTTTAATGTTTTAAAATAACTTATTGATTAAGCTACTCAAGTTTGATCAAGATAAAGATAATAAAGTGATTCAATAAAAGATCTAGGTTAGTAGGTTGAAATCTAGCGAGGAAAATAGACCCCAGTCAATTTGGACCAAACCCGTGTTGGACCTGTGATTGGGAGGCCCAATGTGAATACTATAAATATAAGCTTCAGGTCTCCTGTAGTAGTTTAAGCAAATCGTGAACGTACTAATACTATAACTCATTCAGAAGTTCACATATTAAAAAAGCTACATAAAGACATTAACTACGCCTCGGTGAGCAACTTTCGTGAAGGTGTCAGTGGAATAGCGCTCATTTCGGCTTAGAAAAGGTCGTCTAAAGTCATGGAACCGAAATCAACTTTTTTTGCTTTTTTTCATTTTTCCCTTTTACGTTCGATCTGAGATGTATAACTAAGGCTCGTGTTACGCACTACACGTGGTATCAGAGTGATTAAGTGATCGAGTTGACAAAAATGAAAGCTTTTGGTTTTTTTCCATAAAGATTTTGGAGAAAAACAATCTGGTTTTTAGTTTTTTTCTTGCGTATAGATGCTTGAATATGTGCTATATGTGGCTAACATCGAAAAACGGGTTAAAAATGACCTGAAACTCGCCGAAACTTGCCATTTTCTAGCGACGTGTGAGAGATCGTCGGGTGCGTGGATGACACGTGCGTAGTGCACGCACAAAAGCCGTGGATCTAATGCGTGCAACGAGTAATGTGTGCTATAACGAGATGAAGGATGTATGTCAAGCATGTGATACACACGCCAACTCGTGAATAATACCTACCCAGAAGTGGTGCACACGCACCAACTAGCTATCCAGACACGTGGTGCGTTGGTAAGGATGCATGTCTAGCTGGTGTGATACATGCGCTAGAACAGTGAAGCGTCTGTGCACATAAGGCGCATGCGCCAGTCAATGCACGTTTGGCAGGTGCAACACACGCACCTGACGCATCCAAAGGCGCATCAAATGTGGAACGTGCATTGCATGCGCCCTCCAACTCCATACGCAGTCTGACATCAGTCAAAAAACTCAAAAAAATTAAAATTTTCATAAAAAGTGAGTTTTTAATTTTTTGGATTTATTACATTGGTAATAAATAAAGTTTATCTCTAGAAAAAGGAAATAAAGCATTCTAAAGCTAGTTTTGAGTGAATTTTTATGTTTTGACCTTGACATGAGGGAGATATAAGAGGTTTTTGTGTCTCATGTGGTAAGCTTAGTGTTCGGTATTGTATGATGGTCACTCTAATTGCGATTTTGTAGGAATGAAAGTCTCAAATAAAGTTCATTGATAATGATTTCATTATTAGTATACGATAATAAGAATTTGCATCCAAATTTTGCATTTATTAATGGTACATTATCACATACTGTATGCCTATACATAATGTAAAAATAATATATAGGTGCATCCTTTGTGTTTGTGGATCTTTTTTAATGTTGAAGAGAATGCAGTCACCACAGTGGCCTTTTGAGTTAGTATTTGGATTGTTTTGCTTGCATATTTAAGGAATGTCTCTGGTCTTGTATTTAGCTATTCTGCTCATAAGTTTTTGCCTTATATGAGATTTTGAGGTATGCATAAAGACATTAGATGGAGGAAAATCATTATTTAACTGATCTATTCACCTACAGGTGGTAGTGTAATGAGAGTTAGTGGTGTGTATACTGATAGCTGTTATTTGAAGGTCTAATTTTCATGTATTATGTATTCAGCCCATAGGTGTTTCATGATATGTGCAATCGGATTCTCGGTACATTTACTATTTTATAGTTTTGAGTATTGTTGTTATCCTATATTTATGTTGATCTTTACATTGTCAATTTTGTAGTCACCTTCTCTATAAATGATAATAATGTCACCATTGAAACCCTGACTGGTTTCAATTTTAAAAGGTGGAAAGATGATGTAGAGATTGCAATAGAGATGGAGGATATTAATATGGCCATGATTATGGATAGGCCATCTCCATCTACATTCGTCAGCTCAGAAGCTGATAAAGTAGCATATACATTCTGGGATTGGTTAAACAGAATGTGTTACCTGGCCATTAAGAGATCTATTTTTTACCATCTGCTTAGTGGACTTTCGGACACGAACATAACAAAGGAATTCTTGGATAATATCTCCCAGAGATACATGATCTTGTCTAATGAAGAGATAAGTACTTTGATCAAAAAGTTGTTCTCCATAAAGTACACTGGAGAAGGGGGAGTGTGAGAATACATAATCAGGATGGTCTACCTCTAAAGCAAGCTAAAGGCATTGAATATTTCAATTCCTGATGCCTGAGTAGTGCACCAATCTCTAAACACACTCCCTGTAGAGTTTGGTATTCTAGTGACTACATATAATTCTAGGATGAGGCTTGGGACATCAATGTTTTGATTGTCTGTTGTGTTGCAGAAAAGGAGAAGCTAAAGAATGTTCCTTATACAGCTTTGTTTGCATCAACTGAAGGAAAGGGAAAGGTCAAGCCTTAAATTTTTAAAGATAAAAGACCCAAATTCTCTCCGCATGTGCATACTGGTCAGTCTAGTATTGTTAAAGGACCACAAGATGTGAAGAATATGAGGTGCTTCTTCTACAAGAAGAAGGGATATAAAAAGTTTGATTACTAGAAATATAAATCCTGGAAAGAAAAACAGGAACTGTCAAGTAACTCCTTGGCTTATATGATTCATAAATCTAATCTTACTATAGCCACATCTAGTTTTTGGTGGCTAGATAGTAGAGCATCTAATCATATTGCCTCCACGATATAAGGGTTCATGTTCAGGAAAAAGTCAAATAAAGGGGAGGAGAAACTAATGGTTGGCAACAATAAAGAAGTTAGTGTAACGTTTAGGGGATGAATGTTTAAACTTCGATGTGGGGTTTGTTCTTATATTACATGACATAATTTATATACTATCTTTTTGACGGAATCTAATCTTATATCAATGTTAGACAAAGAAGGTTATCGTTTTGTCATTGATGTTTCTGTTGTACAGTTGTCCTTTAATGTAAAACATATTAGACTGCCTTCTTGTCATATGGATTGTATAGAATCTATCTTAACCCTATTAGATGTATGATTCTTCACATATTGCTGAACAATTTACTTGAAAGAGACCTCTGATAAAAGAAAAGTCATACATGTTATGGCATAAACGTTTAAGCCACATTTCCTGAGAGAGAGATGAGATATTGATAATGGATAACATTCTCCTAACTTTAGATTTTGAGGGTTTGAAAACATGTGTTGACTATTGCAAAGGTAAGTTGACCAAAATAAAGAAAAAGAAGTCAACTTGAGCATTTGGGTTATTGGATCTCATACATACGGATATTAGTGGACCTTATACAACTACCTTATGCAATTCGAGATATTTTCTGACATTTATTGATGATTATTCCCTTTATGGTTACTTATTCTTACTTAAAGAAAAGGCTGAAGTTCTTGAGAAATTCAAGATCTTTAAGGCTAAAGTGGAGAACCAATTGGAAAAATCTATCAAGATTGTCATAACTAACCATAGAGTAGAGTATTATAGCAAACATGTGGTTTTTGGACAAGAAAAAGGTCCATTTGCTAGATATGTGGAATAGTGACTTAGTTCACTATGCCAAATAGTCCTTAGCAAATGGTGTGGTCAAAAGGTGTAACTGCACCCTAAAGGACATGATAGGGTCAATGTAGAGCAAGACTAACCTACCTGATTATCTTTGGGGTAAAGCCATGAAGAACGCATTATATATACTTAACAGAATCTTAAGCAAGTCAGTGTCAAAAACCTCTTTTAAGATCTCGAAAGGATGGAAGCCTAACCTTGCACACCATGTATAGAGCTGTCCTACTGAGGTATGCTTATATAATCCTCATGAAAGTAAATTGCATACTCTTTCTACTCTTTGCTATTTAGTTAGATATCCCAACCACCCTAAAGGCTATAGATTCTATTGTAGAGAAAGAGGGTCTAAAATTGTAGAATCACAAACAACTAAGTTTCTAGAATATGATGTCTTTGATGAGAGTGGTCCTTTTCACCCTTCAGATGACAACATAATGAATATTATAGTTATTTCTTTCTACTACTCATATAGTCAGATTTAGTGGATCAAGGTCTTAGTATCATATCTGTACAGGAATAGGAACCCATACATGTACAAACAGAGGTTCCTAATGTTGGATCGCATATGGCCCGACTATTCACAATACGCTACGGAAGAGACGATAACACAACACAATGTATAACCGAAAACATATAGGATGCGCAAAAAATACCTTTTTGACACGGATTGGTGGTTGATTTTCGGATTCGTAGACACTGCTACACGCGAATGTCGTCTACCGGTATCCACACTAGTATGCACGATCTGGGCTACAGCTATCGTATGCTAGCACGTCCTGAAACTCTTTCCAAATGCCACACGCACTTCTCTCGGATGGTGGCTAGGGTTTTGTATTACAATGGTGTCTCAATCTTATAAGACCTAAGTTTTTCTATTTATAGAGAAAACCTAATCCCATTAAAGTCCAATAAGTTTCGGCCCATTATATCTCATATAATAAAAGCCCGACAACTTAATTCACTCTAGCCTAATAAATATATCCATATATATTTATTTAATGCCTAATAAATTAGGCCCAAGAGAATAAGCCCAAATCACATCACTCT
>JANIIA010000006.1:56054854-56065192 GCA_027478495.1 Erythroxylum alaternifolium | reverse complement strand
AATATATTATTAACAAGTCATAATGTTAATACATGAATCACAAATATCCATTGGCCTAGGGCACACTACTAACACCTAAAGTACAAGAACCAATGCAGTTGTGGAGATCCACTAGTTTGAGACAACCTGCTATTTCATTTGATTATATAGTCTATTTGGGAGAATAGGACTATGATATTGGACATGTTGTAGATCCAGTTACTTTTTCAGATGCTGATTTTAGACTCTATGCAAATTTGTGATGGGATGCAATAAATGATGAAATGCAATCCATGAAACATAACAAGGTATTGGAGCCAGTTAATTTGCCTTAAAATTACAAACCCATCAATTTTAAATGGCTGTTTAAGATCAAGAAGGACATTTAGGGTAAATATGCGATTGGTTATCAGAGGGTTCACTCATAGAGAAGGGATTGAACTTAATGTTACTTTCTCTCCTATATCCTTTAAAGGTACATTTAGAGTGATCATTGCAACAGTAGCTCATTATGATATAGAGCTACATTAGATGTATGTTAAAATCGCTTTCCTGAATGGTGACCTTTGTGAAGAGGTCTATATGGATCAACCTTAAGGATTTCAGGATCAACAAAAGTCTAATAAGGTATGCAAATGGAGAAAATTGATATACGGTTTGAAACAAGCTTCTAGATTGTGATCTCTTTTAGCTTCGTGGAAAATAAAGTTGAAAGATTCTTATACTACAAGGTTAGAGGGAGCAAAGTTATCTTTCTATTATTGTATATGGATGATATCTTGCTTGCATCAAATGATTTGACCATATTGCATAAGGTGAAGTAACTTTTGGCCAAGCATTTTGTCATAAAAGACCTTGGTGAAGCATCTTTTGTCCTAGTTATTCAGATTCTTCAGGACAAATCTCGACACTCCATTGGCCTCTCGCAGAGTGCATACATTAAGTGAGTGCTCCAAAGGTTTAATATGGCTTATTATAAACCTATTGCAGTACCTATCTCTCATGGTTATAAATTATCTTTGGCACAATGTCCAAAGAATGATTTCGAGAGAGAGGCTATGAAGAATGTGCATTATTCTAGTATGGTTAGTAGCCTATTGTGTACTTAGGTGTGCACTATACTGGACATTACATTTGCTATTTGACTATTAGGTAGATATTTGACTAACCTAGGAATAAACTACTGGAATATAGTTAAAAGAGTTTTGAGATATTTAAAGGGAACTAAGGATTATATCTTGACATTCAAAATGGTCAACAATCTTAACCTAGTATAGGGTATATAGATTTGGATTTTGCAATGTGTCCAAACGATAGAAAGTCCACTTTAGGTTACATCTTCACATAGTAGACGATGCAATATCTTGGAAGAGTGTCAAGTAGATATTGGTGACTTATTTGACTATACATGCAGGCGATTTGGCTCAGAAACTTAATTTCTGAGTTGTTTGTGGTTGATTCAATGGTTAAACTCATTTGATTATATTGTGATAATTTATTGGCAGTGTTGTTCGGTAACAGCAATAAGAATATCACAGGGTCTAAGCATTTGGAGTTCAAGTATTTGACCATAAAGGAATTGATACAGAAAGGTGACATTGAGGTTTTGCATTTGAGGACTAGGGATATGATTGCTGATCCTTTGACTAAAGGATTTTGCTCGCATGTGTTTTAAGAGACGTGTATGCGGTATGGGTGTGTTGAAGTCCTTAGACACTGTTAGTTAGGGATCACTATATTTGCTCTTATACATTTGTATATTTCTCTGGTATTATAACAGTTTGTGCTATTAATAAAGATGATCATTAATTTGTTCTCATTCATATGTGTTGCTATATATATTGTTATAATACAAGTGAAAGTCTTAAGATTTGTGTTGATCTTAAGCATTTTAAAGGTTAATATATGTATACCTTGGGCCTACGTCATTAGAACACATACAGTTTAATATATAAATCCATGAATTTTGACATGACATAGGGAGATATAAGTGTTTAATCTCATAAAGGTTTTCTCTAATGTAGTTTAGCATTCAGTTAGAGAAAATAGGTTTTCTCTAATGTGATTTAACATTCAGTGAGAGACAACGAATTCCTCTAATACTATTTAGTATAAAGTTAAGAGAAATTGAGACCTACAAACGAAAAGATGATACATTTCAGATCATCCAAGTATCATCATAGTTAATCATACTCTATTCTCTCATTCATCTTAGTGAGGTATTAGATGTGCATGACTGTATTGGATCTATGTCACACATGATATATGTATTTGATATTTTTCGGTATCGAAAGCCTTATGGGATAGAATTATGGACTTTCATTATCTTTGGATCAACTGGTTTTTTAACATAGTCGACCTATACAGTGATTCAGCTTAACTGTATTTTAAATTAGTTTTACATTTGTAACAACTATAGTAATTAGTTATTGTCCAAGGAGAAGAATGTTAGATATTTTCTTATGAGGTGGACAAAATTAATTACATTTTAACGTTTTAAATAACTTATCAGTTAAGCTACTCAAATTTGATTCGAATAAACATAATAAAATGGTCCAATAAAAAATCTGGTTTAGTGACCTGAAGTCCAGCAAGGAAAATGGACTCCAGTCAGTGTAAATCGAACCAGTGTTAGACTTGTGATAGGAAGGCCTGATATGGATGCTATAAATATAAAGTTAAGGTCTCTTATAGTTGTTTAAGCAAATCGTGAACGTACAAATACTCTAACCCATTTAGAGGTTCAAGCATTAAGAAAGCTACAGAAAGACGTTAACTACGTCTCTGTGAGCAACTCATGTGAAGGTGTCGGTGGAATAGTGCTCATTTCGGCTTCGGAAAGGTCGTTTAAAGTCATGGAACCAAAATTAGGTGTTTTTCACATTTCTTTATTTTTTTCCCTTTCACGTTCAATACGGGATGCGTAACTAAGACTCGTGTTATGCACTACATTGAGTTAAAAAGAAAATGAAATAAAACAGCATGGCTAACCTATTTCATTCCATTAAATTGTTATGTATCATAATTATGTAGAGAAGCAGCTAGCTTCAATTGCTTGAATGATCTATAAAGTTCAGATTTTGAACAAATCATAGCTCGCCCTGGAGTATGTTTCCATCTGAAATGCAGGTGATATGATTAGATGTAGACATTGAAATCTGAAAGAGTTTGGCAAAAATGTCTTACAGTTGAAGTGGAAAGTAAAGTTGAAGATGGTTCACGGATAACTGGCAAAACAGTTGCACTTTAAAATGATTAGGTATGGTTTTTCCAACAGCCAGACAACAATTTTTTAGCAGGAAAATGGCAACTTGAAATGTAGTCCACAGAAAGCCTAGTATTTGAACGAAGATACCAACTGTGGCCAATACAAATTTGTGGTGTAGAAGAGAGATACAGCTGCACACTTTTACCACGAAGGGTAGATACAACGAATGCTCAGAGAACTCTGGTCTCTCAGATAGACGCTGACCTCCACCAGCTCCTGGTATAAACCGTGGTTTCTTTTTGTCAGTTTTTCCTGACTATACTGACAGACTTGCATTGCATGGCCCAATTGGTAAAAATCGTGAGCAAATGATAACTAATTTTTTTGTCGTTTCTCTTTTAGCAGAATCGTAAAGATAGCAGGGTCATGAGGTCGCTGGCCTTTAAGAAGCAGGTCCCTGGGAGCTCTTACATTCCTGAGAAATATGTGGTCTCTGTTTGTCCCTTTTAGTGTTAGTCCCTTACGTTGGTTGCTCGCGACGTTTGCAAGATAAATGTTTCTGTTTCCTGGGACCACTTTAAAAACTTTCCCTCCCAAGACAAGTACCAGTACATGTAGCTCATAAACTGATGTAGTCAAGTTTTAAAGATTAATTAGAAAGATTACCAGACCATAATTCCTCAACAATATTATGATTGTCCTAGTGACTGAACTTAAATGAGAAGGTAAATGAATGACTTGAATCATATGACGTTACTTGTCGGTTTCTATTGGTTAAATACAAGTCTGTCCATTCCAAGGGATCAAAGATCAAACTCCGCATTACTCCTTGAGCTTCCTCTATATTCACCCATGCAATTAGTCATTTGTCTACGAAGTATAAGAGAAAAACCTACCTAAAATTTGAAGACTTCCTGATGAAGACATTTGTGTGTTTATGTTCCTCCATGAATTGAGGGCCTTATAATATAATAAAAAATATATGTTTTTTGATAATATGCTCTCAAATCGTGTCCATAAATTAATAATTCCTCTTAGTTTTATTTAGGATGAAACAAACTCCATTTATGAAAACCCGCGGATTGGCATGGATGCAATCTTGTAGGATTCTATCCTTGTATCTCAAATGACAAAGACCTTGAATATTAATGGATCATATGAATATATTGTTGATAAATCGACTTAGATGATCAAGTTAATGAAACTTGCTAGAGCCGTGTAATTACTTCAGATGATCAATAACATTTTTAGCAACCGACTGTCACAAGCACTATCTTAGGAGAAGAATTTTGACGAGGATTCCCTTCTAGGACCCACCGAAGAAACCAAAATACGGATTGGAGTAATTGCCAAGTACCCTACAATGCCCTCTACTCACGCCAAAGTTAGGTAGCGAATGAGGATTGGATTGATTTTGAGGTGGCAATGTGGTTTTTTAACATGAAGTAAATACGTGTAGCAACTAGCAAGTGAGATCATGTATGCCAGTGCACTTCAGAGATTAAAGTTTGGTTCCGGGACCTGCGGGAGGACCAACTAGCTTATTCAATTCTATATCCTAGACTTGTGGATGTGAATTCATCTTGTGTGTTGTGCTCTTTTTATAACTTCCAACCCTTACTTACAAGAGTCGTTCCTGCAACCAGATTGTGTTGAGTAGGCCATATGCAGGTTGTTCATTATTTCATTTTTCTCTAGAATTTTGAAGAGCTCGTGCGCCCCACTTTGCAGTATCCACCAAAAGTGCCGCGTTCTTTTTGTTCAGTATTCTGAAATATAGTCAGTTGGGAAGACATGATGAGCAGTTCATTCAGGTCGTCAATTTTATGTCAGTTCTGGTCAATATCGATCAAAAATTGCAGATAACTGTGTTTACTATACCTTATAGTCAGATAAAGTAGCTGATTGCTATAATATTGTCGGACACAATTATTATTACTTAATTCAAGCATCTTGATGAACTCCCCCTTCTTTTGCGGCTAACATTTTATCAATCGACTTACAAAATTGTTGCGATATCAGCAGCGTCACTGATTAAGTTCTCGGAAGATTTGAGTTGTCAGGATACGTGCATTGCCCCACACAAACTCCCACTACACATTCGCTTCGCTTATTGATGAGATGTTGCACAGAAATATCATTTAAAGATAATTAATGCGACTTTAGTTGAACTTATGCATTGTTTGATTGATAATTAAAATCATTTTTCAAATAATAATACATATTTAAATAACCCATATATTATCATCTAAGTAAACTCTCAATACTTTCATATATGCAATGTATTTAAAATTTACTAGTACTATATTTGTGTGCATACATAAACTAATAGTCTGTTTAAATAAGGGTTAAATTATATAATCAGTTATTTAATTTCTTTTGAAGATTTTAAATATTAAATTATTAATAAATGTAAATATTAAAGCCTTTTATCTTGTCACTCAGTTATGTATGAGACGCTATCCAGGAATGTTCATAAATTTCCTTTTGTAAGAAGCCCCGTTGACTGTGAAAATACATTTTATTTATAGTATTTTTTTAAAACAATTGTTTAATTATTTTTTTTAGAGTACGAGGAAAACTCCCTATAATTATCCTAAAATGTGTTATCAAAATAATCAAAAGTAAATTTGATTGACTCGATATGATTGTAATATAAACAATTAATTGATACACAATATAAATGACAAATAAAATTGTAACAATAATTAACATTTAATATAAATTAAATTCATGTCTAAATATTAATTGGATTACAATTTTAATTAAAATTATTCTATCAAATTATAATTTGACAAAATCAGGTTAAAAGTTATTTTTTTAATTATGGTTTTGAATAAGACACTTTTCTTTTTTAAAAATCATTATTTTAAAACTTAAGATTATGCTTAGGCTTAAATTGATATTAGCTACGGAGTAATAGGAATAAAATTATTTTTAATGATGTTAAATATTTAATAATTTTTTAATTATGGTAACTTTTATGAAATTTGTAAACATAATGTTAACATATTTAATTAATTTATGATATAAATCATTAATAAATACACAATACAACAAGTAAAATCATCAATTATAAATAAGAATTATAGATAAAATTTTTTGAAAGATATCAAAATAAAAGTTAATATAGATTTCAAACTGAAAGTAAAATTTTCTAATTTTTATAAATAATATATTTCAAAAAGTAATTTTAACTCGTGATTTTAAGAGGTTAATTTTGTAAAAAAATGATTTTAAAAAGTTAAACAAATACCTAACGAACCTTTTCCTTCGTATAAACTTATTTTTAGAACCCAAAAAGTAATTTAAATTTGTTTATTTCAAGTCTAGTTTTTAAACTTTAAAAACACAAATGGTACTTACCACTTATTAGGGATGACAATCTTGGCTTAGCTTGGCTCGCCCTGATTTTGACTCAATTTAGTTGAGTTACTTGCCAAGATTGCTTAGCCTGTTCGGGCTCAACTTGTGGCCCGAAAGGAAAGTACAAAATAATGTCATTTTGTTAAATTTAAAAAATAAAAGTATAGATACGCAGTCCTTATTTTTTAAACTTACATTCAAACTATAAGTTCAAACCTACTTTTTAAACTTTAAATTTATTTAATGAATTAATAATTTAAAATTAAATTATAAATTTAACGTAATTAAAAATATAATTATAATGTGATCTTACTCTCAATTTGGTTCGTTGTCATCAAGTCGCTGAGAAGAAAAGCACCTTCGAACATGAAACTTTACTACTTTAGGCATGGACAAAAGTCCATCTATTGAACCATCCCTGCTTTCAAGGATGATTGAAACAACCAATGGAGCACAATTTTCGCATCGTCACAAGAAAGAGACTAATAGAAACAAGTAACAAAAGTACAGCAGTTAACAATAACATATCTGAAATAATAAATAGGAAAACAGTAGCTTGGAAAATGAAGTCTGAACCCAAATCGAAGAAGTCTGCGGCAATTCTGGACCAAACAGGTTGGCACTTGACAGATTCTTAATCTTGCTGGAATAATAATAATAATGTAATTGCATGCATCAAACAAAAATAAAACAAGAACAGCGGCAGGAGGGGAAGGGGAGCATCATTGTAAGAGTCAACGAACGACCTATTCCAAGTGGGTTCTACTGGATTCTGACGTGTTGAACCTTAAACGAATTAAAAAAAGGCACAGAAGTGTGCCCAAAACAGTATTAACTGAATGGTGGGTCGGCTTTCACCTGACACAAAGCCCAAATCGACCCAGCGTAATTCCACGTTGTTCCACGTTGATATTGCTGTAGCCATACACGTTTCCTCGTCGACTTGGGTACGGCTCTGACGTAACTTTTGTGGGACCTCATCAAGACATTAGATTTCTTAGGGGGAGCCTATTAATTGCATTGAGCTTTATCTGGAGGTTGATCTGTGAAACTTGTCTCCTTCTTAGTCTTCTGTTCAGCCATTTTTCCCATGTTAGGTTAATTGACATCATGTTAAGTTGTATTTTAACAAAAAGCTGTGTAATGATTATTAATATGCTATTTTTTCACATTAAAAAAAACGAAATGTGGTAATTATTAGTCAAGATAACTACCTATTCGTTCACTTTTTTATATATACTGCCACTGATATATGTATACTTGTTCAATCCACAAGAACAAGCCTAGCTCACAATTGGATGATTTCTCCCCTTTCTTTTCTATTGTTTTTACAATTGGAAGGTAATGTTTCTCATGTTAGAGTACATTCCACCGCATCACATAAATCTTCCACCGATTATAGTAGACTTTAAGAAAATTAAGGGTAGAGCTAGTCTCCTCTACATCCAAGATTTTGAATTGACAAACGACCGACTATTCCTTTTCTTCTAGAGAAGGGCACTATTATACATCGTGAGCCATATACTTTTCATCACTGTACCCCAATCCTTATGATGAAATAAGCTTACGGGATGTTTGGTTGAGGGGAATGAGTATTCCATTCCTCCTTTATTCCTGATCATAACTTATTACTTTGTTTGGTTAAAAAAAAGATACAAAATAGACAATCCTTCAGTTTACGTATTCTTTCAATTTGCGGAATACGTAAAGCAGTCCCTCTCCTGTTTTTATCTATTCCGAGCACGTCTGGAATAAATGTTATGACTTGAGGACAAATTTATCCTTCTCTACCGCGAAAGAAGAACGTCCATCTCCAACCTTCAAGCGATTCTTTTCTCCAGCCCAGGCTTCAATCGCGATCATTTGTCCCTCTCTTATAGGTAAGTTAATAATGTTCTTTTCCAACAATTTTTGTCCCTCTCTTCTGGTTTCACCATTTTTGTACTGTTTGTGTTCTTGAATCTCACTGGCAGTTTAATGCTTCTTCTTCTTCTTCTTTTTTTGGGGGGTTTTGCTCTTCATTCGCTCTCTTCTGAGTAATTTGCTTATGTCTTGCTATTGGGTGGGCGTTTGCCGCCTTCATTCCCTACTTTCGGCATCATTTTGCTAGAATTGATTGTTTTAATATATCACCGAAATTTTCATCTTCCTTTTGAATAGGAATTGAGAGATCAAATGGATGAAGGATAACATGAAATTTGGCAATAGTATTGCATTTCTTTGTTTTGATATTCATGAACTGGAGCACTCTCGCCAGGTCAATCTATCTAGAGTGTCTATTGTTATGCCTTTGAAGGGATTTGGAAAACACAATCTACATAATTGGAGAAGTCAGGTAAAGCAGTTATGTTTTCTTGAAGTTGTTCCCCATATTTTCTTATTGCTGTTGTTTGGGGAAAAGGAAATTGAGGAAAATCAGCATGCTAGTTGTCTTTATTATTTTCAGTTTCCTATTCTTAATGTTCTTTATCAGCCACAAGTTATATGATTTTATTGATGTTGTTTGTTTCCTGGATCTCTGAACTCTTTGATGATGAGTGTTAGTTTTGTCTTCAAGATAAAGTTTACACATCTGGACTATTTTTAAAGAATTATCGGCTAAGACTGCATCATTCTTTTTTTTTCCTGTAATTTCCTTCGTAAGTGCAATATATCTCTAATGATAATCTTATTTGGTTCTAATGATAATATTGTGTTTGCTTCTACTATTATATGAACTGCTTTCACGTTTCGGAAAATAATGGTGAATGCTTTTATTACCGAAGAATATGTTCACACTCTTTGTAAATCTCTGATTATGTCATTGGCATTGCTATCCTCATACTTATGTTGGCATCTGGAATATTTGCCTAAACAGCTTCTTTCCTGACTCTTAATCATTTGTTACCCGGCAGCGAAGTTGAAACTAAAATTGTTGTTGCTGTTTTGTCAACAAAATGTAGTCAGAAGATTCATATTCAATTGGTACTTGGTAGCCTACAACTTCTTTTAATTATTTCTTTGTATTTTAACCATCATTAGTAAAAAAAAATTTTCAAGTTCAGTTTACTTCACTTAAGAAATGCGGTGGAATCATATTTTTTGTTATTTTCATGTCTAGGACCTTGTTATGACATGTTATCCTTTCTATTCTCGCTTCAAGAAGCATGCTTTACTAGCATTCTGATATATTTATAATTGTGTTCTTTTCAAGATTAGGGTGGACCAAATGCATAAGGACAGCAAGTACGTATTGTTTTTGGATGACGATGTTAGACTGCATCCAGGGTTAATTGGAGCCCTCACTATTGAGATGGAAAAGAATCCTGAGGTCTAGCCATTATTGTTGTGATGATACTTGCTGGCATATTGCTCAAAATTATTGAATAGATTTTATGATTTTAATATCTAGTAATGTTTGCAGATATATATTCAAACTGGATACCCTCTTGATCTGCCTTCTGGGAGCTTAGGAAGTTACTACATCTATGAATATCATATGCTGTAAAAACTTTTATGAGATTCCTTGATATTTTCCTTTATCATTATTATAGTCTTATGAACTCTGTGTAGAAGATGCACATTTTGTTGTATCATACACTCCTTTTTTTTTTTTTTCTGCTTTTCATCCTTCTGTAATCACAGTGCAGTTGTGGATCAACTTATAATTGTAATGGGGCCATATTTGGATGGTGGATGAAAAAAGATCTTTCTCAGACATTTTAGACTATAGAGAACATTTTCTTGAATCACAATTAGAGGTCATACCAATTTTTTAAAAAGTTTGCAAGTTCATGTGTAATCGT
>JANIIA010000006.1:56039409-56053756 GCA_027478495.1 Erythroxylum alaternifolium | reverse complement strand
ATAAATTTAATAATAATAATAAGAAGAAAATTAATAATAATAAGGAATTTAATAATAATAATAATAAATAACAATAATAAATTTAATAATAATAAGAAGAAAATTAATAATAATAAGGAATTTAATAATAATAATAATAAGAAGAAAATTAATAATAATAACGAATTTAATAATAATAATAATAGCAATAATAAATTAATAATAATAATAATATTATTATTATCATTATTAAATATATAAATAATAATAATGAGAAAATTATTAATAATAATAATAATTAATAAGAATGAGAATAATAAAATTATTAAAAATAAGAAGAAATTTATAATAATAATAATAAAGAATTTAATAATAATTAATATAAATAATAATAATAATAATAATAAGAATAATAAGAATAATAATAATAATAGATTTAATAATAATAAGAATAAAATAAAAATAATTAATAAGTTTAATAAAATTTATAATAATAAGAAATTTATTAATAATAAAAATAAATATAATATAAATTTTAGCAAAAAATAAATATAATTAATAAAAATAATAAAATTTATAATAATAAGGAATTTAATAATAATAATAATAAAAGGATAAGGATATTTTGGTCTTTTTGTTAGTTATTCCTTTGTCATTCCAAGTTTATATTTTCAAACCAAACATTGACATAAAAAGATTTTATCTATTCCATTTCTTGAACCAAACAAAGTAATATCCATTCTTTTATATTCCTCATCTTTTCTATTCTTAAGAATAACTATTCTATTCCTTATCCATTCTATTCCTTAAACCAAACAGGTCATTAATGTTTCCTTACCATAACTTTCTCCAATTTCAATGTGCCTTTTGCCCAAAAATTATTGGTTCTGACTTTCTTAGTTGCCATAAAAACTGTTAATAATATAGGTACCAATTGCTTTGGTTTTTTTTATGTACCCTTTAAAAAACAGAACACAATCCTGTGCACACTTTAACCGCGTAATAATCGTCAGCTTTTAGGTTATGTTTAGTTGGACGTAAAATTTTAATGAAATGAAATAGAACGAAATATAATAGAATGAAATAGTTTATAATAGAATGGAACGTAAATAGATGTAATATTAGAAAATTATTGTTTGAGAGGGATGAAAGAATTCATAATGTAATATATTAAAATATTGTTTGGATGAAAGATTTACAATATAATATAGTGTAAAATTATTTATTATTTTACATTATATCCTAATTCTCCTGAATCAGAGGTTTTTTTATTTTTACTGTTTAGAATAGAATGAGATATAATATGAAACTCTCCTCTTCTATCTCATTCCATTCTATTTCATTATTAAACTCCTCCTAAACGATAGAATAATATTACATTTCGTTCCATTCTATTTCATTAGAAAACCTCCAACCAAACATATAGCCTTAGGTCAAACATTAAATAAACCCATACTATTTTATCTTATTAAGAAACTGGTTTTATAATGAAAATACAGAAATAACGTTTTGTAATGCAACATAACGTACAAGTACAGGGGGCCTACATGCTTTCGTGACCATTTATGAACGGTGTAGATCAAAAAGATACAAGAGTTGAAGATAAAGTTAATTAAGTCTAAGGTCTGAACAAAGCATTTAGCGAGTAGTGGATATATATATAGCAGTACATTTTTTTTTCTGTTTGCATCATACTGTAGAATCATATTGATGAGAGAAAATTTATATGAACAACAAAAACCACGAATCTGCTCAGTAAGAAAGTTAAAAAGAACATTCTGAGTTGACAAATCCAAGTACGTACAAAAGGAATTTAAGGCAACTTATGTTGGCTTCCCCCAGTTCCAATCAATTTACATCTTAATTTGTTTCTCCTTTGAGTCAAATATGAAACGGACTCTAAAAGTCGTTACATAACGAGTTTTCTGTCGACAATCCGACAATCAGACAGAGAAACAATTCTAATGATAATGTAGCACTTGTCTTTTGTTTTCAGTGCCAATCCTAACCCAGAAACTCCAAAAATCACATTACATCAAAGATAATGGAAGCATCGTGCATGGTGAGGGGCTGGTCTAGCCATTTGGACGTGTCCATATCAGCTTTTCCGGCTAATCAATAGTAGATAGAGTTTATGAAGAAATTTTCTAAGGGTAGCATTAAAGAGCATATTCGAGAAGTCTCCAATACCAATTACGTAGTTTTTGGTTTTGATTGTGATAACCACCTTTAAGCATAATGGCTTTAGACGCAACAAAACAAACAGATATGTGAACGTCATTATTTACTTGTGCTCTGTACATAAGACTAATGTAAGGATAAGAACTGAAGAAATTAAGATTTTTTTTCTTTCTAAAAATAATTTTCTAATGCCTTATTATGACCTTTGGTATGAAGAAGATTCTCTTTACGGAGAGCAGTTGTCTTCTTCATTTCTCTGACCAATCGAGTGTAGTAGTATTATCAAACCTTTTTATAGTTCAATGGTAGAAAGAGCTTGAAACATCTTTCTCCTCCACCAAGATTTTCCCTTACGAATTTTCTATATAGTATGCGATTTTAATTAGTAGGACGACAATTTATATTTTACATTAAAAACCTTAACTGTGTACATTTTTCGCCACACACAGTTGATAGAATTTGAACCTTCGTTCCATATAAATAGCTAGCAAGATGGAATTAAGAATGTTAAATATACGTTACTCTGTTAACAATGTAGGCATTAAATATTTTCTTTGAAGTTGCCAACGACTTTTTGGTATAATCTAACATAAGCCGCCTGCTTTTTAGTTTCAGTATCTAGGCATCACAAATAAACTATCTGAAGGCTTCCCATCTTCGGGTGATTTTAGAAGTATGTTCCCCTAATTTAGTTTAATGGACTTATTTTATAAATCTATCATGTTTTATGCGGGAAAAATATTCTTATTTTCTTATTATTAGGTTGAATTTATAAGGATTGACATTATTTGTTTTGCTATTTTCATCAATGTTTTGATTTAAATTTCTTATTAACAATAATCTGTTTTCTTTATTTATTCTTCAATTAACATCTTTGTAATAAGTCGTGTATGTCAAGAGATTGGGGGAATCAAATACTATGGAAAGTACAATAAATACACAACTTTTTTATATGATTTTCTAAAGTCAATATTGCTTAAAATTTTATAACATGACTATTACACAAAACATAATTAAGCATAAATCATAATTCTTATCTTGTTGTGAAACTTGATAATTTTCTTATCGCTTCTCTCGAACTGTTTTTGAAGATAATTCATCTCAACCACTATAACAACATAAGTATTTGGTCTCTAATGATATCCACAAAACGTATTACTATTACTGTAGAGATAGTTAGGTAAGAACTGCTAACTCTCTTGGAGCTAAGCTTGTTTGAAATTATAATTTATTTCAATTAAACAACTAAAATAATTAAACCTATCAATTAAAATTAAAATTTTAATTACAATTAATTCTAATTAAATATTAATTATACTCAAATAAGATCCAATATTTCATATTCGTTTTATTTATTAAATATCTCGTATTTAATTATAAAATTTCTTAAATTTTACAATAAAGTCTAACTTTATCAAAACACATTTTCTCTCTTCAACCTATTCTTTGTGTTTGACCCATTAAATTCCTAAATATGTTGGTAATAGATACAAATTATAATCCTAATCATATTTAGGATTAGATAAACTATACTCTTTTAATTTATCTTTAATTCTCTGATTAAATAATTTATAACTATAAATCAAGATTATCATCTAAACCCAAATATTTAGGAATGTTATCATCATAAAATGTTTCATTTAGACATAGAGTATCAAATTAATATCGGCAGCATTAATTATTGATTCAATTAATGATATTTAAAAATTATTTTCAAAGTGTCATTTCACCTTAGCCAATGATTTCTCGAATATATACTAATTAAGAATAATAGAATATTCCTCCTAATCACTTTAAGATGATGAATTATATATTGATAAGTTAATTGTCTCTATATAATTCATACTATATACAATGATTACCATTAAAGCTATCCGTGACTAAAATATGTTATAAGTAGTATTTAAAGATAACAACTCATATATTAGATACTTTAAAAATCTTAAGTCAAATGATCACTTATATTATTATCATAATGAGCATTTTCATAAAAATATAAGTAATATTTCAAATAGAATTTTCATATAATTTCATTTCAATGAAATTATTATCTAACAAGTACTCACTTATTTGTTTAAGTATCTTTATAGTTTAGTTTGTGAGTTCAAATACTTTCTTCGTAAAGAATAAACATAATATGTCGTAGTTTTCTTACGCTATATTAATGTTTAGTTTTAATAAAATAATGACAAGGAGCATTATGGATAATAGTTAAATATAATATAAAATTTATAATTATGATATCATCATAGTTTTATTTGCAATGTATATTCATGAACTTTATCATATAAATCTGAATATGTATAAGATAAATAATGACTAATAATTATGTCATTAAATTACAACCAACCGAGTGATTATAAGACACAAACCAATAATGTATATACCCTCAAAGAATTAGCGGCATGTTCTACATAAGTTTTCTCTGAAGATACCTATAGTAATATATACTAATTAAATACAATATTCATTGGAGTAACAGTTACAAACGAAGTGATAGTATGTTGGTTTAAATCATCATGCATGAAAGAGACTAAAGACACACGAAGATTATAAACATATCACAAGGATCAATAGGTTCAAATCCCTCGACATAATCACTATCATCCATAGAAATACAGGCCAAAATGTACGGTATAAGACACAAAATTTCACTTTCTATTGCCACATAGAATGATGCGCAGGCATTAAAGAGGATAAGAGTGAATTGGGGCTTTCTCTTTGCGGTGCCACCTCAATGATGCCCATAATGAATGCACACGGTCGAGAGAGAGAGAGAGAGAGAGAGAGAGAGAGCATTATAGGTTATGGCTGATCTTTGGCGAGCAAATGAGTAAATGCTCTTTGCTATGCTGTCTGTTTCGGCTATGTAGAAGCTAACCCTTTTACCAAAAAAGGAGAAGCAAACACTTTTACCAAAAGTATGGTATGGTCAGCGTAAACTTCTCCATGGTCCCTCCTCTATATATATACACAAGCCGTAGCCTTCCCTTGGACGTTTGTGTCTGCATTTCAAAGAGAAAAGGAAAGAGATTTGATTCCCTTTACACAATACATATATCTAGCTACCTACAATAACCTCCGGTGATCATTCATCAACATCCAAAATAGAGCTGGATAATATGTCAAAACCACCTTGCTGTGACAAGATTGGTGTGAAGAAAGGTCCATGGACGCCAGAAGAAGATATTATCTTGGTATCTTACATTCAAGAACATGGACCTGGGAATTGGAGATCAGTTCCTACTAATACAGGTTCGGACTCGAGTTACTCAGTTGGCTTTCCTTTTTTCATGATTAAGAGTTTTTGAAAACATTATCTTCTGCATATTAATTGTTACTACTTATTAGTTTTCTAATTTTCTTTCTGGGTTTTTGCTTTACTTTTGGTTGGTTTAGCCATTAAAGTGGTGTATTTATTGCACTGCACCGCTTAATAATTTGAACTGCCGCCTTGATTTTATCTTTTCATTTTCTTTCAGGTATTAGCACAGATGTAGGGTTACATTTGTTTCTCGACATGCTCCACTTTAATCCACAATTTTCTCAACTTTTCACTTTATGCACTTCAATCTCTTCAGGTTTGCTTAGATGCAGCAAAAGTTGCAGGCTTAGATGGACTAATTATCTCCGGCCAGGAATTAAGCGTGGAAACTTCACTGATCATGAAGAGAAGATGATTATCCATCTCCAGGCTCTTTTGGGCAACAGGTAAAATCATCTCTGTCTCTTCTCTGAGAGTTGATTTCCAAATTACGGTTGCTAATCATCAAGGTCTTCTAAACCCAATGGAGTAAATTACATACATATAAGAGAGTAAGATTCTGTGACCGTAAATAGTTGTCCATTTCTTTAACGTTCATTGGGACGGAAGCAAGGTTACACAGTAATGAGAGTAATTAAGGGTTTTCTTTCTTTTCTATGAAGATGGGCGGCCATAGCCTCATATCTTCCGCAAAGAACAGACAATGACATAAAAAATTACTGGAACACTCACTTGAAAAAGAAGATGAAAAAGCTTCAAGATGGCCAAAGTGAAGACGGGTTCTCTGCTTCACAGGCAAAAGGACAGTGGGAGAGAAGGCTTCAAACGGATATTCGCTTGGCTAAACAAGCCCTTTGTGAGGCTCTGTCTCTTGACAAAACCAGCTCATTACCTGACTCAAAATCATCTGTCACCGATGATTATGAGCCTCACAATATATTACAATTTCAATCACAGGCTTCTTCCTATGCGTCCAGCGCCGACAACATAGCAAAATTGCTTGAGAACTGGATTAAAAATCCACAAAAAGCGGGACAAACTAATTCGGACGCCTCTCAAAGTTCTTTCAACAACACCCTGGGCGCCTATTCCAGCTCTAGCGATGGGATACATAGTGCAACTGCAAACACTCCTGAGGGCTTCGACTCTCTCTTCAGCTTCAACTCTTCCAATTCTGACGCCTCTCAATCCATGGATGAAAATGCTAATTTTACCCCAGACAATGGCCTCTTCCAAGACGAAATCAAGCCAAGCATGGAGGCGCATGTCCCATTCTCATTGTTGGAGAACTGGTTGCTTGATGAAAGTGCAGCCCAGACTCAAGACGATCTAATTCACATGTCGATAGAGGACAGTACTGGGTTGTTCTAGCTAGCTGAAAAGAGCGGATCGAGTCCCCGTTTACTAGGAATTCCTTGTCTTTGTTCTTTTTCTTTTTAACGAGTACTGTTCTTTAGCTTATAGGTCTTGCGCTAGTGAAAGTCGTCCCCAAGCAGGCCGTAACGATGACAGAATCCACCACACCAAAAAGTGTAAATTAAGACTAAATCTCTATTTATAAGCTGTATTTCTGACAAAAATCTGAACAGGATTGTCTATATTGGCTTCTTGTTAGAACTTGAATTGTTGTATTTGGTGATAGTATCTGATCAGTATTAGGGTCGACTTTTGTAAAAGCGAGAAAATTATGAATGATATCTATCCGATCTCTCTCTCGTCTCTCACCAATTTCCATTCAATGCTTTTCGTTTCTTTTCTCTTTTGATGGTGTAAATTATTCTCATGGGCAATAGCAACAAAGAAGCTCTCCTCGGGGGTTTCTGTCCTCTTTCCATTCTCTTGAGCGTCTTACCTGCCTTTTCACTCTGGCGCATTAATATTTGGTACCACATTGTAACACATCAATAAGTATTAACTCCTCCTAAGTCATTTCATAAGAAAATTGAGTCTGAATGAAGAGGCCTGTACTGCGTAGCAGGGTTTCAATTAAGTGAATTAATGCGTGAGTGGAACATTGCAGTGTCGGCAAGATGGCAAAATCATGACCTCTAAATTGCTTATGCAAGGAGATGACTTTTGACATTGATGCTCGTTGGGTCGGTCATTATCATTTTTGGTCGGTAGGCCGATAGGTTGTTCATGAAGTTGCATGATCATTGGACTATAAGTATCAAATTTCTTAACAAATATTTAGTCCTTCAATAATTAAATAACTCTACATCTGGTTGAATAGTTATCAATCCATAGATCATAATATATAGTGATTATATGTTTAACTACACAAAATTCACGCTTTATCACAACCATGATATGACAGTATCTTCTTTATATATACATATTTTCAAATGTGAAGTAATCCTTTAAAACTTATCATTTGAAATGTATGTCCTATTTTCTTCATGGGCAGAATCCATAAGTAAATTTTGTTTCATATTTGCATGTTTAATTGAAAGATTCTGAACTAATTTTTCAATAAACATATTTGTTATATATTAAAAAGAAGTCTAGTGACTCACAAGTTGCAATTTTATATCGCGCATGATATATTATCAATTTATCATCAGTCATGTAGTATGTTTTTACTAGCCTTGTGTTTGCATTAGTTCTTTTAATAAAAGTCTAATGATAACAATTTTATAAAAATTTTTAAATTACAAAACTATTTGTGGATGATTTAAAAATTTATATTTTTAAAATCAGGAGAGCCGTGTGCTTTTTTGACTCAAAAAACTAGTGAGGGTTTGCACATCGTCGATTATAGTAACATAAAGAAATATTACATGCTCTTTCCTTATATCAAAAGACATAGAATCAATTACTTATAATGAACATTTTTACATATAATCTATTAATCTGGAAAGAAATGTCTTGAATTTATGGAAAATTAAGAACATGATGAGAGGTAGTTAATAAACATATGGCTAAGTGGGATAGAAGCAAGTTAAGGAGATAGCGACATGTTGTTAGCTAAAATAAGAAAACAGAAAATTATATCAAAAAACTGCTTCAATGTTGTTCATAAATTCTGAAAGAATTCTTTCTTAACACACTTGAATTTCAGAATAACACCAAACAATATATAACACCATAACCTTAACAAGGCAAACCATTTCTGTGTTTTTTTTCTGTATAATGATGTATAGACGTTTTGTTAACAAATATATATAATTATCAGCGATGATATGTCACCTTAGACCCTTTAATGCATGAGTGCCCCGTCTATTCTTATTAAGAATAGAATGTTAAAATTCTGCCTGCAACTTAAATACGATGTTCCGTACTGAAAGGCTCTGGAATGATTAGAGACGCTTGGTTTACTACGGTGGAGATGTTAAGATAAAGATGAATTAAACTTGAAAATGGTTCAATCGAAAGACCCAAAGAATACAATATATGAGCAAATATCGCCAACATTATTCGGAACTTGGAGGCATAATTGACAGAGACTATCAGGTGCTGCCATGTAGGCTTGAGATTAGGACTAAAATTTCAATCCCAAGGGCAGGAATGAAAGTTCATGTGTGGTCTTCCTTTCACGAACCTTAACCTAAATTGACATAATTAAGGTAAAGCAAAAAAAGAAAAAAAGAAGATCACAAGATCCCCGTGGGAGGAGCTAGTGTTAGAACAATAAGGGATAGGAAAATCTGCAGCCAATTAGTCACAAACCTGGAACGTGCAAATGAATCAGGTCTTTATTGCACTACATGTGACGAGTTTGACTTCTATTTAGTTTATTCAAGTTGGACTTGCCATGCCCACGAGATTTTTGTAGCCCAATCTGTAAAGGCATTTCTACAAGCCTTCTCACCATAAATGTCATCGCAGGGCAAGAGCAGTGCCTTTTATCTTTTAGAATTAATCCCAAGGAAATATTTTTTGAACAGAACAGAACTGATACGAAACACGAACCTTTTAGCTCTTTAGAGGCCCAAAGAAAGAGTAAGGAAGCTTCCTTTATAAGTAAATATGCATGGTGGAGCACTGGGTATTATGCAAAATTCATGAGAACCCATGTCTCTTCATACGTACCGAACAGTTGGATCATAATCTCCTTCACTTTATTTTCAATATTTTTTAGGTTCTTTCCTCGTAAAGAAAGAAAACGCATCGCTCAAGTTGTTCTTATTAGGGACCATACCTCCTCGAACTTAGCTACCATACTGCTCTGTTAGACAAAACCATGTGCATCTATTTGCACGTAAAACCAAAATCTGGTGGATCATGTGATGGAAATTTCAGAAACTAGAGTTACATACGTACCATACAAGGTTTGTTTTTTGTCCCCATTGAACTTGGACAAAGCCCTTAATTCATATTTCGTACTCGTCTTAATAATATAGTAGGGTCTATTCAGTCCTCATCGTGACTGTATACTCTACTTAGAGTAGGATCTAGCTTCAATGCTAATATACTTAGTGGAGGTGATGGATCTGAAGAGTCCACTTTAAGGGAGACCTACATCATGGATTTAGTGAGAGAACGTACTCGTGGATTTTGACACCACACTTCAACTAAAAATTTTAAGACATTAGGTTTATGGATTCTTTCCACTTATATGTCCTTTAATAGTTCCTTCTCTTTCCAATATGAGATTCCTATTCACACTTGACATTCTAACAATCTCCCCCTTAAGTGTAAACTTTTACATTGGGCTTGGACTCCCTCTTGAGTGAAAGCCTTTTTTCTTATCAGTTCGAGTATATGGCATCACCAAAAACTCTTTTACTCTATTGGTCTGGCCCTACTAGGAGTCTCCTAGTTCTTCTTTGTGAGCAAGCAACCACGGGATCCGATCTCCTAGTTCGTCTTCGTGAGCAAGCAACCACGGAATCCGGCTACCTTTTCCATACTCGTACCTTGTCAAACAATCGACTCTGATACCACTTGTTGGATCTGGGGAGCCCGCTTTCATGAGAGATCTACATCATGGGCTTAGTGAAGGAACATACTCGTGGGCCTTGACACCACACTTCAACCATAAACCTTAAGGCATTAGTTTTATGTGTCATTTTCACTTATATGTCTTTTACTAGCTCCGTCTCTTTCCAATGTCGGATTCCTACTCACATTTGACATTCCAACATAAGGGTCTATCACTTCACCTTGAGACAATATTATGAATATCGTATAGTACCGGTATCGTATTTGGTTATGGTATGGTATTATATCGGTATTATTTCGAGTAATTTTTTAAATTTGTAAAATAATCCCTAAATTTTTTAAAAATTACAAAATAGTCCATTAGTATATTGTACTGTATACTTTATTAGTTTATATCAACTTTGTCTTCAAAAAATATAATAATAAAAATTTAATATAACAATAATTTATTTATTTTTATTAACATTAATTTTCATATAAAAATAATAACACAATTAATATAAAAACAAGATCATTTAATCATCATACAAATATAAAATTAAGAACAATATATGGAAATTAAAATACTACAATTTCATCTAATAAATAATAATTAAATCAAAACATCAAATAAAAAGAACAATAAATATCCTTAACTCTCTAACTATTACAATTTAAAATAAAAGTTCTTGATGAGGAAACAATTAACTAGAAGTTGCCTTTCCCATCTCTCATTAACGACTGCAAGTTAAGGTGTGTACAAAGAAGATCTATTTTTAAAATTAAGTTTGATTGCTTTATTTGCCCTCTCTATAATATTATAAAAATAGCATATTGTTGCCTTTTCATTACTATCAACCAAACAAAGCAACCTCACCAAAGACTTAATAACTCGGAGACAAATTGACATTGGGACCAAAATTCAGTATCTTTAAATATAATTCTAGAAACTTCGAATCTAGTATTAGACTTAGCATGCTGAGATGCAACTCACTTATCACTTCTAAACATCTTTCTCAACTCTTTCTTCATCATAATAAAATACTAAAGTGGTAAGAAATTTGTTGCAAATCTTGTAATAGTAAGACAATACAAATTTCTACCATTGGTAAAATCCTTTCTTATTAAATTCAAGACCCATGCACAATTGAAGATGAACTTGGTCACCTTTTTTACTTTTTGCATAGTCTCATCAATAGTAGGAAATACCTAGCGTCCGCTATATTTTTCAGCATTAAGTCAATGTAATGTGCAATACAAGGAGTTCAAAAAAAAGAATTATTCTTGCATTGCAATCTTCTTCCCGTTGCTTTACAAGCAAAATCATTGTCAGTAATGAACTGAACAATTTTTTTGGCCCATCTTCATTCACAACTTTATTGAATATTTCAAATAAGTTGTCATCATTACTAACAAGGCTAGATGCATCAATATACTTCAAAATCAATAAGCTTTTTACAAAATAAACCAAAAAATTAATAATAGGCTCATACCTCTTATTTGTCCAACTATTATACATGATTGAATACCCTTAAGTAGCCCAAGCTATTCTTCTTTCTTTCAAATAACTTTTAATTTCATAATCACAGCAACTTAAAATTTTGCCTCTATAGTTATCAATAGAAGTACTTTTGTATTCCGTACCGTGAGACTATAACATCCATCATAGGTTGATAATGATAAGATTGGGAAGCATTGAATGCTACACCTGAATCATACCACTATCTAACCATTGACATATCTACATTATGAGCCACTTCTCTTAATCGCAGGCACTACGAATTGAAGTTTGAGCTTCAGGAGTTATTCGTGGCGCAAAAAAATTGGACACTTGCCTTTTTCTTTTCCTAACATTAGGTCCAAATGCAATATTCACTTCTTGCTAGGTAGGAGCAATACCAACTTCAATATTTTCACTATCATCCTAAAGACCACTAAACAAACTTCCATTACCAATTTCATAAGTCAATCTCTTCCTTCTACCTTTCTCGTGCTGATACTCTTTAAGCAAAGTCTTCATTTGTCATTTTACATCATGACTTACTTTTGTAGAAGGTACCAGATCTCCTTTAACCGTAACTAAATACTTTTTTAATCTGGTGATTCCTCTACCTTTCAAATACTTGTTACAAAATAAATAATAGTATGGTTCTTCATATCAAAGACAAATGCAGCTTGGGCCCAAGCTAGACCATTGTATCTTCCTGAAGAGATTGAATTATCAGGAGTATTTGAACTTCCTTCCATTTATCTGTAAACGTAAAAGAAGACATATATCAAAATAAAGATTACATAATTTTATTATCAACTACTATTACAAAATATGTATTTTTAACTTAAAAGTTCAAACTAACACAATTACACATATACATATTATATAATATAACTCATTTTGTATGGTCAAATCATACACAATTCAATTTCAGATAACATAATTCACCAATAAGTCAAAAACCAACAATTCATGTATTCAACATGCGGAATTAGATAATACACATATACATATTATATAATATAATCCAATTTCACCCAACATAATTCATTAATAAGTCAAAAACTAACAATTCAAATATTCAAAATACACAATTACATAATACAAATATACTTCTTATATAATATAATTCATTTTGTATGATTACATCATACAAAATTTAATATCATCCAACAAAATTCACCAATAAGTCAAAACCAACAATTCAAGTATTTAACATACACAATTATACAATACACATATACATCTTATATAATATAACTCATTTTATATGATTACATCATTCAACTATAAACTAAAGACATACATTCACAACTATAACATATTCAACTTAAACCATAACTCGCAACTATAAGTTTACAACTTACTTTATGTAATCTCATAATTCAACCAATCAACTATAAACTAATATATTTTGTTTACTTATACAATTCTTATGTAATGCTTATAATTATTTTGTTTTCTTAACTAATTTTAATAAAAAAATGTTACTTAAATCCTAATTCCCAACTTTAATTTAATAATCTTTCATTCACCAATTTTAATTAACATTTTTAGTTTCTTACTCAAATTAAATCCACAATGAAGAGTAAATATACACTACAAAATTCAATTTCATCCAACAAAATTCACCAATAAGTCAAAAACTAAAAATTTAAGTATTCAACATATACAATTACACGATACACAACATACACAATTACATCATTCACCTATATACCAAAGACATATACTCACAACTATAACCTATTCAATTTTAATCATAACTCACAACTATAAGTTTAGAACCTATTTTATGTAATCACATAATTCAACTATAAATTAATCTATTTTGTTTACTTATACAATTCAATTTGTAATGCTTATCAATATTTTATTTTCTTAACTAATTTTAGTTAACATTGCTACTAGAATTCTAATTCTCAACTTTAATTTAACAGTATTTCATTCTCTAATTTAATCAACATTCTTAATTTTTAACTCAAATAAACTCTACAATCAACATATACAATACACTACCCAATCCAATTTAATCTAACATAATTCAACATACAAAATTACTGCACAACACAAAGTCACAAATGCATAATTCAATATTCAAATTCCAAAATTCCATAATTAACTTCATATTTCCACAAATTCTCAATTCCAAAAATTGTCAAATTCATAACTTCACAATTCAACAAATTAACCACTTCACAATTTCACAAAATTTGTTGCAATTATTTGCAACCTTTATTAAGCTAAATTCCTGGATTGGTACGGGTCAACTAGTGGGTAGGTAGGTTTGGTTTCGAATATGGATCTACAAAATTCCAGATCTGATATGATTTGTAGCTAGAGATATGGGGCAATGACCAGACCAGACCTAGAGGTGAGGGGGAGTAGTGACAGACGATTATAGGAGTAGAGGATCAGAGGTGGAGGCTGTTGGGCAGCAGGCATGAGGCAACAAGACAGTGGCACACTCAACACTGTAGGAGAGACAATCGTTCACAGGGGTAATAGTGATGTGGTGGCCAAAAATAGAGGGAAAGACCGGTGGTTGGGACGCTAGCGATAGGGAG
>JANIIA010000006.1:56000833-56016593 GCA_027478495.1 Erythroxylum alaternifolium | reverse complement strand
GTTAACTTTTTTTTATGGAATAATCCCTCATTTCTCTCATTTTTCCAAGTTAATGGTATCAGCTGATACCATGCAAAATCATAGATACCGATCTATCCTTACTTATTGATACAGTACGAAACCGATATCATTGCCTTGAGATGCATGATCTATTCAATTAATATTGATGGAGGTTTTGTCCCCATTAAACTTGGACAAAGCCCTTAATTCACATTTCATAATCGTCTTAATAATATGGTAGGTTCTATTCAGGCCTGATCGTGCCTATGTACTCTACTTAGCGTAGGATCTAGCTTCAATGCTAATATACATACCTATAGTGTAAGGTTTATCACTTCACCTTGAGAAACTCGATCTATTCAATTAATATTTGTTTACAGTAAGATCTACATCTCAGCAGAAAAGAGTTGCTGAGAAACTCAATAGGACTCTCTTAGAAAAGACAAGGTGCATGTTACTCTTTTCGGGCTGCTCACACTCTCTATGGGGAGAAGCAATTAGGACAGCAACCTACCTAGTTGATAGGCTCCCAACATTTGCTAATGATTACAAGACTCCACAAGAAGTGTGGAATGGTAAGAATCCTAACCTAACTCACCTAAGGAGTTTTAGATGTGCTGCCTATGCACGTCAGAAGGAAGGAAAGCTAGAACCTAGAGCAATTAAGGGAGTATTCTTAGGTTATCCAGAGGGAGTTAATGGTTATAAGATCTTACTACTTCAAAAGGGAGGCTATAAAACCATAATAAGCAGAGATGTGATCTTCAAGGAAAGATGAATTTCCTTTGCTGAATAGGAACTTCTCAAATTCAGACTTCCAAAGGGAAATTCAGGAGAACTTAGGTTCATTGAACCAATCAGTCCCTTTTTATGTGCCACTAGAAACTGAAGAAGGTGGCATTCCACAACCTATTAGTGAGGAGCCTATGTAAGGCTCTACACATCATGAACAAAGGATAGAAGAGACTAAAGGTGCGGGTGAAGAAGAAACCCCACACAAAACTTCAGCTAATGAATAAGGAAGCATACAAGATTATCAACTCACAAGGGATAGGCAGTCAAGACAAAGAATCCATAATAGGAGATACATTGACTCAAACTTGGTTGAATATGCTTGTCTTGTGGCTTAAGCTATTGAATGGAAGGCTCCTGAAACTTTTGAAGAAGTCATGACTAGAAGTGATCTCTCTCCCCTACCCAATCCCGTGATGCCCTCGTCACAAGTGGGACCTCTTACCTACCCTACCCTGAGGTGTGCTTGGTGGGACATCAGAGTCAGGAACAGGTTGGCTCTGATACCACTTGTCAATCCTTAGGCATCTTAACTTCTTCCCAGTCTAATTTTCCATAAGTGTATTCCATCTTATGAAATTCTCTAGTGCTTCATCCTTTCTCTTCATTGGATATACCCAACACTTTCTAGATCTGTCATCAATAATGGACATGAAGTATAAGTTCCATCTTGCTGTAGGTATTTGAGCTGGCCCCCCAGAGATCACTATGAGCATATTCCATGATCTCTGTGGTTCTCTGAGCTCCCTTTTGAAAACTGGATCTGTGATGCTTTCCTAGCACACAGGATTAACAGAAATACAACTTATGTAGGTTTTGTTTAGGGATTAAACCTTGTTTAGAGAGATGGAACAAGTTTTTATTCCATGTATGACCCAACCTTGTGTGCCATTGCTTGGTTGGTTCATGATTTTCATTCTCTAAAACTTGATTGACGCCTATAACATAGTATAGCCAACCCCTTTCAACTCCTTTAATAATGACTCTACCATCTCTTAAGATTTCTCTGAGTCCATCTTTTGATATGATCTAAAATCCTTGCTTATCAAACAAGCTTTCAGAAATCACATTTCTCCTTATTTTAGGCATAAATCTGACATTACTGAGGATCCTTCTCTTTCCATCAAACATGTTGATGGAAACACTTCCAATCCCCTTTGTCCTTTGCTGCCCAGAATCTATCATTTTAACCTTGGCAGTGACTGGTTCAAATGTAGTGAACCAGTCTCTATGTGGTGTCACATGCATTGTATAGCCTGAGTCAAAAATTCATTCTCTACTCAGGTCTTCACTGTCCTCAGTGACAGCCAAAATTTCATCACTACTTGAGTCTTCTGGTTTTTCTACATTTCCTGCATCTCCGCTTTCAACAACCTTATCCCTTTTCTTCTTTTTGCAGTCTCTTGCAAAATGTCCTTCCTTATCACAATAATAGAACTTCTTTCCTTTTCCCTTTTTCTTCTTTTCTTCACCTTCCTTAGTGTACTTATCCTTTCCACTTCCTTTCTGCCACTTTCCTTTCTTGCTATTTTTCTTATGAGATTTCTTTTGAAGATTGTTCTCTACAAACATCACTTCTACCTCTTTTTTAAAAGAGTTAACATCCACTATTTCTTCCATTAGTGAGTCTAACACCCTCTTTACAGTGAGGGATTCTCCACTAGCATGCTTAATTACCTTCTTGAACACATTGAATTCAGAAGGTAAAGCCTTTAGAATCACTACAGCTTGATGCTCCTCAATTATTTTTTCATCAGTAGCTTCTGAGTCTTGAATTAGCTTAAAGAAATAGTCTAAGTTGTCATCTAAAGAGACAGAGGTATTCATCTTGTAGTTAGCAAGATTGTGGAGAAGTGTCATCTTGTTAGGAAGACACTTCTTTGCATAAAGATCATTAAGTTTGATCCATAGCTTCTGTGCAGTGTTACAATTCTGCACTTTTCTTATCACTGTTGGTAATAAGTGAAGCATTAACTTGCAATGTGCAAGTCTTTGCATTTTAAGTTTCTTTACTGGATTAGTTTCAAGATCATACTAATCTTCAATAGCCCCATAGCAATCATAGGACTCAAGAAGAGCTTGCATCTAGAGTTTCTAAAAGGTGAAGTCTTATTTTCCAGTAAATACATCCATTTCTTTTCCTACCATTGTGACTGTAGTTTAAAGAGATAATAGACTTTTACTTACAGACAATTCTTGATGATTATTTGATGCTTTGGGTGGCCAAGAAATTCCCCAATACCAGGAGGTTTCCAAAAAAACTCTGATACTAATTCTGTGAGGATATAAGTGCTATACTACTATCTTTTCCAAACAAAACTGATAAAGATTGTTACCTTGCAGATAATAAGAAATGCAATAAGTAAAGAACACCAAGAATTTTTTTCTTGGTTTGATAGCCTTAAAGCTATCTACATCTAAGGTTCCCACTGATGTGGTTTCCACTAGTATGAAGAAGAAGAAGAGAACTTGTACAGAGATTGAGTGTTTTAGGAAAACACTTGCAAAGAGTCTATAAAAAACTCTCCTAGTACCCACAGGTAAGTACTCTAGCACTTTCTGATATTTTTCTCACTCAATACTTACACTCACAGATAATTGAATACAATGAGAAAATAATGTGTTTTTACAATGTCTGTTTTTCTTCTCTTTTATAGTTGATGAAGTGAGTGTCGGATGTGTTTGCATGAATCAGATAAGTATCATGTGCCTTCCACGTGACTTATTTATTCTCCTCCTTCTGTCTGTGTATTATATTGTCTAATGCTGCGCTTTGTCTTCTTGTGTTTGAGGCTTCAGACAAGAGTTGAAAAACGACTATGTATCACGTGGGCATGTCTTAAACTAAGTTATTTACTTTCTGTCTAATTAGAACCTTCGAGAGCATCTCTCTTCATTGACTTCAGACATTTCTTCTTTGATTCTTCATGCTATTCAAATTTCTGCTATTGTTTTATGCTTCTGAGTGTTGGTTGATGGAGTATACGTGATTTTCATCTCAATATTGTTGGAGAGTTTTTGGGTTTTGAGTATAAGACGTCTTCAACTTGAATGACAGGGTACCAAATTTTGGAACAGAGGTTAATTAAATTTTCTTCTCCTCCGAAACGCCACGTAGGACGATTACGTGAAACAAATGCCTTGAGAATGTTGTATTACAGATTACAATGACATCTTTGTTAAAATTGTTGTAAACTAGTTTGGAAGGAACATTATAGTTTTCAGTGTCATTTTTTATATAAATAAAATACATTTTCCACGTCCAAACTAATCACTTATATTCTTTAACAGTAAAACTTTGTTGACGAGAGAGAGAGTCCATCAAGTAGGGAATTTCTTGGGAATGTGCATATGCCATCCAATAGAAGTTTAATTAATTAATTTTCTTTGTTTAGTTAATATCTAAATATGTGTTACTGTTAATGTATATAACGTATGTAAAAGTAGCAAAGTAATGAGGATTTGTCTTGCGCATAGTAATATGTACTCAAGCATGTGCAGAGCGATGTATGATTATAAAAACTCCGATGTATAATAGTTTAGACATACGAAAGTATAAGATATCTTTCTTTTGATCAAAACTCTTCTTTCTAAATAGAATAAAAGTTTCTTTGTAAAAAAAATGTTTTGTAATTTTTTAGGTCTTACTTTTTTAAAGATATTTTGATTGTCTAAGTAGTGTTTAATATATGTCAAACTCTTTTATTCATCAAGTGAAAACACAGAGCAGAAGCTATGAGCAAAGAGGCCATGTGTCAACAGTCAGATTGGTCAACTCCAATTGACACGTCATCTAATCATTTGCTATGTTAGCATAAAGTGGTTCTACCATTGATTATAAAACTATACCATACCGGTTGATATCAGTGGTATCAACTAAAAAGGGTATTAAATAAGAAAATTTTGTACGGAAATTTGGTATGGGTTAATATAGGCTCTTTCGATTGGCACCGATTGATAACTAGAATATCGGTCAAAGACTAGTCATTATCGGTCATAACCGTAAATTAAAAATTTTTAGGACTAAATTGAAAAAACTTAAAATTTTTTCCATATAAAATAATAATTACTTATACATAAAAAATAATATGATAAAATTGTCTGTAATTTTATTTAATAAATAATAAAATACAAATAAGAATGTAGTAACTAAGTTTTTTATATCATTAGGCTTTTATAAAGTGATTATTGATTACATAACTAAACATAATAGTTTAATACAATTATATTTAATGATTTTTTAAAATTTATATATTTCATATTGACTATATATATATTTTAATATATACATGTGAAAAATATTATAATAACTTTTGAAATATATAAAGATAACATTTGAAATTAAATTCAATTATTATAAATTCATTTTTTCTTTGTATTATTATTTATTTTATATCTATATGAGAGTTAAATAATTTTTTATTTAATTTATAAGAAATATATGAAAATAATATTAATAAAAATTAAGAAATATTTTTATATCAAATTTATATTATTATGATTTCATAAGATATGATTAGAGTAAAAAAATTGTATAGTATAATATATTGAGAGTCTATTTTGCAATTTTATAAAATTTAGGAACTATTTTATAAATTTTAAAAATTATCCAAAATGGTTCCTAGTATTGACCAATAGTAATATCGTGTCGTATCATAACTAAATCCGGTAGCAAGTTTGATATGATATTTGTAATATTGTGTCCAGCAAATCATATCAACTTTTATGTTAGATTGACATTTCAGCACAGGGTCCCACGTCTACCATGTGAGCTATCATATCATCCCCTTACGTCAACACCTTACATCATCACTAGTTAAGTTGAGATCAGATTTCTGTACCAGTTATGTGTTCCTATCATGTTTCATTAAATCTCATCCACACATTTACGTGGACTCTACATAAATGTGTGGATGAGATTTAATGAAATAGGGATGGAGCATAGTAAGTGAAACAGAGGATTCGATGGGAGTTAAGCTAGTTCAGTCCATACTTGTTGACTAAACTTTGAATTGTTGATTCAACTATTTGCTTTTTGATTTTTTTGTTAAGTCAAACCAATTCCTAAGATTTTTAGGTATTACAAACTCATTTTTAGGTCATTTTGGTCAAATTTTAACTTTATAGATACGTTTTTTTTTTATTTTTACGTGTTTTTCAAGATTTATCGTTAAGGATTTTTCTCATGTGTGCACCATGGATACTTTTGATTTAGTTGGCTTTTGGAGACCCTAGTGTTACTACTCTCCTCTTGTCATCTTTCTGACCTAGACTTGAATCTTTAGTTTCTAGTCATTCTTTGGGTCATATCAAAACCAGAAATTTTGATGGACTTTCTAAGAATCATAATTTACGTTTTATTGGTAGTGATTATATTTCTTTGACACTATTTGATTTGATTTATTTTGATATTTAGGAAATACTCCTTATGACAATATAAGAGATTTGAGATATTATATTATATAATCTTTATTCATAATTTCATTAGATACATATGTATTTACCTCTTATGTATAAGTCTGAACTATTTTCCATTTATTCTCACTTTACAAATGTGGCTTAAACTCAAATTTCTTGCAAAATCAAATTTTATGCATTAATAATTCCATAGAATATAAAGAAAAATCTTTCACTCATTTTCTTGATCAACAAGGAACTGTAGGTACCTTTTAACAAAACGGTAGGGATGAAAATAAAGTGTCAACCTTATTATGTAGACATAGCGGTCAAAAAATCATAAATACTAGGTGGAAAAAACTAGATGAATCAGGTACCTTTGTGATAAATAAAGCTAGATTGGTAGTTGAAGGGTATAATTAAAAGGAGGCATATATTTTGTGGAAACTTTTACACAGTAGCTAGATTATAAGTGATTAGATTATTAGTTGCATTTGCATCTTATATGAATTTCAAATTGTTTCAAGTGGATGTTTAAAATACATTTTAAAATGGTTTTATTCATGATCAAGTTTATGCTAATCAACTGCCCAAATTTGAAATAATAATTATGTTTTTATGTTTAGTTCATTCTCTTATAGGTGACTGAATGTGAGGAATAAACATAAGATTCAACGCAACTTTCTCCATAATTTTCCAATTGATGACGTTTCGGATCCATTTGAAAGATAAGTAGATAGACAATAATTTTATATAAGAATTAGGGAGCTAATTTTGACTCAAAGAGGTTCAAAATAGAGAAGTTAAAGGAAAACGAACAACAAGCACTGAACTTGGGAGCATAACATAAGTTTGTCTTTCAGAATGTTCTTAAAAGATGAGATATAGTACCAAACCCATATCGAATATGAAATATGATTAGTGCTAAAATCATCCTTATTTTATAGAGAGAAATAGTTTAAAATTGGTACAAATGATAAAGCATATCAGACATTGATTACATAGAGACAAGTGCAGAGCAAAAGAAACAAAATAAGACTAATGTCAATCTTTGATCTATAATAGGCACTAACTCTCAAACTTAATTTCAATGATGTAAAAATTAGACTAGACCGGCCAGTTCAACCTAGTTAAGTGCGAACTTGGTTTTCGGTTCAATTTTTACTTTTGACCGTTGTGAATGAAAACTGGCCGATTAAATAATAAACTGACAAGTTTTCTCTGAATCGTGAAGAATCCAGTTGTGTCTTATCTGGTTTTCTCTAAATCGTGAAGAACTGGTTTTGTCTTCGTCTTCACTAACGCCTAAATACTATATTAGAATAAAAAGATGAGAGCTTTATGTGATTGGCATATAAAACATTGCTTAATTTATGTTATTGTGAGATTCTTTAAGTTTAAATAACTTATAATTCTATTTTTTGTAATCCAAACAATGGATAGTTGTATTAGACAATGTTTTAAAAATTAGACCAGATATTAAACCGGTCAAAAAAAAGGTTTAAGGTTTAAAGGTTTAACTAGTATTAAACCGCTATATAATAAATAAAAAATAAAAATTATAAGAATAAGTAAAAATAAATATTTTATTGAAATAAAACATACACTAATGTCTATTATTATATAATGAACTAACAATAAATCAAATTAAATTTGAGTTTAATATAAAACTTGAAATAATAATAAAAGTTCAATTTGTATTCTTGAAGGGAGTTGTGTCTCATCATTGTGAAAAGTTCCAATTTCTCCAATACTATCTAAAGATTCTTAAGCTATGTTTTAATCTAAATTATTTGCGTCAACTTCACATAATTATTTTTATTTTTTTAGAAAAATCCTTTCTTTTAGATTTCAGATAAAAATATTGTTAAAATACATATGACATACGTTACAAAAAAAATAGTTTTTAATGATAGAAATTACTAATGGAAAATACTAATAATTCGTCAGAAAATTAATTTAACGACGAAAATTATCGACGGAAAAGGTCATTGGAGAAACTACCGTAGGTAAAATTCAACGATGGATATTGTAAATCCATTGCTAAATTTATCGACAGAATAATAGTTTCTGTAGGTAAATTTATCGACGAAATTAAAATTTATGTTGCTAAAATTAACCGATGGAATTACAATTTTTGTAGTTAAAATTACCTACGAATATTGTAATTTTTTTGCTAAATTTCCTAACAAATTTACAATATTCTGTAGGTAAAGATAGCAACAGATTCACTAAATCCATTGCTAAATTTAACAACGGAAAGATATTTTTCATGAGTAAATTAACGTCAGAATGCTATAGTCCGTAGGTAAATTACCAACATAATTGCAATATCCGTAGGTAATTTTAGCGATAGATAAACAATTTCTGTCACCGAATTTACCTATCGGTTATAATCTTCCATCGGTAATTTACCTACAGAAGCTACTTTCTGTTGGTAATTTACCTATATAATGTAACATTCCGTCAGTAATTAACCTATGATATTTTCAGCTACCACTTCTCACTTCTCACTTCCCACCTAAATTTTCTGTTGTTAATATATTGATTTTTTCTACATTTAATTTCTCTAAATAATGTAATCTTGATTGATACTATAATGTAAAAATTATGTTGATTGATAATGTAATATAAAAATTATAATGTACAACAATAAGTATCTTGAAAATAATTGTAAATTAAGTATTCATACAAAAGTTTAAGAGTAACAAAACATCAAATACATTCACTTAAATACTGAAGTATTATAAATCTAAGCTATGCAGTTGGTGAAGGCAGATGATCTAACTATTGCGATGAGGTGCTACCCCTCCTCTTTAGCTCATCCAACTAATTACGGAACTGGGTTACATACTCTATTGGCTGTTACAACTAAGTTGCCAGCTAATCTACTGTGCTCTCAAGCTAAATGACTCTCTCATTGGATGCGGACCGCCTACCAGATCCAGCTATATTAGAAATGGAGGATTGCAAATAGCATGTGTTTGCAAATGAACCTAAGCCAAAATCCTTCCATAGTGGTCCGTACCACCAACTTCATTAATATATGTTTGACTCTGATCAATAGTTTCAAAGTTTTGAGACTGTCGTTCAATGTTTTCTTGTATTTGGTCATGTCATTATAATTGTTTGTGTTAATAAATGATAATTTTTAAGAATAAATATTAAAGAATATATTTTACATAAATCAAGTTATCTATGTTAGGTGTTGATGAAGGTCACATGCACCATCATGCTTCTTAGTCTGGGTGTGCAAAAAGAGTTGATGTAGTATAAACTTCTTCCCTTTATACTTTTCCTACTTTAGAATAAAGTGTTATAAGTGAACTACAATTTTCAAAAATTTCGACAGAGTTTCCTCTATTTTTATGATATTTACCCCTATTAAACTAAAAATTTTCTCAACAACATAACCATTTATAGCATCAGACATTTATAACATTATCATTCTCCATAATACATATATATTTTTATTGTAAATTTCATACATCAAATTACATTGAAATCAAATTTCATATATCAAAGTGCACAAATCAGAATATAAGTGTAAAGTTTAGAAACTTACAACTTTCTCTGCATGCTCCTAGTAGGTAGTAGATCCTCTAGTGTGTACGGATAGACTCTCTTCCTTTGGTCCTCCATATCTGTTTTCAAAATTACGCTCTAAAATAGAGATTGCTTCGAGTGTTACCCAATACTGGTGCCAACAACTCCTCATTTCTTCGGATATATAAGGAGGTCGTGCACTATTCTTGTGTATTAAACCAAGAAAGTCTTTATATTGTGCATAGGCTTGCCTATCCCATACATTATAAATGACAACATCAAATTTGAACCGTTAAAAATTTTTGTAAAAAAGAAAAAGATATTATAAGTACTTATAAACAACTATATTTATCTAATTAATCTATAAAATTATATACATAAAAAAGATTAAAGAATTTATTTTTTGTACCTGAAACTCTTGATAATAAAAATCCTTTATCTCATGAGAGATATTCTTCCCTATATAATCCTCCAGTTATATTATCTCCTTAAACTTGGATGAGATATTTCTAGAGTATGTTCTAGATGGAACCAAACTAATATACAAGCTAATTTAGATCATTTTCAAATTAAAACCTATAAATTCAGTATAGACATGTGGTGTTATCATGTATTACAAAATGTTTAGAATTTCATTCACAGATCGTTGACAATTGTGATGTAAATTCTTCCATCAACTTCTTTAGCTCTAGGTTGGAGGCCGCCTCCTTCATCCGCAGGATTTACCCTGATATCTCTATTGGTATAGATCTAGATTCTGGTTTGGGAGTAGGGTTGTTAGATGGTGTAATAGTAGGGCTGCTAGATGGTACAGAGATTGCAGATGCGGAAGGTGATATCTGGATGTGCATTAGCTGAATGTGCAACACATGATTCTGTAGCATCTGCAAAATGTGATAATTTACCTATACATGCACTGGCTCCTCAAAATGGTGGTAACCTGATGATTGACCTCAAAATTTCTTGTTTTCTCTTATGTGGCATATTTTTAACTTGAAATTCACATTTTATTGATTATTACACTAATAGAACAATATAAATTAAATATAACAATATATTGTTGATGTAATAATAAATTTATTCATATAATATTCTATTACTTACACAAGTTAATCGCTATCATCACTTAATTGTAAATCAAAATCATTACCATTTTCTTTTTCTGAAGAATTAGAATCAAAATCAGGCTCCTTTTCAGATCTCTCACCCTCTATAGATTCCTCATCCTCTCTAGATGAAATTTCAACATATTCATTATTTGGATCGTTCAAAGGTTCATTCTCGTCATATGTTACACATGCATTTATTTCATGAACATCTTCTTGAAGCACTTCACTTTCGATTCTCTTATTTTCTCCTTTTTGATGTAATTAAAAAAACCTATAAGTTTTACTTTTCAAACAAACAACCAATGTAACACCCACATTAACCCTGGAAGGATACGTAGATGCTACAAACAATATAGTCAAAATAAACTAAAACATACCAAACGCATTTTCAGAAACTCAAGGAACAACATTTCATTCATTATTGATTGGATCACATTCATAACATAATTTATACATGATACTTATTATATACAAGCCTCAAATTCAAAACCAAATTGTATTAAAGTTATTACAAACCATTTACATTAAAATACAAGGCATTAACTACATCACAAAAACAAACTCAAATGTACATCTTAAAAAACAAAACACATCTTTCTTTGCCCATTGCAGTTGTCTTTGTTCTAGTCTTTAAACTTTCTTTTCAGAACCTACACGAAGGCAAAACTACCGTGCTAATCATAAAGCTTAGTGGGGAATAACTAAACAAAATATGAGTTGCGACTGTTTTCTAACAATCGTCTAACATTCACATATACATAATCAGATCACATTTCAAACAATCTTTAATTGTGAATATACAAATGCAATCTAATCAATAAATAACTCATAACAAAATATGCCAAATCAAAACAGGATATATTTGTTTCAGAGCAAAACTTACAAGTATTAGAACATAATATCCAAGTTTCAGAACTGAACTATAAAGTACCAGAACTGAACTTGCCTGTATATTATATCAGAATAGAATTTAGTTATTTCAGAACAGATATTAATTATATCAAAACTGAGCATGTAACAAAATACAAAACAAATTAGCCTGCTAATCCTTTTTACAAAAGGGGGTAACGGGATTAGAATAGAAGATACCACATTTGGTATCTGAAACAGAAGAGACTTAAGTGTTTGAAATAGAAGACACAGAAGTGTCTAAAATTAAAAGGCACTGGAGTGCCTGGTACAGAAGACACCTTAGTGTCTAGTTATAGAAGAAAACTTAGTGTCTAATTATAGAAGCAGTTGCTAACCCTTCTAAGCATGCCTATTTACCCACGACTAAGACTTAGCAGTTTTAAAACAAACCATTTCAAATTTCAGAATTTTATGCAAAAGATGAAGAACATCTTATGTTTTTATTCTATTTCGCTCCAAATGACCTTATTCATTGACATTTGATCAAATATAACATACCTTAGAAATACAAATATGTGCAATTATGCATCAATAAAAGTGTTGAGTCATCTCACATTATGAATATGAACATAATTAGAAAGCACTTCCAATATAACCCCAAACTATCAAATTCCTCGGACAACTAATGGTTTGGAATTGTCACAATATTATCACAGAAATTTCCAATTCATATACATCCATATTTAATTCATAATACATAAGCCTTTGGAACTTATTCATTCATGATCACATCAAGCAATTCAACATTATACACCATACATCCTTTACATTATCATCTCAATTAATCATGCCTAATTAAACTGTCTATTACTCAATTAACCTTATACTGTCATCAATTGCACAAAATTTCTTTTTTTTTTCAATTTCCCAACCATTTCCCACAATTGTGGAATAAGGGACTTGAAACCTCCAAACAACTATTTTCATAGGACAGGTTTTGGATCAGTTTTGTGTGACAATTTTGACATAGAAACTAAGGTTTTTGGGCAATAAGTTCTTCTAAATAATTGTTCCACTATGTCTTAAGTTTCTATATCACTAACAATTAGACCATTTAGACTTCGAAATCATGATATATAAGCAAAATATCACAAGCTGCTCAAAAGTAGGGGCAGCATCAGGTCACCTTTTTCGATCTAAATTTACAAGGTCATAAAGCCCGAATTAAGTCATAGTCTCTTCTAGAGAAATTTAACTCTATGTCTTATGATTCATATGAAACTAAAATCACACAATTGGGGTGTCGTTAGACTATGTTTTGACTCAAACAATATGACTGACTCAAATAAACCCTAGATAGAATTTCACTATACAATGTTCTCTTGTCATCTTCAACCAATTCTATCCAAGATAACACCAAAATAATAACAAAGCAACATCCCAGAAACAATTCCACATCCAAATGAATCTTTATATCCATTCAATCATACACAAATACAGAAATTAACTAAGTGAAATCCCAAACATTAAGATTGACAAAGTAGTTCTTCTAATGCTTTTCCTTCCCTTTCTCTTTGGTTTTGCTTGAATCACCAAGTGAAAAATGATGGGATGAAGAAGGTGAAATAGAGAGGAGAAAAACATGAAGTGAAGCCATAAATTTTCGTCTATCTCCCCTCTCCATATGCCTTTTCATGCATGTTCTAGTCTTAGACACATGTTTCAATCTCATTAGCCCATATGTTACAATGCTATTGGACCATGTGTTACAATGCTATTGGACCACGTGTTACAATGCTATTGGACAACGTGTTTCAATTCTATTGGACCATGTGTTGCGATGCTATTGGACCATGTGTTACGATTCTATTGGACCATGTGTTTTAATTCTATTGGACCATGTGTTACGATTTCATTGGACACACATGCTTTAATCTTATTGGTCTAAGAGTTCACTTTAGGATAACTACATATTGGTCCTTCTTATTCCTTTAATTCCCACATTTGCCTATGATATTATCAACTACTTTCATTCTACTATGTCTTAATTTTCTAGTGACATAAATTTCATGCAATTTGGTTAATTATATTTGGAGTTATATCCTAAAAACCATAGGCTGTTCGAAAACAATGATAGCAACCAGAACTCAACTTTACCAGAATTCAAAAATTTTAGAGGTAGAATTAGATTTGTGTTCCTTCATAAAAGATGTAGATAAATGTATCTAGTTTCATCTGAATTTAAAATCATCCCATTTTGATGTCTATAGGTCAAGATATGGCTGAACTACCAAAGTCTATTCAGTAGTCAAACCAGAATTAACATATAACCATGATTTTTCCATCATTCAATTCTCATCATCTTAACACATATTCATTCCAATTCAAATCTCATAACACTTAGATTAATACATACTATCAAGTTTAGAATTCCCTCATATGTTTAATTTCGAATTCCAACTCCAAGGAACAAGCCAATCATACGTGTATTGTCATAAATATGTAACATTTCATCTAGGGTATATTTTGGGGCCTTACATTAGCTATTGATTCAATTAATAAAATTTGTAAACTATTTACAAAACGTTAATCCACCTTGGTCAAGAATTTGTTGAATCAACAATAATTAAAAACAACAGAACATTCTTCCCAATTACTTTATAGTGATGAATCATATCTTGAACACTTACCTACTTCCATATAGTTCATGTTACATTTAATAACTACCGACTGAGCTATCCTTGACTAGAATTAGTCATATTTAGTATCAAAGTATAGCAATCCTATATAAAATAACTTTTAGGATCTCAAGTCAAATGATCACTTATACAATCATTACAATGAGAATTCCCATAAACATACAAGTAATGTTCAAAATGTATTTTTCATATGGGGTAAATTCAGTGAAATTGTTTTCCACAAGCACTTACGCATTTGTTTAAGTATCTCCGTACTTTATTCTATAAGATCAACTAATTCTTTCATAAAGAAAAACATAACATGTTCTAATCTTTTTATATCCTACTAATATCTAGTCTTAGTAAAATAATGACTAGGAACAATTTAGGGATAATACTCAAATGTGATATGAATCTCATAATATAATCTCAACATAATTTCATGTACAATGTATAATTATTCCATAGACTTTATCATATACATCTAAACATTTAAAAGGTAAAGAATATCTTTAAATTATTTTTCATTAAACTATAACCAACAGATTGGTTGAAGGAGATAAACCAACAATCTCCCACTTGCACTAAGCTAATCGTTTAAGTATTTTATATCATATCACTATATGACGATCATGCTATTGTTGGGATAGTGCATTAATGATAGAATTCTATAAAATTTCTATAATGACCACTTGCTTAAATCTTACAACTTTCATATTAAGTATCATCATAATTAAGAAAAATTGACTAAATACATCTATGGATCTTTGATGAGACTTTAGCTCCTTTTACATACCCAATGGCTCTATTATTCCATATTACATTATTATCTTAAACAATGCAAGGAACTATATCAAGTTCATTAAAGACCTTATTCATCCAATTAATCATTTCGACTCAATGAAAAATGTATCATGACTTAATTAGCAACCATTACTCACTACAACAAAAACGACATATGGTAACAGGTGATAAGTGTTATTAAACATGAATGGTAACACTAATGAGTATGCTATGACAACCTATGTTACTAAAGATATGATGCTTTAGTAACAATTTTAACATGTTATTGTTGAGTTTAATATGACATTTATTGATAGCTACAAATTATTTTATATTATATTTTATAAATGTTATTAATTACCTATTTGTAACATTATTACACTGTTATATATTAACTTTTTGCAATATCATTAACATGCAGTAGATATGAATTTTGTAACATTTTAAAAATGTTATAGAGAAGTTTTCCATGACATTGATAAAATGTTGTTGTTGAGTTTATTATAGCATTTATTGATAGCTACAGATGATTTTATATTATATTTTATAAATGTTATTAATTAGCTATTTGTAACATTTTTGAACTGTTATATATTAACTTTT
>JANIIA010000006.1:55974696-55990472 GCA_027478495.1 Erythroxylum alaternifolium | reverse complement strand
ATTGAGTATTGAATATCAATGTTTGAGTTTTGAAGGTGAATTTATGGTATATGAAAAAAATATAATGAAGCATGTTTACATAATTTATTTGACTAATTATGCCATCATTATTTATGTTTGTACGATGTTCATTAATGTATGTTCTTGGTGGATGACTACTGTAAGTATTCATCAAACTAAGTATTTCCCCACTAAGCTTTCAAGCTTAGCATAAGTATTAATCTGTATAGGTCCAAGTCATAGGAGTAAGTTACAGTAAACATCTATAGGGACCAAAGCCAATAGATGGAAGAAAAAGCACTTATGGAAGGCATTTTTAGTTAAAGATGATTATACACGTAATGGTTAAAAGAAATTGTATGTTTTATTTTCGATTACCATGTAAATGAAAAAAATGTTTTACTACTGTTAAATGATAATGTTAAGCATTAGGGAGTTTTGTAATGTGTATATGTATACTATTGAACTGAAATGCATGTCATGAATGTATATACAGGAAATTGGTTGCCTTATTTATGGATGGTTGTAGGTTCCGTATAGGGGGTGTTACATTTAAGTCCATTCACAAACAATCTCAATAATCAGTTCAATAATTTTAAAAATAAACTTAGACATATTCATGCATTTGTCTTTAAAACATTCATATACATGCATTCTTTACACAAAATATAGTCCAAAATATATTTATAAAGATGCAAATGTTCCCAAAAATATTTGTAAGGAAAAAATGTCCACACAGCAGCATGTGACGAAGTTGACTAGTCGTAAGGTGGAGTACCTACTACTGAAGCCCCTGGGAGGTTTCATTTAAAAATAGAAAAGAGAGTGTGAGCTAAATGAGCTTAGTGAGTGATAGAATTTTTATTCAAATCATATTTAACTATTTAAATCTCCCTAAAACATATTCATCTCAATTTACATAATTCAATATTTAATATAAAACATATATGCTTTCTGAAATCAAGTTTCTCAAATCTCTTTTCAAATAAATAGTGGTAGCATTAAAAATGTCATGAATTTCTTACACGATACAACCTATTACTAACTTCTTTGCCATATGGTACCCTTATGCATAAAGTCATGGAGCTGGTTCTAGATCGTTTATCCTTGACTCGTTAATCACTAGTTACGAAGTTGATTCTAGATCATTTACCCGCAACTAGTCAACCACTGGTTACAGAGCTGGTTCTATTGTTTACTCCTACTAGGTTAACTGCTATACACTGGTAGTTATGAAGTTGGTTTTGCATTGCTTACCTGCAACTGGACAACCACTAGTTATGGAGATGGTTATACATCACTTACCCATACTAGATTAACTATTATAAACTAGTATATTAATATGTATAAAACCTATCTGTATACCATAGGCTAAGAACCATTTCCTTTTTATAAACCAATAACATCATCTCAATATAAACTCAAATCATATAAAATTTAACTGTTAAACTTCAATTCATATATTGCTAAAAATATAAAATTATACTAGCAATATTCATTTATAATATATCATTCACATAAGACCTATAATCCATATTCACTTCACAATAGAATAGAAATCATTTTCACAAAATACATTTAAAATGCACTCACAGTTAAGCAACTTTATTGCCAAACACACTCACGCGCTCTGTGCCTTTCCTTTACCTATGCAAGCAGATTTTGTTTAGGCATTTATTTCCAAATTCAAAAATAAGACGTCAACACTATAAATTTGGTTTAACCGAATTCGAGATTAGTATTTAATCGTGTAACACGTACACTAATCATATCTCCAATTACTACTGTAAGCTAACCTATTGTTCATGTTTTCAATTCTAACTTCAAAAGTCACTAAAAATCATATTTTACCCATTTTAACTTATCAATTAATTCAAAACACTATCTCACTCAATTTCATTCACCATATCATGATCATGCATGATGAGTCACGATTATGACCTATGTCCAGAAGCTATACCTCCACTTGTTCCTTACTTTTCATATAGTAAACGTTCAAATTAGGCTTGAGGTCTCTAGAAATTTGTTTCCCTATGTCTCTAGTTTCCATATCATCAAAAATCAAGCCATTTGAAGTTTTAATATAAGAATCATGCACCAAACATCACAAGCTACTCAATCACAGAAGTAGCATCAAATCACCATCTTCAATCTCAAATTCCAATATGATTTAACTAGAACTAAGTTAGGGTCTCTTCAAGGAATTTTTAGTACTATGTCTTAGGTTTCATCTTCAATTAGAACCACCAAATTTTGAGGTCTTTAGGCTAAGTTATAATCAAAACAATATGTCTAATTTAAGTGAACCAAGAACCAAATACAAACATTCACTAAACATAATTCTTTCTCTTGTCATATTCATCCCTTAAATGCTTCCAAACTTATTATCTACTCCATGGCAATTCAAAAAAATCATCTTTTATCTTACACAAATCTATCCCCCTAAAAAGCGCCAAAACTAGAAATTTAGGTTAGGAAAACTTGCCAATTTATCTTCCAATCTCTTGGTATTTGATGAATACCTCCACTTGATCAAGATCTCTCCAATTTATGCGCCAAAACCATGACAAATGGTAGCTGCACTCCTCTTCTCCCTCCTTGGCCGAATGTCCCTTCTTCTCTCTTCTTTTCTCCGTTTTGTTTGGTCTCTTACTTTTATGTTCAAATGAAGACAAAAGTCTTGCTTTATTCTTTTTAATGCTCATTTAATGGAGTCCACACTTCACCTTCCTGTTGGTTCTCTTCTAATCACTCATTCTTCTACTAACATGTAAAATGACCAAATTACCCTTAATGTCATGTAAAAAGATCAAATTGCTCTTTATTGAATTTAATTCATCAACTAATCGAATTAAATTCTAAAAATATTCCGTAACTATCTTACTATTGAATTGACCATGAAATACTCTAATTAGGGTCAATACTTATTGATTGGATGCTTTAAATTTTTTTGAATGAGTTTAAAATCTTTAATACCCATTACTTCCAAAAAAGGCATTTTAGTCCTAAACTTTCGGAACTCCCAAAATCCATCCTATACAACTTATTTTCGATTAGTTTTAGTATCATTAAACTTTAATACTTATTTCGAATATTTTTCATTATTTCAAGGTTGGGTCCCGCAAAAATTTACTATTCATTCGAAAATACTATTCACCAAACATGAAAATTTTTATTCAATGAAAGGAAAGTTTCAGAGTTTTACAACCATTCCTCGTATAATATATAATCATTATTATGTATTTTAGTGTTGAACACCATTAATCTCAAAAAATTAAATAATCAATTTCAAAATTAACTTAAACTTACCACACGAAAGGTTGAACCTTTTGGCAATTCAATCTTAAACTTACTGCACGAAAGGTTGAACCTTTTGGCAATTCAATAAAATCTAACTATGGACAACCTCTATTTCTTCTTCTGTTAACATTCTTCTTATTGAACGTTCATATGTTCGTCTAGGATATGTGAAAATGGATAATTTACCATCAACATCACCCGTTTCTCCCCCATCGTCATTACGAGGAACTTTTCTTTCTCTTGTGTGCACATGTGGTTCAAATAATGTGAACAAAATGTACTTGATTCCTCCACTAAATAAGCATTACATATTGAACCTTCAACTCTAGTGTTGCTTTCTTTACATTTTTCTTCAAGCGATGCAAATACCTACATTACAAATAGGATTATTACAATTCTATGATTAAAACATGCTATAAGTTTTATATAAATATTAACTATAATTAGCTCTCAAATGGATACATCCATTGATATTGAACTAGACCAGTAAGTTTGACCTCGTATGCTAAATATACAGGTAGATACTCCATACAGTCAAAAAAACTTGGAGGGAAAATCTCTTCTACTTTGTATAAGATAACTGGAATTTCCTTTTCTAGTTTTTCAATTTTAGCCAGCTTTATTTTAGATGATGTTAAACTTTTGAAAAAAAAACTTAATTCTATTATAACTTCCCAAAACTTATTCGGTATTAAATCCTAAAATGCAATTGAAATTAGATTTTGGATAAACATATAGCAATCATGACTTTTCATCCTAAATAATTTGTACTTCCTCATGTCTACACACCATTCCATGTTTGAAATATAACCACAGGGAAACTTTAGACTTTTCAACCATTCACAAAAAATTTTCTTTTGTTTTTTTTCCAAAGTGTAACATGCTTTTGGATATTACCTATGAGAAGATCTTTATCTAACTCATTCATTATATAAAAAAATTTCAAATCAGCTCATGATTTTATATCCTTTATCCTCCCTTCAATGTTCATTATGGTGTTGAACAAATTGTCAAAAATATTTTTTTCAGAATTCCTCACATCTAGATTATAATGTATCAAATTAGTTTGCCAATATGTCAAATCCCAAAAGATACTTCATTTTCTCCAACCAAAGTTTTACTATGCTTCTATTAACTTCTTCAGTTTTAAGTTCTGTAACTTTTAGAAACCCTAATTCACCAATCTTTTGTAATATCTCTTCACTAACCTTGTAAGGGTGAGGAGGTGTTTGTGCCATCCTATTCTTAATGAACTTTTATTTATTGCATCTAAATGGATGATCTAGAGGAAGAAATTTCCTGTGGATGTCAAACCAAGTTGTTTTAGCCCCGTTAGGAAGATAAAATGCATCGTAATCATTACCATTGTAAGGACAAGTCAATTTCCCTGCTATGCTCCATCCAGACAACATAGCACACGCAGGGAAATCACTAATAGTCCACATCAAAGCTGCTCTTAACACAAAATTTCATTTAAGAGACATATAATGTCTCAACACCAAGTTCCCAAAGATGATGCAATTCAAATACCAATGGTTGTAAGAATACATTAATTTTATGCTTTGGATTCATATGCCCTGGCACAATCACCGTCAAGAACATATATGCCTCATTCATACACATCCATAGAGGAAAATTACAAGGAGTAATTATGATTAACCATGATGAATATTATTGCCTGGATTGACCAAAAGGTTAGAATATATCTGTCAACAATCCCAACCTAAATCTGTTGACAATCCAAACCTAACATTTCAACTTTCGGCTACAAACTCAGAATAGGTCTTATTAAACTGTTTCCATATAAGTACATCTGAAGGATGGCTCATTATTCCATCTTCCTATTCATGTTCATTATTCCATCTCATGTGAGATGCGGTAACATCATAGGAATATAGTCTTTGAAGTCTCGAAGTTAGGGAGAAATAATATATCGGCTTTCAAGGTACTAATTTCTATTTCATAGTATGCTTTCTAGGTTTGAACCTAAATTAACCAAAAATTTGCACTCTTGTAATTCCACATCATCTCCTTAGAACAACATACATCCCAAATTACAATAATCAATGTTTTCAACTGGCAAACCACAACTCCTAATAAGTTTCTTCATATTTTATAATCAGGAGGCAATAATTCATTATACTAAGCAAGAATTTTATCAAAATTTTGTTCAAAAATATGCCTTTTAGAATTTATGTTCAATATTTAAGCAATTGAAGATAATTAAGTCATGATCTCACAATTTGGCCATAATTCTTGGTCAGCTGATTTTAGTAAGTCAAAACACTTTTTCTACATTTGGGTTTGGTTCTTCTTCAAAATTTTCTATATTTGCCTAAAAGGTATAACCAACTGCATCATAAGCCATTTGGGTGTAAGGATTTTCATTTGCACTTGCATTATTTGTTATAAACCAATCCCCTCTTTAAACCCATCCACATTTATTGACAAGTTTACTTCATTACCTTTGAGGTGTTATAAATTAATGACTCCTCATATTGTGTCCACTCAAAATAATTTGGAACAAAACATTTTCTTAAAAATTTGAGATTTACTTCATCAATAGGAAGAAAACAAATATGTTTTTACTTTTTACATAGACATATGATTTTTGGACCATCCATATATGCAGGTTGAGAACGTGCATAGTCAATAATAACTTGAACTCCTTAAACAAACTCAGGATTAATGAAACCATTGGGTGTTAATTGTCTATACATCAAAGATCTATCATCATTGCTTATTTCTACAAAACCGTTATTTAAAAAAGTGATTTCATAGTTAGATGTAATAATCATTATTGTAGTATCCATATTAATCTTACATAATATTTAATCTTTAGTTTACACATTAATAATAAAATAAGAAGAAAGCATTGTATTATAGCATATGCTTCGGGATGCTTGATCTTCATCGAGTCCCTAGAGTGATGGCTAGGGATAAATCTTTTCATTGTTAGATCCTTCATTTCCCTTAAGTTTTTACAAGTCTGTGACCATTTCCCCTCCAAATTGAAACTAACCTATCCCACCATATGATTTCATAATTAAAAAATTCAATCATAACCAATTCCACCGTCAATGCTTTAGAGAACTTATAAAAATAAAAAATTAACTCCACCTTTTTCCCCCGATCTAATTAGTTTAAGGGCAACCTTAACTTATCATCAGCAAATACGTTCTCACTATCATCAAATTACAGATGTTAAAAGTGAAATGTTTTCCATTCTCTCAAGAGTTATGATGTTTTCCTAATAAAACAAGTATGTTTAAGAATAACATCCAATAATCATTGCATAGTTACAATAATGCTAAAAAGCACTAGGAATGTACAGTAACATTTTTGTAAGCATCAACTCAAAAAAATCAAAACTTGTGATTAACTAATGTAGACACACTAATATCTAAAACATACACTACAATATCTGTTTTGTTAAAGAAGCAGTTCTTATGTTAAGAAATAGAACATAGTTAAATAAGAAGATGGTTCTTAACTAGTTTATACTCCAGAAATGAACACTCGGTGGAGAGAGAGGCCCAGCTAAATAGTCCTTCAAATTTGGGATACTAAAGTTCTAACACCTAGTGCACCAATTAAAATTGAAAGAAGAAAGACAATTTAGATTCTGACACCTAGTGCACTAATAACAATAGGCTCATTTAATTGAATAGTAAAGCCATCCATATTGTAATTCATGCATTTGGTTGAAATGAATTTACTATGTATCTATGTCTAAATTGGTATATAAAACTTGGCAAACTTTAAAAGTCATATATGAAGAAACTAACCAAGTCAAGGAGATAAAAGTTACATGTTTACATATTAATATGTACTCATATAGAAAAAATGTGATCGAAGAACCTTAAGCATAAGCTTTAAATTCAATGAGATTATAAATTCTCTTAAAGGCTTAGACAAATCTTATATTGATATTGATACGATAACAACATTACTTAGGTCTCTGTATAAAGTTTAGAAAACTAAGTAAGAAGACAAGCATTTGAATGTCTTACATTAAAGGAGTTTATTAAATCTCTCTTCATCTATAAAGTGTGCCTAAAGGAGACATAATAGGAGGAGTTGGCTACAAAGATGAAGAACTTGGAATTTAAAGCTTAAAAGGAATAATCAAGTGATGAAGAAGAGACTTTATCAAGTGATGGAAAGGATATTATCTTCATCACTAGGAAGTTACTGGAAGTTTCTTTATTATTTTGTATACATTTGGGTTCCTTTCAAAATTTATTAAATGGATTGAATAATGGATTACAATTGTATCTTTTAGCATATTAGTTAATAGATCTCTAACAAAGATTATTAAGGTGATTAAAGGTAAGACATAAGTGGAACCTCCATACCCTAACTTATTTGCCTTAAATATGGAAGTATTATTAAGACTTATGAAGCATATGAATAGTTTAGAAATGAACTTTAAGTTCTATGGCAAATGCAAAAATCTAGGCATTTATACTTCGTCATATGTAAATGATCTTCTTCTTTTTTTATGGCTGATTCTTGCTCTATAAGGGGTATAATGACAATCATTAAAACATTCAAAGAGCTATTTGGATTAGTTATGAATAAGGATTGATAGTTGGTGTAACAAAATGCCTATTTTTCTACTAAAAGGATCTAATTGATAAACTTTATCTTAAAATCATTACGTGTCCATTAATCAAATTATATTGTTTTCCTTGGTAGTTTAATTAAAGCAATCAAAAATTGATCAGAAGCATCGTATAGGCTAGAAACACTAATAATGCTTATATTGCTAAAGTAGCAAGGAGAAATGATTGCTTACCTAGAGATGAAGGAGTGCTTGCAGTTGGAATACTGAAGTTATAATCGTCTAATAGGTTAAGGATTTCGAATGTTAAAGTTATAATAATCTAATAGGTTAAGGATTTGAATGCACTACCATCGGAGGACCTTATTATATATCTCCTCAATTATAAGATGAGGCTCAAAGAAACATAAGAAGAAGATATGACTTTTGGGAAAAAAAATTTAGCATTCAAGGATTTAAAGTGGGCGTTAAGTGAATAGGAAGACACATCTTTGAGTGGCAATGATGAGGAAGACATTACACTATGTAACTGACTTTTTTGGAAGCCTTATACATATATGGAATAAAAAGTCAAATATAAATTCGATAGACACTACCAAATTAAGAAAATATGGAAAAAGACCTAAGTTAAAGGAACTAAAAAGATCCTAATAAGAAAAAATGAGTTTGGGGTTGAATTATAAAATAAGGAAGGTTTTAGCACCTTATTTTATTTTACCCATTAAGTAGTTACCTAAGGATGATTTTTGTTTATAGATTTGAGAACTTTTTGAAAGAAAATGAAGTTATGTATAAGGTAACTAAAAGTGGGCTGGATTAGGCAAATAAAATATGTAGTTGAATGCCTATGAATTTGTGATTTTACCTAGGCCTAAATTGAAAAAATATTATAGATGCCTAGACCATTTCATCAGGCTTAAAATAATAAAGAATAAAATGATAATCTATGATCTGATATCAAAAATAAAATCAAGTTTTTTAATTTGAATAAAAAAGAAATTAGTTAAAATAACTCCAAACTAGAAAATGATTTCAGTGGATTTAGAAAGAAAGCTATAATGTAATGATTTTAAATAGACATCTTAAATGAAAACAGATATTGGATGAAAAATGGATTTAGGGCCTTGAATAGAAAATGAACATTTATTAAAGAAAAAGAAAAAAGAATAGATATAGAACGCATAAACTAATGAGTTTAAAAAGAATGAACTGGAATCAAAATAACCTTGAAATTAAATTGTAAGATTATTAAAAAATGGGGCAACTACTCCATTAAGAAAAGAAATTAATGGACTAAACATGTTTTATTACCATTAAATCTTATTGTTAAAATAACCTAAAGGACTTAAAGGTCCATTCTCAAACTAAGTAAAGAAAAATAAAATATTAATAGGCTTATAGGCTTATAGGCTCAATTTAATTTTTAGCTCTTTTTTACTTGAATTTGAACATGGAAAACGAAAAACAGACTATTGAGACAACATTTAATTAAACTTTTTTTTAGGTCCCTCTATCTCTCCATACTTATTCCTTTTATCAGGCTAAGAAATCACATATAAGAAAAAACCTTTTATAATTGGTTTTAATTCTAGCTTTTGAGTGTGCACCTCTTGATATAAGCCTATTAACCAATTTAAATTTGAAAAGCAACATTTGAACTATAGTCCTCTTGAGCTAAGTCTTAAGTGGTCATTTTTCTTAACATACATTATAAGAAAATGTGATCTATATTAAATTAGACAAAATATAAATGTATATAAATATTATAATACAAAATATAAACAATAAAAGACTAAGCTTTTGATCCTGTTGATAAAATGAGCTTTTGATCCTATTGATAAACCTTATGGAACTTCCACTTAGAATAAGCCAAAATGGTTTAAACTACTGATTGTTATAGAAGCCCCCAATCCAATTAGAAAATAATAGGATGAAAGAAAAGATGTTCTAAATTAGAATGAGCTTACTAAAAAAATAACTTGGGTTTAAGTTTGAAATAGTAAATAGATTGGTCTGCACATAATGGGCCTAAAAACCTGTCTAGATAAAGACCTAAGCCAAAAAAAACTCTAAACATTTGTAAAGAAAAAAAGATGATTACAGCTAGAACTAGATGAAAACTGGAAACAACCGTAATTTTTAAAAATCAAGTCATTCTAATTTCTAAAAACATGATATGAATCGTAAACAAATGAGTGATAACTAAATCTATAAGAACAACTTGAAATAAAACACTTGATAAGATTATGTGAACACAACTAATGCCGATTGAAGAGTCATTAAGTAGGATATGCTTCACAAAACACACAAAATATAAGGTTAAGAAAAATGTGATATGCATTTTTATAGAAAATAAACAATCCTAGAGATTATTAGAGCATCAACATTCATTAAGTGAAAGATTAAATTAGTTGTTCTTGTTTTCCAACAATAAGCACAAGCAACATAACATAATATATGATAGAACTTTTATCGAACATTTTGTAGGCATAAGAAATTCATCCCTAACTATTAACAAAAACAAAGGTATGTGGCATTCTTCCCCAACAAGAACACATTCAGACGCAAAATGAACCATTAACAATTGAAATAGACGCAGACAATATAAACCACATTAACCAAAACTGGCCCAAACAAAAGATTCAATAACAACAATAAGTAGAAAAATAAAAACCCATGATGGACCATTAACCGGAGATCAAGACAACGATGAAGATGGTGTATAGAATTGAAATACGTTGGTGAGGGAAGAGGAAAAAAATTTTCCAAGATACAGAGATGTTTGACAATAAGTGTGGGGGAGAAGAGGCTGTCGACGTTTAAGTAGATAAGGAAAGGACATCATTTGTGGTTGAACAAACGACGTCATTTCCCTTTCAATTAAAACCAAAATCTACATGTCGTTTGAATTTACCTATGGAATGATATTTTTGTAGGTAAATTATCGATAATAACTACTTTGTAGTTAATTTCCCTATAGAATAGTGTTTCCGTAGGGAATTTCCCTACGGACTGGTGTTTCCATAAGTAAATTACCTATTGAATGGTGTTTCCATAAGTAAAGTCCCTATGAAAACTTCCCTCTATAGTAATTTACTTACGGAACTCTCTTTCCGTCAGGAAATTCCCTATGAAAGCTACTTTTCGTATCTAAATTACTTATAGAGAATTTTTTTCATTGGTAAATTTCGTACGCAATTTTTTTAAGAACCATTGGTGCCTACTTTACCTTCGACTTTCACTATTCATCACTAAATTCCATCGACAAAGTTTGGTCTCCTCCTTTAGTGACGAATTTTTATTTCTGTCACAAATTACCTTTTTTTTGACAAACTTACCTACGGAAAGCAATTTGTATTGTTAAGTTACTATGGAAATTTTCTATTGGTAATTTGAAATTTTTGTAGTGATAAATATTATATATAAACTAATTTAATTCTATTTATATGATGATTAAACTCCATTTTTAAATTCAGATCGAACTACTTAAATTCAAAACAAATTAATAATTTATTATGATTATTTAAAATTATTAATAAATTAAATTAAATTAATTCAAGTAAAATTTAAGAATTAAAGTAAATTATCATTTCAGCTATATTTTATTAGTCTATTAATGTTTATATGGTGTGTAATTGAAGTTTTGTCATTATTTTGTAGTTAAAATTTAAGAGAAAAAGGATATTTTATTTAAAATAAAAATTTTCTCCATAAATTTATATTTTTTACTTCATGTTTAAAACACAAATGTTTGTCATAAAAGAAAAAAATAAAAGGGGGATAAAAAAGGATACCTGTTACTCACCTCATGTAACGTGTAAATGCTGCTCCCAGCTGAATTTCTCTTTAGTCCCCACCTAACATGCTCCATGAAATTTTTCTCCAAAGCTTAAATTTTTATTTATTGTATCAGCCACTCAAGCGTCCTTTCCTATTCCTCTTCCACAATTGCTATTCCAAAGTTCCAATTTTTATTTATTGTCTCAACCACTCAAACCTCCTTTCCTTTTCTTATCTCGTAGTTGCTACTCTTTATCATCTTTTTGTTCCTTTGCTTCCACTTTGTATCACCTTTTTGTTCTTTTACTTCAAGATATTTTGATTTATAGTTTATCCTACCTCTGATTTTTAACTGAACCGATCTTCCATTGATTTGTTGAGCTTTTGTTCTGGTTTCTAATGCTAAACTTAAGTACCCATTTGCTCAATCTTAGTTTCAAGTCAGTTTTCATTACAATATGTTGATTTATCAAGTACCAATCACACAAAGCTCTCATCTTTCTATACTGATATAGTGTTTGGGCATTGGAGAAGACAAAGACATAACCAGTTCTTCACGGTTCAGAGAAAATCTACTGGTTTATTGTTTAATCAACTAGTTTTCATTCACAACAGTCAAAAACAAAAATCAAACCAGAAATCAGTTTGATTCATATTGGTTTATTGTTTAATTAACCAGTTTTCATTCACAACAATCAAAAATAAAAATCGAACTAAAAACTAGTTTGATTCATACTTAACCGCGTTGAACCAGCTAGTCTAGTCCAGTTTTTACATCATTGGTACTAGAATTAATTTAGGAGACTTCTAGCAGAATTCTATTATACTTAGATTTTCGATAGAATTCTCTTAAATATATAAACAACTTTACCAAATGTTTTAGAGGATTCTTTTAGTAATTTTGGGAGATTTTCTTTTAAACTTCTTCTCTAATTTTTATAGTTTTTTTTATATTAAGGAGGAAGATTTAGAGAAAAGACTAAAGAAGTCAGTGACAACTTCTCTCAACTATTTCTTCAAAGATGGGATTTATTTATTTGTGATTTATTTTTATTATGTTCAGTAACTAAAAACCTTAGTTAAGGTTAAAGATGTATTTTTTTGAAGATTGACTTAATCATTTATACAAGATTTGACTATTCATTGGTTGAATTTATTCTTTTTGATCTTAGTTATTGAATTTATGATTGGGCACAATAGATTCAATCATAGGGATTATATGATGGATTAATAGATGAAGTATAATCAATGCATTGGGAGAATAAATGCTTTAGTGCTATAGAACAACAATATCTTAGAATTTTGGTTATAACTATATCTATTAACTATGCTTAATGAGTTTTGATATGTTAAATTGCTCATCAGTAGATGATAATTGCCTAGTTAAATATATACCTATGTGCTTTGTTGGTTAGGTATAGATACATTATGTTCATTATTATTTCAACCTAAACAATCAATTATGTATGATAATCCCTATCATTTGTTAATTATCCTTAACCGGCTGTCTTTAGTTTTATTTAGTTTTCTTAATCATGTTTTGGTTTGCATAGTTGGATGCATAGTCATGCACATAATCATGCATCTTCCTAGAACCCTAGTTTTTCATATAAAGCAACATTTGAGCAGCTTATAGAGGCATGAATCATTTTGGGGCTTTGTGAAGGGGCAAATAGAGACTTATGAATGGCTAAGCTTTCTTTTTTCGTTTAAGGGTGAAATTGACGCCGGGCACTTCATTTAGGCATATTGTCATTTTGAATTATAAATCTCACTCTCTTTACGGGTTGTTTACATTATTCTATGTCTATTTATTTAGGTATTCATGTATGGATAATTAATATTCTCATTATCATTTAATTGTTTATATATGAACCCATTTCTAGAATCTTAAATACAATACATAATAGTTGTGTTTTGGATTCATTTATGGAAACTAATTATGTTGAATCATTAAGGATAACTTAACATAGGTTAAATGACCCAAGCTTGTGTGGTTGTTGCCTAGATTGATATGTTTTCCTTATTTATAATGCAGTTATCTGACTAAATGTAGAGAGCTTGTTCTAAGTTGTTTGATAGTTAGGTTTAGTTAGAGACCTTATTTTGAATAAACACGGCCTAAAGGAAAATCATAATAAAGCTTATTATTAACCTATAATTAGTAGTTCCTAAGATAGGTGTGAAAAAAATATGACAATGACGTATGTTTAATTATGTGTAGGTTGAGATTGAACCAAGAACTGGATTCTAAATGCATTCATCACTTTCATCATTTTTGACTGTTTTCTTTAATTTGCTTTCGTTAGTTTAATTTTACTTTGTTTTCTTAATTACATCAAACCAAACACCCCCTATATCCTAAACCTCAGTTCTTCTCATCACAAAACTTTACACATACTCTCTGTGAATATGATCCTTACTCACCATTGCTATAAAATTAGTTGTACAGAGTTAGGTTTATTTTATGGTGCATTCAACACGCATCAACAGAAGAATATTGAGGCATTATGAATGTTAGAAGAGGGAGCCTTTATCTAGGTTCAGTTTATGATTACATACTCTACATGATGGATGCATTTTTTGTGTAAGTAGCTAGTCATCAACCTCAATTAATGGCTTTTACATATTGAGCTATAACGTCTAGCCTTAGTCTAGTGGATTGAACTAAATCTAGACCATTAACTTATACCTTTTAAACCTCCTCTTCAATTGTTTAAGTGAAATTCCACCAATTTAGTTATTATCTATCATATTACATTTTATCAGCGGTGTGGTTTGATATGATTCGTTGAGTAAGAAATTCATATTTATGCTGATTATTAGTAATCTACTGGTAAAGCAGGAGTGGAAATCTCTGATTTTGGAATTGTGAAGATCAAGGATGTTAATTATATTAATGATGATTGGATGAGGTTGTTTAGATATACCTAGGACAATAAAAAATGGATTAGTACATATTTTGTAATACCCCGTAACTCGGTAACTTTAGAGTTTTTAATTTTTTTTTCATGATATGCCCGACACACCGGTAGGCTCGGAAACGGTATAGGAAATACTCGACAATCATGATTTAATCTTAAGTTTTATATTTGATTTTTAATGAAGGGTCGAGATGATGATACGTGGAGGGCCAAGATGGTGACACTTGGCAGGACATTTTTGTAATTAAGTGAAAAGGAAGCTTATAAGAGAAGCCATTGCCAAATAAGACAAATTAAGGGGATCCCTTTTTGAGTGATATTTGCAGACATCATGTTCTTAAACAAGCAGCGTTTGCAAGCTATCGAGGAGCTTAATAAAGCAAACAGAGAGAAACAGGATTTGTTAGATCGGATAGAGAAACTGGAGGCTGAAAAGCAGTCTAGTTTTGGAAGAGGTGACTGAATCTTAACCTGAAGTTCTCTGTTCGTATTTAAGTTTTTTTCACTGGCTAACTCTACAGCCTTGCTTCTGTTAGACTAAATAAGATAGAACATCATCACATAGATCATGCTAAACAGGAACTTTTCATATGTATACAAAATAAAAATCATGTACTTGAATTCTTGTTATATTTCTACCGGTTAAAGAACTTTTGTTGCAGATCTTCATTATTATTATTCTTATTTATCCATTATGTGGTTTTAAATTCAAAACCTTAACTACCTTTCGTAGTTATTTAAAGTATAATGACCATAATACCCCTCTATGTGACTATGGCCATTTATGTTCTTGTGTCATGACTGTATTCAAGTTCTCTACTAAAGAGACGATGGCCATTTATGAGTACTTTTCATGCGAGTCAATGATCTAAATAAATAAACTTCCTCTGCTCTCAATTCTTTTTTAAATTAAATTTAATTTGCTTTTTTAGAATTATTCCATAGGATCGCATCTTGCATGATCTTTTGGCAATAACCTAAAGTAGCAAATCTTAAATTCAATTATCAAGAATGAGACAAGAGTCATAAGGGTATATAACGAGGTTCTTCTCAACCTCAAGGGTCTCACACAATGTAATGTAACATCCCCTCACTTATGGGAAGGGTAATTTGGTAATTTGGCACAGGTTAGGAGTGTTTAATATTGCATTGACATATTCATGCATTCATATATGCACATAAGTAGCAAATAGTGAATTTTTGCA
>JANIIA010000006.1:55928379-55940082 GCA_027478495.1 Erythroxylum alaternifolium | reverse complement strand
AACCCTAGCTTCCAAGCATCAATCGATCATCATCATGGAGGTGGTAGGGTTAGGTCTTTTAGTGACAAATGAAGAAGGCAACAAGATGGAACTAGCAAGAAAAAGGGTGAGAGTAAGCTTCAAGGTCGTGAGGTGAGATGGGTATCGTGAATGGAGAAGAAGAAGAGTGAAGAAGATGAAGAAAAGAAGCATATGTCGTGAAATAAGAATGAAATACAATAAAGAAGTTAGTCTTTCATATGTAAGAATAGTGTGGGATGAGTGGTGACTGGTAGTGACACTTGTCACTGCCACTTGTCACCTTCTTATTGTCTCATTTGGACCCTTTTTAATAACTAGTCTATTTGTCTCCAATTTTTAATCCAATTGTCTCCTAATTTTCAATGATACTTGTCATTAAATCCTAATGTCACTTATCTAAATTTCTACTACCATTTGACATTTATTTCTATTACCATTTATTTTTTATCTTGCCACTTGACATTTTTTCTAGTCCAAAAAATACCCTTAACTCTAGAAATTTCTCAACTTAACAAATAATTTCCAACATCACCAATTATCATCTATTAACCAGAATTCAAGATATAGTAATTATAATCCACATCATAATCACATTAAAATCATTTATACCTGGAAAATGTCAAATGAGTACATGAACAGTCATTGTAATATATGCAAAAATTCAAATTCACGTGTGTACATGCTAATATTATGCATGAGTATGGAATGCATTTTTTAATCTCTCATTGCTATTTCTCATTCACAGAAATATAGGGTTCTAACCTTTAGTATGGAAACGGGATGTTAAATTTCTACTATTAGTCAAATCCTTCCTCATCAAATTTAGGACCTATAAATGATTATAGATTAACTTAGTCACTTTCTTTGTTTTCTATGCAGCCTCATCAGTGATAGAAAAATATCTAGCATCTCTTATATTTTCCAACATCAGATCAATGCAATGTGAAACATAAGGAATCTAATAAAAAGAATTATACATGCTTTGCAATCTTTTCCTCATTACGTTGTAAGCAAAATGATTATCAGTAATAAACTGAACAATGTTTTTAGACTAACTTCATTCATAACTTCATCTAATATTTAAAATAGAGTATCAACATTTTTAACAAGGTCAGATGCACCAATAAACTTCAAAAACATTTTCCCCTTAGCAAAATATACTAAAAAATTGATAATGGTTTTATGTCTTTTATTTGTCTAACCATCACATATGATTAAACATCCATAAGCAATCCAATTAATTCTTCTTTCATTCAATTAACTATTTATTTCATAAACAAAGTTACTCAGAAGTTTACTTATATAGTAATTAATTGAAGGAGCCTTATATCCTCAATTGTAAGAGGAAATAACATCCACCATAGGTTAGTAATAACAAGATTGTGCAATGTTGAATGACACATCAGAATCATACCACCATCTAACCATTTCCATGTCCACTTTATGAGCTACTTCTTTAGATTGTAAGGCACTACAGATTGAAGGCTAAGCTTCAAGAGTTGTTAGTAATGAAAAATATTAGACAATTGTCTCCTTCTTTTCCTCGCATTATATGCAACATTCCCTTCTAATTAGCTAAGAATACCACCAGCTTCGGCATCCTCACTATCATCCTGACCACCGGAAAAGAACTTCCATAACTAATTTCATAGTTTAGCCTTTGTCTTCTATTTTTTTTCATGTTGATACTCTTCAAGTAAAGTCTTATTCCATTTTATACCATGGCTCACTTTTTTATAAGGCTCTATATCACCTCTGATCCCAATTAAATGCTTGTTTAATCTGGTGATTCACCTATATTTTAAATACTTGTTATAGTACAAATAAATGGTATGGTTCTTTTGATGGGCCCGGGTCTCGGTACTTAATTCATGACTAAAACACACGAGGATTGGGTACAAGCGAGTAAAGAAAAAGAAAATAAAATAATGAAGAGAAGTCTCTATTGTGAGTAAAAAAACCTTTAATAATAAAAGAATTCATGGTCGTGATTACTCAAGTCAGGTTGTGCACATGAAGAAAAGTCATAATAATGAAAAAGGGGTGGTGCGTGATCGTGCATAAGCATGATCGTGCGCCCTAAGTGAAAAATAGACTTTATCACGATCGTGCTAATGCACAATTGTACATTCCCGTTAAAAATGGGGTCGGTCGTGATCGTGCACATGCACGATCGTGAACCCCTGTTACAAAGGGTTTCGGTGCAAAATCATGCACCCCTAATGTGCACTCAAACTTGTAAAAATCATATCTCTCAATTCTGATGTCCAAAAATTACAAACTTTGTACCATCAGAAAGCTAACCAAATAACCTACAATTTTATGAAGACTACTTTGTCTGATTCAACCTACATCAATATAGTTTAATCAATGAAAATTAGGTGACAATTTCTGTTAGGAATAGTATTATGACTGTGTTACCCTTTTTCTCGTTGCCTATTTGTAGCTTCTATATTCCAAAAGAATCCTACATCCAACAACATTAAATGTACATATAGAACTCCCAATATAACAATTCATTTTAAAACTATTCAGGGCCATCTATCAACATACAATTTTATTCTCAACCACAATTAACAACCCAAACACAGAAGATAGCTTTGAACATGTATGAAGGAACTTCTTCTACTCTTACTTTCATTTATAAAAAAAAAACAAAGTTTGTACATAGCTTTAATTACATATCAAAGGTCGCAACTATAATATAATACAAAACATATATGAATGCTTATGCTTGATATACTTTTAAAGCTACCAAAATTATTCGAACTAACTTAGTTACAAAAGATAGATATCTTGGAGTTTAACAAAGCTTTGCAAGGATCAATTATCCGCTCTTTCTACACCTGAGGAGTGGGAAAAATAATGGGATGAGCTACGAAGCTCAATGGCTAATACGCCTATAGCCATTGGTAACAAGCGACACACAATCAAGCATATGTGTGTGTGTGTGTGTGTGTGTGTGTGTGTGTGTGTCTCATTTTAATCTAACAATTAAATTATCCATAGTTCTAGCTCAAAGAACTCATAGACAAACATGTTATCACATAAATCATGTCATGTATATTCAACCATTAAAACATAACACTCAAATTTATGTCATGTTCAATCAAATCACAATGAAATGCACAAACATAATGGCTTGAGAGAATCCCATGGAGTGAAATGGAGAAACCAAAGTTTACACCATGAACGAAATGAGACCAATTCTTAGGAGCTCATATGCCATAAGCAGGCAGTCGGGAGAAGGCTTTAAATCATCGTGCACGTGAAGAATGAAATGGTATCTCTCTGATAGTTGTGATCTGCATGATGTTTTAGGGTTCAAGTTGTTAGGTATTTAGTGTTAATTTGAGTGTTTAGTGTGAATTTACGTTTCAATTGTGTTAATTTATGTGTTTAATTGTTTTTATGGGTTAGAATGAGTCTTTAAGCTTAAATGTTATATTTTTTAGGTAACTTAATGTGTTTGTTAATGTTTCAAGGTAAACGGCAAAGAACAGAGAAGCTTTGAAGAGTTTCGGGCCAAAAACATAGCCGACCACGATTGTGACAGAAAGAAACGAGTTGACAGGACCCAGGCCACGATCATGCACTCTGGGCCACGATTGTGATAGAGAGTTATATGCTAGGCCACTTTGAGCCACGATCATGATAGAAAGGGTGGTTAGGTGTTAGCCATGATCGTGGCAGGCAGGGTGATTGTGGCCTGCGTCAGGCTGGCACAAAAACTCAAGTTTCGTGAGACTTTTCAGACCGTTTTGACCTCGAATCAACCTTAAGGCTTTCAAGGTATAAATAAATCATTAAGGGATAGATGAAACAGCTTTTTGTAAAGCTTTCACATAAGCCAAAATTCATAATAGAGAGCTATTGAGTAATTTAAGGAAGGAGACGAAGGAAGGGAGACACGACGACGAAGCTTGACACGAAGTACTTCTTAGAATTGGTGATTTCCCACTGTTGTTGCCTCCATTGATCCGTTCCGAGCATATTTTCCAATTTATTTCAGTTTTATTGATGTATAAAATTGAGATAATTATCGAGAATAGGTTTTGCTGAATGTTGATTTTTGTTTAAACTCACCTTTGAGATTTTGATTCTTGAGATTAATAAAGTTTGATTTATTATGTTTTATTTGAGTTATTTGTGATTCAATATATGTTTTAATTCGGGAATAAATTGAGACGGTGAGCCGAGTGAATATCATCAAGTTGGGATAACGAGAGTTAGGTAATTTGATATATAAGAATTGAATCAAAATGTAAAATTGTGTAACGAGAGATCGAGCATAGGTTTCCAGAAGGTTATTAGACAATTTTAAAACTAATTTACGTTTTGGGTAAATTGTGAATCGAGAGATCACAATTCTATAAAAATATAAATTAGGGTTAAAGATTATAATTAGAGAGAGTAATCCACCCTAGGATTATCTAGACCCAATAATTAGATAATTACATAATTGATTAAATTTCATTAACTTCGAATTAAACCTCCTTTCTCTCAATTAGTAGTCTCTAGATTGACTTTGGATTGAGTTGTGTGATTAGCTATTTTGTTTATATTTCCAAAATTTAATTCTTATAATTGATTGTTGATTGATTAATTTTCTGTATTGATTGTTTATTTTAGATTGTTACGATTTAGTTTTGACCTTAGATTTTAGGACTAGAATAACCCTCCTTGTGGGATCGATACATTAGATACTATGCGAATGAACTGTGCGCTTGTGGTATTATCGAGGTTAAAATAGTAAAACTTAGCATACGTGAACTTGCGATCATGTTTTTAGCACCGTTGCCAGGGAGGTAATAATTTAGTTCTATAGTTTAAGGCATTATATTAGTTTTTAATTTTTGTTTTCATTTCATTTGAGAATTCGTGCTCTTGCATGAACACAAGAGTCACAAGAGGTTCTAGTTGTGCAGCGGATATGTTAAATTTAGATATTATAGGATTAGAACAAACTCGTAGGAAAGCTCGGCAAGAAGAAGAAGAAGAGATAGGAAAATCATCAATGGTCGAGGAATTTCAATGGAATATAGATCAGGAGGCGAACCAAAGACGGCAACAGAGGACCTTGATGGACTTCATAAGGCCAGGTTTCAACCCGTCAAACCAAAGAGTGGCTAAGCAGCCAGTTCAAGTGGCCTCGTTTGAGATAAAACCGACCCTCCTCATCATTCTCCAACAGAACGTGCAATTCTATGGATTGGCGAATGAGGATCCCAATACACACATCGTTAACTTCCTCGAGATCTATGATACCTTTCTATATCATCAATTGTCAGAGGATGCGGTTAGAATTAGGTTCCTTTTTACACTTAGAGATAAAGTGAGGATTTGGTATCATTCATTAAGCCCAGCCAACATCACAATATGGGATCAGCTTATGCGTGCATTTTTGGACAAGTACTTCCCGTTGATCAAGACAACGAAGATTATAAAGGAAATCGCCAATTTTTGATAAGGTAATGGGGAGTCCATCTATAGAGTTTTGGAAAGATATAAGGGCCTGCAAAGGAAGTGCCCACATCACAACTTACCCAAGGAATTTTGTTTGTAGACTTTTTAGAATGGAGTTAACTCACAAACAAGAGGCACGATCGATGTAGTGTTAGGAGAATCTTTAATGCGAAAAACTGTTGATGAGGCAGAGGACCTGATTAAGGAGATGGCAAGCAAAAACTACCTATGGACAGTGAGTGAGGAAGGCAATCAGGTACTTTTAGAGAGCATAAGGGAATTATCACGGTCGATCAGATGACAGAGATGCAAGCAAAGATCGATAACCTGAAGTGACAACTAAAAAATATAAAGGCATCACTCTCAGCTCAGGTAAAGGCCGCATAGTTGAAGTGTAAGCTCTGTGATCAAATAGAGCATGATATCATGGAGTGTTACCTAATGAAAGAAGACAATCAGGAGCAAATGAATTATATGGGGGCACAATATGGATGAGGAGGGGTAACAATTCCTACTCCATCACTTACAACCTCAGGTGGAAGAATCACCTGGTCGAACAATACTGGCGGACGGTTTAGGCCTCAGGGACAATCAGGCTTTCAGCAAGACAAAGTAAGCTCGATGGAATCAAAATTGGACAGAGTTTTAGATAATATTGGGGGCATGAAGGATGCGTATAGAAAGCTCGAAAGCATATTCGAGCAAGTCACGAAGAACCATGCCTCATCCATACCTAGAAGTACAAGTAGGCCAACTCCCAGAAGCAATGTTTACTCGGAATGTTGGAACTCTTCCAAGCAACATCGAGTCTAATCCAAAAGAACAAATCATAGTAATTAGCAAAACCCTGGATGAGGAACCTGAGAAGGTAGAGGAAGGAGAAGATGAAGGAGAAAGTCAAGCAATTAAAGAAGACTTTCCAAGTGAGCCTATGATCGAGTCACTTAAGGCAATTCAATGTGCATTTCTGTTCCTTAGTGTGCAGTAGCGAGAGTTATATGCAAAGAGGGAAGCAGAAAAATTACAAGAGATTAAGCAAAACAAGATCGAGGAAGTGATAGAACAAGTATAGATGAAGCTTAAATTACAGGAATCTATTAAAAAGAAGGTCAAGGAGCGACAATTGGAAGATGACCCCAACATCACAAAAAAAGAAGAACTTACGGGACTTTTTCATCCCCTGCAGCATCAATAGAATCATAATAGTTATGGCATTTGCGAATTTGGGCTCAAGTGTAAACATGATGCCTTACACCTTCAATCTAAAATTGGGGTTAAGAGAGTTAACACCCACCAAGTTTCTGGTAAAGACAGCTGATAAAACAATGCATAAATCGATGGGGATTATAAAGGATGTGCCGGTAAAGGTTGATAAATATACCTTTCCCATAGACTTTTACATATTGGACATTAGCAAAGATATGGACACCCTGATAGTTCTGTGAAGACCGTTCTTGGCCACTGCGCGTTCAATCATTGATGTTAATGAGGGTGAATTAACTCTACGAATAGGAAAGGAGAAATTGACCTTCAAGGTGTCTACAAGAGAGTACGGATCTCCCTCACCTCTAGTGGATATCAAGGAACCTAAGCCTCGAGGAGAATGAGAGGTTATAGAGGATTTTGGGAATGCTTTCAGGAAGAAGTGCCCGCGAATGAGAAGGTGAGGAAAAGAGAATTGCAAGGATGGTGGGACTGTAGCAAGATAACTTAAGTTCAAATTTTGAGATTAATGACAGCGCTACCATCGCACCATTCATTCCAACCACCATGAGCTTAAAGGAGCATCGAGCTACTGACATTAAAAGAAGCGCTACATGGGAGGCAACTTATGGGAAAAAATATATAATAGTTTCGTTGTTAATTTTGTTAGAATGTTTGAAATTCTGTAGTTCAAATTAGTTTATTTTTGAATAAAGTCGAGAAAAGAATAAGAATTCAGAATTATGTGGATGATGTTCAAGCATGAAAAGAGAGGTGAAAAGGGCCACAAAAGACTTTAGAAGCGAAAGTGAAAATATTGCAAAAAGAACAAAAGAAGAAAATTAGGAAGTGGTGGTAAGCCACTTAGGCCACGATCGTGGCCTGTAACCACGTAGAAAGAGGGAGGGAGCAAATGTTTAAAAGAATTTTACCATTTTACCCTTTTTACCACCTATATATTTAGTTATAACTTCACTCTCTAGAATTTAAGCATCCAAACACTCTTACATCTCTCTAGCATTTTTCAACCTCCAATTTCTTCCAAATTTCTACCCAATTATGCCGCACATTAAACATTTAGCCCAACGAGAACCATATGAACGATAGCAAGTTGCGAGACGTGGAAGGCAAAACTGACCAGTTGACTGTGGCATGCCCTTCTCGATCTATACAGAAGAGGAAGGTACTCATTTCCGATCTCTTCGTGCTAGACAAATTATTCCTAAGTACTTTGATTTTGACATATTGATAGGCTAGAGTTGCGTGAGCGAGTAGAAACCCTCGCTGAGAGGATCCAGTAGGCCTAATTCATACGATTTCAATTTCCTGTTTATCAGGAGCTCACAGTGGAATTTTTCACTTCACTGAGTTATGACCCTAGGAACCCAATGGAATTATGGTTTAGGTTGGGAGGACGATCCTATGAATTAAACGTAGAAATCATGTGCAAGATGTGTGGATTCCCCGAATCCTCCATCATTGATCATCATGAAGACTTTCGTACTTCTCAATACTGGAGTGAGCTTACTGGAATTGAGCAATTTTTATGTTAAGAATGATCATAATAACATTATAAGGTACCATGAACACTTGTTGCTGCACAAATTTATGTGTCAGCTAGTTTTTGATAAAATTGAAACCAACAAGTGTTCTACAAAGGAACTTTTTATGTTATGATGCATAGACCACAATATTCCAGTATGCACATCTACTCATTGTTGCAATTTCACGCAAGACGAGCAACAATCTAGGAATGGGGTGTATAGTGTATGCCATTGCAAAATATTTTGGCGTGGAACAGAGGGAGTTAACGGTCCACCCCTGACTTCCTACATCATCACCACTTACAGAGGGCTGAAATCTTACATCATAATATGGAATTGAGGGAAATTAGTGAGGAGACATATGTCAAGATTAGGACTAGTCAGGCAAGCTCGAGCTCAGTGCCAGGTAGGCAGGTACGAGAGGAATCCACTAATGAAAAATTCGAGGAAGAAGAAGATGAAGAACCAGGTTGGAAGACGATTTTGGATGCAGTCTCCGAAACTAACAAGATATTTGCGGAAATGGCGCTAACACAACGACACTAGAGTTGAGATATCTGATGGAGTCATAAGTATTTCAAGTCTCAAGGAGTTCAATTGCCGCCTCTGACACCATCACCACCTCCATTTTCAATTGCCGCCTCCGAAACCATCACCACCTCCATCGTCATAGGATTTATGTCTAACCCATTTATTTTTCTTTTTCAAATTAGCCTTCAGTTCTAATTTTTATGTTGATTTTTATTTTAATTTATTTTTCTTTTTGTCTATTTTAAATTTGTGTTGTGTGTTCTTTTATCACATTGAGGACAATGTGTTGTTCAAGTGTGGGGAGATTTATGTGTTTTACTTTTGAATGTGAATTTTGCATATTATATGATAGTTATTAGGTTGCATTTTGTGAACTGTATGAATGTACCAATGGCTTAGATGGAGTGCAATTTATTTAATTTTAAACATGGTCTATTAGGTTGTAAATAATCATTAGCTTGCAAAATTAGTAAATTAGGTGTCTTTGGATAAATATACAACTTAATTAGGATTTAGTGAAAATTTGGCACCCTTATAAGTTGTCATATTCATTCATAATTTGAGGCCTTTTAACTTAAGTAGCTTACCTACTATTTTTTCATGAAAATGAGTAGCTTAAACAATAAGGTAGGTAATAAAAGGAAAAAAATTTGTTAAATAAATCATTGTTCTACTGACCTTCGAATTATGAATAAAGCTAGTAGCTAATTGAAAACATGATATAGTTGAGTAACCGGATCGACAAGCATCACAAATGTGTGCCTTCACGTCAAAAAGCTATAATGACATTTCAACCAAGCGGTTTAATAAAAACATGACTTAGTTGAGTAACCAGATTGAAATTCATTACCAATGTTTGCCTCCGCGTAAAAAGATTAAGTCTATGTTCATTAAAAAAAATGTGTGTAATTGCTTAATAAAAACCTACCAAACTTGTAGTAAGCTTGACTTTTCATGAAAATATACTTAGGAACAGTTACAGAGTCTGAAGGACCAAAGAATTATTAATGTGTGTGTACAATTAAAAAGGGTAAATAAATTAACAGTTAGATCTCGATTAAATTGTATATTTAGTTCAAAGCTCCTAGACATAGATTTTACATGTTAATGATTAAATATAACTTGTATGATTGTGTTTAAGATTAAATTTATTCCATGAAGTCGGAGCCATTGCCTCATTATTCCATTATATGTTGTGTGTTTGTTATTTTGTTTGCTTGAGGACAAGCAAACGTTTAAGTGTGAGGATGTTGATAGTTGTGATTTGCATGATGTTTTAGGGTTCAATTTGTTAGGCATTTAGTGTTAATTTGAGTGTTTAGTGTGAATTTAGGTTTCAATTGTTTTAATTTATGTGTTTAATTATTTTTATGGGTTAGTATGAGTCTTTGAGCTTAAATGTTATATTTTTGAGGTACCTTGATGTGTTTGTAGTGTTTTAGGGTAAACGGCAAAGAACGAAGAAGTTTCGAAGAGTTTCAAGCTAAAAACATAGCCCACGATCATGGCACAATAGGCCACGATTGTGACAGAAATAGACGAGTTGACAAGACCCAGGCTACGATCGTGCACTCTGGGCCACAATCGTGATAGAGAGCTATGTGCTAGGCCATGATCCTGACAGAAAGCGTTAGGCACTGGCGATGAACGTAGCCAACATCGGACTGACATAAAAACTCGAGTTTCGCAAGACTTTTTGGACTGTTTCAACCCTGAATCAATCATAGGGCTTCCAAAGTATAAATACATCATTAAGGGACATATGAAACAAATTTTTGCAGAGCTTTCACATCAGCTAAAATTCAGAAACCCTAGAGAGCTATTGAGTGATTTGAGGAAAGAGACGATGGACTTGACGCAAAGTACTTCCCAGAACAGGTAGCTTCCCATTGTTGCTGCCAACATTTATCCGTTCTGAGTGTATTTTCCAATTTATTTTAGTTTTATTGATGTATGAAATTGAGATAATTGTCGAGAATAGGTTTTGTTGAATTTCGATTTTTGTCTAAACTCACCTTCAAGATTTTGATTCTTGAGATTAATAAAGTTTGATGTATTGTGTTTTATTTGAGTTATTTGTGATTCAATATCTATTCTTAATAATTCGGCAATAAACTGAGAAGGTAAGCCGAGTGAATATCATCAAATTGGGCTAACGAAAGTTAGGTAATTTGATAAATAAGAATTGAATCAAATCGGTGAAATCGTGTAACGAGAGATCAAGCATAGGTTTCTAGTAGGTTATTAGACAATTTTAGAACTAATTTATGTTTTGAGTAAATTGTGAATCGAGAGACCACAATTTCATAATTTAAATTAGGGTTAAAGATTATAACTCGAGAGAGAGTAATTCACCCTAAGATCATCTAGACCCAATAATTCGATAATTGCATAATTGATTAGATTTTCATTAACTTCAGATTAAAACCCCCTTTCTCTCAATTGGTAGTCTCTAGGTTGATTTTGGATTGGGTTGTGTGATTGGCTATTCTGTTTATATTTTTTAAATTTAATTATATAATTGATTGTTGATTGATTAACTTTTTGTATTGATTGTTTATTTTAGATTGTTGTGATTTAGTTTCGATCTTAGATTTTAGGACTAGATTAACCCTCCTTGTGGGATCGATACCTTAGGTACTACGCGAACGACCCATGCACTTATGGTATTATCGAGGTTAAAATAGTAAAACTTAGCATACGTGAACCTGCGATCACTATCTTGCCCACACAAGCAATTTTCGATGCTCAACTCATTTCATCACATATTCATACTTTCATGCTTCTTGTGTTTTTTCTTCTTTTCATTTATACAAAATGTAGTAAAATCTTTCAAGACATAACAAGACAACAAATCACAATGCATTTTCCAACAATCATAATAATTCAAAGTCAAACAATTTAAGCATGTAAGCAAACAAGAATTCAGCCCATCATC
>JANIIA010000006.1:55915909-55928279 GCA_027478495.1 Erythroxylum alaternifolium | reverse complement strand
CGCGGGGCACGGATCCGGGTATCACTATAGATATCGGGTTCGGGTTCAGTGGGAGTTGGGGTGTTACATACATCACAAATGTTTGCCTTTATGTCAAAAGGCTATAATGACGTTCCAACCAAGCAGCTTAATAGAAAGATGACTTAGTTGAGTAACCGGATTCACATTCATCACCAATGTTTGCCTCCGTGTAAAATACTAGGTCCATGTTCACAAAAAGTAAATAAGAAAATAAAATAAAATAATGTGTTTTCTAATAAAACCTACTCAACTTGTAAATAGCTTGAGTTTTCACGAAAACGTACTTAGTAGTTGTTACAAAGTTTGAAGGACCAAATAACTATTAACGTGTGCGTACAACTGAAAAGTGTGAATAACTTGACATTTGGGTTTTGATTAAATATGTATATTTAGTCCAGAGTTCCTAGATGTGCATTTTTCATGTTAATGATTTGGAACAACTTGAATGATTGTGTTTATAGTTAATTGTATTTTATGAAGTTGAAGCCATTATCTCATTACTGCATTATGTGCTTTGTGATTTTTATGTGTTCGTTGTTTCGTTTACTTGAGAACAAGCAAACATTTAAGTGTGAGGATGTTGATAAGTGTAAATTGCATCGTGTTTTAGGGCATAATTTGATATGTGTTTAGCCATTAATTCAATCATTTAGTACGTGTTTAGGCTAGAATTGTGTTAGTTGTTAATTATTTGTGTTTTAAGTGTTTTACATGTTCATATAAGTTTTTAAGCTTAAATGTTATGTTTTTGAGGTACCTTGAAGTGGTTGCTAGTGTTTTAGAGTCAACATCAAAGAATGGAGGAGTTTCGGAGACTTTTGGGCCAAAATAATGATCCACAATTATGGCATGATAGACCACGATCGGGACAAAAGCACCAGACTTGCCCCACGATCGTGGCCTATATGCCACAATAGTGATAGAAGCCTAGGAAATGACCCACGATAATGGCTTGTAGGGCCACAGTCATGGTCTGCGTCAGGCAGACATGCAAACATTCAATAACGTCAATTTTTGGACTCGAACAAACCCAAAGGCTATTCAGAACATAAGAGTATATTCAAAAAACAAGAAAAGAGGCAGAGGGAGTTTTTGCCTCAGCCACCTTGAGAAACCTTAGAGAGAAATCATGTAGAGATAGAGGAAGAGAAGAAGGAAGAGAGAAGAGGAGAAGAAACTGACTCAACATACTTCTCATTTCAGGAGGTTTCCCAACATCATTACCTCCCATTGTCCATTTAGATTGTATTTCCTATTTAATTTAAGCTTTATTATTGTATAGAATTGGATTGAATAATTGATGATAAGATCTAGAATGTTAAGGAAGTTCTAAACTCACCTTCGAAAATTTACCCTTCAATTAATGAAATTTGATTATTTATATGTTTATTGGATTTTTTGTGGTTTAATTCTATGATTGCATAATCTGATAATAAACTAAGAGGGTGAATCGAATGAAAAATGAATAAATTAGATTAATGCGAGTTAGCTGATTTAATCAAACAAGAATTAAATCATATCGAGAAATTATGTGAAGAGAGATCTTGCGTAGGCTTCTAATAGTTTATTAGAGAACTTCATAACTAATTAGGGTTTTGGATAGGTTGTGAATTGAGATTGCAACCACCATAATCTGACTAGGGTTTATGATTTAGGGTTAACGGTTATAACTCGAGAGAGAGTAATCAACCCTAGGATAGTTTAAAACAAACGATCTAATAATTCATATTCAGTTAGGTTAGTTGATTGGGTATTGATGAGTGTAAGTTTTAATAATACCCTCGGTAATCAGAAAGTGCATGGTTTGTTAGCATAGTACCTAAGGTGTCGATCTCACGAGGAAGGATAATCTAATCCTAAAATTTAAGGCCAAAATAAATACCAGAAATTCAAAATATAACAAAACTAAAATGAGGATTCAATTCATTCCATCAAATTAAGAATCAAACATGAAAATATTAATAATTCAGCAGTTGCAACACATACCCAATAATCAACATAAGGAAATTACCAAATAAGAGAAAAGGAAATTTACCTATCCTTAACGCTAACATAATTGATTATAATTACCAGACTATTAGTTTTAGACGATCCTGGAGTGGATTACTCTCTCTCGAGTTATAACCATTAACCCTAAATCATAAACCCTAATCAGATTATGGAAGTTGCAATTTCTCAGTTAACAACCTATCCAAGACCTTAATTATTTCTGAAGTTATCTAATAAACTATCAAAAACCTATGTAAGATCTCTCTTCGCACAATTTACTAGTTTGATTTAATTCTTGTTCTATTGAATCACCTCATTCTGTTAGCCCAATTTAATTATTTTTCATTTGATTCACCCTCTCAATTTTTTTTTCAAATTATGCAATTCTAAAATTAAATCACAATAAATCCAATAAAACACAAACAATCAGATTTCACTAATTCAAAAATAAAACTTCGAAGGTGAGTTTAGAACATCCTCAACATTCAAAACTCCTATCATCAAACTGTTATTCCAATTCTATATAATAATAAAACTGAAATTAGACAGGAAATACAATCTGAATGGATGATGGGAGGTAGCAACATCAGGAAACACCTTATTCGGGAAGTATGTCGAGTCAGCTTCTTCTCCACTTCTCTCTTCCTTCTTCTCTTTCTTAATCTTTCGATGAATTCTCTCTAGAGTTTCTCAAAAGTGGATGATGCAAAAGCTTCCTCTGCTTTTTTATCTTATTCTTTAAATATTCTTTGTGTTCTGACCAACCTTAGGGTTTTTCGGGTTTGGAAGGTCTGAAAACTTCCTCGAAACTTGACGTTTTTGAGTGTTTACATCTACCTAATGCAGGCCATGATTGTGGCCTTGCAAGCGACGATCATGAGCCATATTTGAGTCTTCTATCATAATTGCGGCATACAGGTCATGATCGTGGTTCATGGGCATCTATCACCATCATGGCATAAAGGCAACGATCATGGGCTAACTCTGGTGTTTCCGCCTTATGTCTTGATCGCGGGCCATTGTTATGAATATAATGTCTAAGAAACTTCTTTGTTCTTTGATGTTGACCTAAAACACTAACAAACACATCAAGGTACCTCCAAAACATAATATTTAAGCTCAAAGACTTGTACTAACCCATAAAACACTTAAAACATAAATAATTAACAAACTAACGCGATTATAACCTAAACACATATTAAATGATTAAATTAATAGCTAAACACATATCAAACTAGGCCCTAAAACATGATGCAATTTACACTTATCAACATCCCCACACTTAAATGTTTGCTTGTCCTCAAGCAAACAAAATAGGAAACACACAAAATCATAAAGCACACAATGCAATAATGAGACAATCGCTTCAACTTCATGTAATAAAATTTACTTTAAACATAATAATTCAAGCTGTTCCAAATCATTAACATGCAAAATCCACTTCTACGAGCTCTGGACTAAATATACATATTTATCAATATCCAAATGTCAAGTCATTCACTCTTTTCAATTGTACACACACATTAATAATTCTTTAGTAATTCAAACTCTATAGCTACTCCTAAATATGTTTTCATGAAATATCAAGCAATTTATAAGTTCGGTAGGTTTTATTAGAAAAAAATTTTATTTAATATTTTGTAGATATGGACCTAGTCTTTAACTCAGAGGCAAACATTGGTGATGATGAATGTCGATCCAGTTACTCGACTAAGTCATGTTTTCATTAAGTTGTTTGATTGAAATGTCATTATAGCCTTTTGACATAGAGGCACACATTTTTGATACGTGTCGATCCGATTACTCTGTTACATCACATTTTCTACTTAAAATTAACCAACATTTTTTAATTGCCTACCTTGTTGCTTAAACTACTCATTTTTATGAAAAAATACTAGTAGAATTATGAATGAATGTGACAATTTGGAGGGTGACAAACTAAAACTAAATCCTAATTAACTTGCATATTTAGCCAAAGAACCCAATTCACTAATTTTGAGAGCTAATGACTCGTTACAACCTAATAGACTATGTTCAAAATTAGATCAATTTCAATCCATCTAAGCCATTGACACATTCAAACAGTTCACAAAATACAACCTAACAAGCTATCATACAATATGCAAAATTCACATTCAAAGAAAAACATATAACCTCCCCACACTTGAGCAACACATTATCGTCAATGTGAGAAGGAGGAAAAGAAACACATATGTCAAGAAGAAACATAAATTAAAGTAAAACAAACATAAAATAAAGACTAAATTTGAAAAGAAATGGGTCAGAAACAAAACCTGTCGGTGATGGAGGCGGAGATGGTGTCAAGGTGGTAAATGGACACCTTGAGCCTTGAAGTAACAATGGATACAATGTATATCCTTGCTCTAACGTCGTTGTGCTCGGGCCTTCTTCTTCATTCTTCTAGAGTTCTCTACAAGTGTATCTGTAATTACCTTGGTGTTCTTGAAGATTATATTAAGCACTTTCTTCCAGCCCAGTTCATTGGTGTCTTCTTCCTCTTCCGACTCCTCGCTATTTAAGTGCTCTTCTACTTGCTGAGGCAATGCTGTGCTCGAACTCACCTGACTAGCCTTGATTTTCACATGAGTCTTTTAGCTAAAATCCTAGATTTTATATTATGGGACTTAAGGATTTCAGCACACCATAAATGATGGTGATTTAAAAAATCTGAGAGGTGGATGGTTAAACCACTATAGTCTAATCTATAATACTCAGCAATGGTAAAAACCAAGAACCCCATACCCAAATTGTTACTCCTTTTAAGTAGAGTTGCAACAATAGCATTCAGCACATGCATGGAGGTGCACACTAGAATGTTGTGATCTATGCACCATAATAGGAAAAGTTCCTTTGTTGAGCACTTATTGGTTTCTAATTTATCAAAAACTATTTGACACATGAATTTGTGCAATAACAAGTGATCATGGGTTCTTACGATGTTATTGTGGGCATTTTTAGTATCGAATCAATCTAACCCAGTGAGCTCATTCCAATAGCGAGAAGCATGAAAATTATCGTGCTAGTCGATAATGGATGACTCAGGGAACCCACAAATATCACACATGATTTTGATGTTTAGCTCATAATTTCATCCCCATAACCTAAAACACATTTCCTTAGGGTTACTAGGTTCGTAATAAAGAGAAGTGAACAATTCTAAAGTGAGCTCCTGATAGACAAGATATTGAAAGTGTATGAACTTCTTCCACTTAATTCTTTCTGTTAAGTTCTCTACCTATCTCACAGTTCTATCCTACGAAGTATATCAAAATTAAAATATTTCGGGACTATAATTTGTTTAGCATTAAGGGATTAGAAACAAATACCTTCCTCTTATGTGTAAATAGGGAAGGGTACTCTAAAATTCTCCACTCTTTTCCTTCGTCCTCATCCTGAGACTTGGTTTCATCTCGACGATTGACTGCACTTTGCTGATTGCTTAATGCGTGACATACTAGCCTGCAAGTAGGTGGAGTTAGAATAAAGTGGAAGTTGGAATTTGGTTAAAGAGAAGTTAGAGTGTTTGGAGGTTCTAAACTTAGAGAGATAAAGTTAAAATGAGAGTGAAAAAGTGAAGTAAGAAATGAATATATAAGTGAATGAAGGGTAAAATTGTAAAAAATTAAACTGAAATTTGCATGTCCAGTTTTACCTTGCTGCAGGCCACAATTGTGCCCTGCAATTTTTCCACCAATTTTTTATTTTTTATTCTTTTATCTTTCTACACTTTCTCGACATCACTTCTTAACTCTTTATAGCTCTTTCACCTCTCTTTTGCTAACTTTCTTGATTATCTAATTCATGTCGAAGTCTTATGCCTTCCTAATTTTATTTGGAGATGAAAAAACCTAACTATGGAATTCAAACTATTTAAAAATTAAAGGAAATGACATGGAATTAACAATCCATGGGTTGCCTCCCATGCAGCACTTCTTTTAACGTCAATAGCTCGACACTCTTCTTGTGCTCAAGGCGGTTCAAATGAATAGTGCAATGACAACATAATCATTGATCTTACCATTTGCAAATGAGCTACCATGTCTTAGGTTCCACCTTCCTTCTGCTTCACCTTACTTCACCTTCTCCTCTGTGATCGTTTCTTTCTAAGCGCATTCCCAGGGTCCTCAATATCTTCCCATTGTTCTTAATGATTGGTTTTGTTGATGTTAACTAAAGGTAAAGGAGAATTATTATCTTTCTTCAACATGGTAAAGATTATTTGGTGCTCTCCAATCAGAGTTAGTTCACCCCCATTGTCATTAATTATGGAGTGGGCAGTAGCCAAAAATGGTCGTCTAAAGACCATAGGGGTTTTCACATCTTCCCCGATATCTAATATAAAAAATTTGTAGGGAAGGTAAACATATCAATCTACACTTGGACATCCTTAATAATCCCTTTCGACCGATGAATTATTTTGTCTGCCATCTTCACTAACATCTTTATAGATTCTAGCTCTTCTAACCTTAAACTTTGACTAAAAGTATAGAGCATCATATTGATACTTTCTCCCAAATATGTGAATGCCTTATCTATTTTGACTCCATTCATACTGTAGAGAATGTAAAAATCCCTTGGGTCCTCTTTCTTTTATGTTATATTAGGGTTTTTCTTCCGTTATGCACTCCTTAACCTTCTTTTTGTTTGATTCCTTTAATAAGAGCCTCATTTATAGATGTTCTATTATGTCCTCAACCTTGTTTAATTCAACCTCGTTAGAATTCCTCGTCACCCTACTTGAAATTGACTTCCGCTGAGCTAGAATAGGGTATGGAAATTTAGGTCAAGGTTCCTTAATTGGCTAGATTATGAGCTAAGTTGGAAGGAATTCCATAAGTTCTTGTCCTTTTCCCTTATATCCATCTTCTTTTGCATTCTCAAGTTTCTTTTCCTAAGTTTAAGTAATGGCTATAATCTGTTCTCTTGGGCTAGACTCAGTATTGTTTGGAAAGGTTCCTACATTTCGAATAGAAATTGCCTTTGCTAGTTTACCTACTTGAACCTCTAGATTATGTATTGAAGAGTTGTTGTTCTCAGTTACTTGCTCGAATTAGCTTTCAAGCATCCTATATGCATCCTCTATGCCTCCAATTTTATCTAAAATCCTATCTAACTTGGATTCCATTGAGCTTGGTTTATCTTATTAGAAGCTTGGTTATCCTTGAGGTCTAAACTATCCTCTAGCATTGTTTGTCCATGAGAAGTTAGGGTGATTCTTCTACCTAGGGTTGTATGTGTTAGAGTAGTGATTGTTTCCCCCTCCTCATCCATTTTGAGCTCCCATATAATTAACTTGCTTTGGACCACTATCCTTCATCAGAAAGCAGTCCACTGTATCATAGTCCATCTGTCCACAAAGTTCACACTTTAATTGCACGACTTTTATCGAAGCTAAGGAAAAAACCCTTCATGTTATTGAGATGTTGAGTTAATTTTTCAATTTTAGCTTGCATCTCCATCATTTAATCTATAGCTATAATTCCATTTTGTTCTTGGAAAGTAGTGGGTTGTCTACTCCACTCATTTGTCTATAAGCAACTATTACTTGCCATACCTCTAGCAACTCTTTTGCTTCATCTACTGTCTTTCTCATCAGTGATCCTCCTGAAGCTACGATAATTGTGCCTCTCATATGTGACATTACTCCATTATAGAATGTTTGTAGCAAGAATTCCTTGGGAAAGTTATAGTGAGGGCATTTTTGTTATAAATCCTTGTATCTTTCCCATAATTCATAGATCAATTCCCTGCCACTTTGCTGGAAGTTGCTAATCTCCTTGATAATCATTATGGTCTTAGTAAGGGGAAAATACTTGTCAAAAAAGACACAAACTAGTTAATCCCAAGTTGTGACATTGGTTGGGTTGAAACAATGATTCCAAGCCTTTGCTCTATCTCTTAAGGTAAAAGGAAATAGCCTAATTCTTGCCATATCCTCCAACATCTGATGGTACTAAAAGGTATCACTATTTTCAAGGAATTTCATTATATGTGTATTGGGATCTTCATTCATTAGTCCATATAATTGCACATTCTATTGGCATGTTTAGGAGGGCTGATTTAATTTTTAAAGAGGCTGCTTGTATGGGTGGCCTAGCTACTCCTTGGTTAACACCTTGAACCTTAGTCTCATGAATCCGTAAGGGTTCTTTGTTGATGTCCTTGGTTTGCTATATTATCCAAATCTTGCTAAAATTCTTTGACCATTGTTGCTTTAATGATTTCTTCTTCTTCTTCTCATCAATCTTTCCTAATAGATCATTCTATTCGAGTGATATCTAATTCTAAGCTTTCAGTTTCACAACTCAAACTTCTCGTGACTCTTACATTCATGTAAAAACACGATTCAGAAATAGAAAAATAAAAAAAAATAAAATAAAAATTAACACACACCTTAAATTTAAGAATTAAAATAATCCTTTTGATAACTGTTAATTGCATGATGTTTTAGGGCTTAATTTGTGATGCATTTAGTGTGAATTTGAGTGTTAAGTATGCATTTAAGGTTTAATTATGTTAGTTTGAGTGTTTTAGTGTTTTTATGGGTTAGTAAGAGTCATTGAGCTTAATTGTTAAATTTTTGAGGTACCTTGATGGGTTTGTTAGTGTTTTAGGGTAAGCGGTGAAGAACAGAAAAGATTAGAGGAGTTTTCGGGCTAAAAGCATAAGTCATGATCGTGGCACAATAGGCTATGATTATGACAGATAAGGAAGAGCCAAAGTAGCCAGGCCAAAATCGTGCACATGAGGGCACGATTGTGAAAGAGAGTATACATCCAGGCCACGATCGTGCACATTAGGCCACGATCGTGACAAAAAGGTTAAGGAGCTAACCACGATCGTGACTTGCATCGAGCTGACAGAAAAACTCAAGTTTTGCAAGGTTTCTTGGACCGTTTCGACCAAAACTTTGACCTAGAGCCTCAAAAGTATAAATAGCACGTCAAAAGTCAGATGTAGGGTCTAGAGAGAGCCTTGCAAGAACTTTGAGCAGCCACCCAACAAAACCCTAAAAGAGACCTTGAGAGATCGATAAAGAGACAAAGGAAGAGAGAAGAGGTAGACAATGCAGACAGGATTTGCTTCCTAAATTAAGAAGCTTTCCGAAGTCGCGGCCTCCCATCATCCCCTTGTAGTTTTGGTTCCTATGTATTTCAATTTCATTTAATTATAGAATTGATATAGATAGTTAATTATAGACTGTATTGTGGTTGATGTTCTATACTCACCTTTGGATTATTATTTTTGACTTAATGAAATCTGATTGTTTTATGTGTTCATTGAATTAATTGTGATTTATTCTGCGTTTAATATCTCAATAATAAATTGAGAGGGTGAATCGAGAGAAAACTATTAATTTGGGCTAATGAAAGTTAGGTAGATTAATAGATCTAGAATTAAATCAAGTTGGTAAATCTTGTGTAGGGAGATCACATTAGGTTCCCAATTGTTAATTAGAGAACTTAAGAACTAATTAGGTTTTGGATGGGTTCGTAATTGAGAGATTGAAACCTCCCATAATCTGATTAGGGTTTATACTTTAGGGTTCAATTATAACTTGAGAGAGAGTAGTTAACCCTAGGATCTTCTAGAATCGTTGATTCAATAAGTCGTAGTTGGTTAGGTTGTCATTAAAGATAGGTAATTTTCCCTTTCTCTCTTTCGGTAAACTCATTTGGTCGAACTTGGGTGTGTGATCATTGTTTGTTAATTGGCTAAATTCCATTACTATTTAATTTCGTATTTAATTTCTTTATTATCATCATGATTATTTTTAATTTTGTGTTAATCGTTAATCATTATTTTTGTTGATTGATTTGGTTTATTTAGTCTAGTTAATTCTTGTGTTTTAAGTTATTGTTTAGTAGTGCTTCCAACCTTAGATTTAGGACTAGTTAGCTATCCTCGTGGGATCGATACTTTAGGTACTATGCCAATGACTCGTGCACTTACAGAATTTACCAAGGTTATAAATAGTAAAACTTGGCGCATGTAACCTTGCGATTAAATTCTTGGCACCGTTATCGGGGAAGACAATTTAGTTCTCTAGTTTAAGGCATTCAAATAGTTTATAATTTTTATTTTTGTTTCGTTCATTTTACTTAGGAATCATGCTCTTGAATGAATATAGGAGTCAGGAGGGGTTCGAGTCATGCAACTGAGACATCAGATTTAGACATCAAGTGATTAGAACAACCCTTAGAACATCTCAACGAGAGGAAGAAGAAGAGATAGAAAAGTCAACAATAGCCAAGGAATTTCACAGAAATATGGAACAGGAAGTTAACCCTGGAAGGTAACAACAGCCTGGCCTTATGGACTTTATGACGCCAGGTTTAACCCAGCGAACCAAGGAGTGGCTAGATCATCAGTACAAATAGTCTCATTCAAAATCAAGCCAGCCCTCCTGAATATGATTCAGTAGAACGTCCAATTTTATAAACTAACGAATAAAAATACGAATGCACACATCGTCAGTTTCCTCGAGAGTTGTGATATTTTTTGGTATCACCAGATGTCAGAGGATGCTATTAGGATTAGGTTGTTCCCTTTCACACTTAAAGATAAAGCGAAGGCTTGGTATCATTCATTAAGCCCCGCTAACATTATAACATGGGAGCATCTCGTGCGTGCTTTTCTAGATAAGTACTTCCCATTAGCTAAGACTACAAAGATCATAAAGTAAATTACTAATTTCCAATAAGGTGACGGGGAGTCAATTTATGAAGCGTTGGAGCATTATAAAGACCAGAAGAGGAGATGCCCACGCCACAACCTGCCGAAGGAGTTCCTTCTGCAGACGTTCTACAACAGAATAAACCTACCTACTAAAGGCATGATCGATGTAGCATTAGGAGGATATTTGATACAAAAGACGGTTGATGAAGCAGTGGAGTTGATTGAAGAGATGGATAGTAATAGTTGCTTAAGGGTGAGTGAGAGAAGTAGGCAACCTACCACCTTTACAGAGAAGAAGGGAGTTATCACAGTTGATCAAATGATAGAGATGCAAGCTAAGATCCATAATTTGACGCGACAACTCAGCAATATGAAGGCGTCATATTCAGATCAAATAAAGGTCGTGCAGTTGAAGTATAAGTTATGTGGTCAAATGGATCATAATACTGTGGACTATTACCTAATGAGAGAGGATAACTAAGAGGGGGAAACATTCCTTACTAAAATACCTACAACCTCGGGTGGAAGAATCACCCCAACTTTTCCTAGTCAAATAATAATAATGGAGGGCAGCTCAAGCCTTAAGGGTAATCAAGCTTCCAACAAGATAAAGCAAGCTCGATGGAAGCCAAGCTGGACAAAATTTTAGATAAGCTTGGAACTTTAGATAATGCACAAAAGAAGTTGGAAGAGAAATTTGAGCGAGTTACTAAAGATTATCCTTGTCCATTTGTAACTTAGAAGCCCAAGTGAGTTAACTGACAAATGCCTTTTCTATATAGAATCTTGGAAAATGTTCCTAGCACTTCAGGAAAAAAATCAAAGGAGTAATTAAAGGCTATCACACTTCGTAGTGGGAAGGAAATTGAACCATCCACAAGAACAATAGAGGAACCTGTCAAGCCAGTTGAGAAGAATCAAGAATAGGAGAAAGAAGTGGATATGAGTGAATACCCTCTTTATGTTACACCTCCTCCGTACCAACCCAAGATTCCTTTCCCTCAACAACTATAAAAGAAGAAGTTGCATAAAAATTTTGCAAAGTTTGGTGAGAAGCTAAAGACACTACAGATAAATCTCTCATTTGTAGAGGCATTATAACATATGCCTAAATATCTAAAATTTTTAAAGAACAAATTATCAAATAAGTATACTTGGGACGATAATAAGAAGGTAGCCTTGACTGGTATATGCAGCTGCATAGTCACCAGTCTAATGCCTTCAAATTGAAAGGTTCAGGAAGTTTCAGAATACCTTGTGTGGTTAGTGAATTGGAATTTACAAAGTGTTTGTGTGATCCGGGAGCTAGCATTAATCTTATGCCTTTGTCAAAATTCATGAAGTTAGGAATGGGAGAGGTCAAGCTGACATCAATGTTAATTTAATTGGCTGATCAATCCATTAAGAGGTTATTGGGAATAGTGGAGGATGTTTTGATACAAGCAGATAAGTTCATTATTCTAGTGGATTTTATGGTTCTGGATTTTGAAGAGGATAAAAACTGTCCACTGATCTTAGGTAGATTGACACATCAAATAGGTGAAGATCTGGTTGAATTCAATATGAATAAATGTAACACCCCAACTCCCGCTGAACCTGAACCCGATATCGACAGTGATACCCGAATTCGTGCCCCGCGAGGGTGGCGTGTCACATCACT
>JANIIA010000006.1:55900869-55915809 GCA_027478495.1 Erythroxylum alaternifolium | reverse complement strand
CTAGCCTTGTGTTACCTAGCCTCACAAGCATGGTAGTATGTTTATATCTCACTGAGTCGTGTTGAAGACTCACCTCTTCAGGGGATTAGCAGGTCGTACGAGAGAGAAATCTAAGCCTTTGGAAACTTGCTTGGATAAACAGTCAAGTAAAAAATATATATATATATTTTTTGACATGATGTAATTTGCAGATACTTATAGCTGCTCCATGGTTTATCATAATCATATGTACATGATACGAATTTGCTATGTTATTAAGAATGATGTTAATGAATAGGTCATACAAAAATTTCACTAGAACATAGAAAAGGTAGGCTTACTACGGGTTTTGGTGGCATTAAACCTACCCATTCCTTAGTGCCAACACGGTCCAGAAGGCGGGTCGTGTCATATTTATTGAATAAAAGGATACCCTATTAATCCAGGGCAAGAGGCAAGGAAGAATGATGATGACAAAGATGCTACAGGGTTAAAGAGGGAACATAGGGATTGTTGGGAGGCTATCAATGGTTTTGATGTAGCAACTAATGTCATCTATAGATAGACTTTAGGAAGATGACGAAGACGAACACTAAGTTAGATATTATCTGGGCATATCTGCATCAATTTCTGCCACTTATACGACACTAGTGAATTTGAGCTTGCCATTCATGCATATATATGGATAGGATTAGGATTTTTTTGTTATTTTTAATTTTATTTTGTTTTAACTAAATTTTATGTTAATTTTGATTTTATTTCTCTTTATTAAGTTGAACTATGAATATTGGAAATTAAATGTAATTTTGGTTTTGTTTAATTATGAGCCTCCACAATTAATTACTTTTAGAATTATATATAAATATGGTTGATTATATTAGCATAAGGAAGTTTTATTGTAATACTTTGAGTATTTAAGGAGCTTTTCCAATTCTTTTCACTTTTGTTTATTCTTTATACACAATCTTAAGGACAATATTAATCTAAGTGTGGGGGTGAATTTTGATTGTTTTCATCACATTGAGATTCTATGAAAATTTCATATTTTTTGAGTTCTAGTTTGTCTTTAGGTTGTGTTTAGTTATCTGTTATTGCTTTGGGGTTGATGACATAATTTTAGGTATAATTTAAGTTATGATTGATTTTTAAATTTAGATGCAAAATATAATTAAGTAATTGATATAAAATTTTGATCTTGTGAATACTAAGAAACTAAATTTATTAAGTGATAATATTTTGATTTTTCATATATTGTGTGATTTTGTAAGGATTGAGTTCTCATGCCATATATTTCTTTATTTCTTATGATGATACTTTCTTTGATTTTTAATTATTACTAAAAAAAGGAGAAATACCAAATCTCTTGTTTTTAAGAACTTAAAAATCATCCTTTTGAGATTATACTAAGATTTGTACAAGCATGAAGATAATAAAGGCAATTGGAAATTAAGTTTGACCCAAATTGCCTACCTTTTTTGTGAATTTATTCATTAGTAAGCCTTTTCAAGCCTAATTAAAATTTTTAGCCCTTTTCTTTATCACCTTTCCTAAGTAATCTTGTGCTAAAAGAAAATCAAGAATTTATTCCTTAATTTAGGATTAGTAGAGCTTTTTCTTGTGATTTATTATTATCTTTTGCAATTGGATACAAAGAAATAAAATGGGATAAAAAGAAATAAATGTAAAGGAATGGTAAAGTGTATGAAAGTGGCAATGAAAGAGAAGAATGTTGTTCCAATTTGAAAGAAAGTAAATAAAATGAAAGTAAAAGAAGTGTTAAAATTTTATTGGCCTAGATTCTTATAATTGGAAATGTATGGAGGAAAAGGGTTTCAGAAGAGTATGGGGAGTTAAAGGAACGATATTTGATTTATTTTTATATATTTAATTACTATTGTTCTTAATTATGAATATATTTTTGGTCTCCTTTGTTCCCTATCCTTTTTTAGTCAATTTAACCTTTTTGGCCCCATCACAACCTTAATAAAGTACTTTTGATTTTTGCTTATACATATTTAATTTAGTATTGGAGATTAGATGATTTTCAAGTTTATGATAAGTTTAATTTCAAAAGAAGATGATTAAACTCACCTAAAATTTTGTGAATAAGTGATATCTTGTGAGAACTTGTAAATATATAGTATTTAAACTTGATAAAAGGATATGAAATGGTACTTACTTTGTCTTATTTGTATTGAGATTTATTTATAAAATATTATATGTTGAAAGTTTATAATTCAATTAAAGTATAAAAGTGTATATCTTGTGTTTTTATTATATATTAGGTCAGTGTTTATGGATAGTTTTTAAGTAAACCCTTTGAAGACTATAAATCCTCTATAAGAGCACCTGAAGATTTAAAGGTTTATGATATATGCTAAATATCACTGTATACCTATAAAAGTGAAGTTATTTTTTGTTTTATTTTTTTTGTCTAGGTGAGTAGTTAGGGTTTAATAACTTGAGGACAAGAAATGAGTTAGGTATAAGGGAATTTGATAGGTCAACATTTTATATGATATTTGGGGTTTATTTACTTGGCGTTGGGCACCATTGTAATATGTTTTATATGGATTTTGTTGTATTTTTCTATGTTTAGTTCATTATCTTATAAGTGATTGAATATGAGGATAATACAATATTTAGAGAAATTGTCCTCAAAAGTTATCCAATTGATGATATTTTGAAGTCATTTGTAAGATAAGAAGATGGAAAAACAATTTTGTAAAAGACTTTATGAGTTGATTCTAGATTAAAGAGGTTGAAAAGTGGAGAAGTTAGAGAAGAAAAGAATAACAGGCGTCAGACCAGGAAGTATACCAGGCACCTATCTTGCAAAAAGATCTTAAGAGTTAAGATATAATACTAGAATGACACTAGAACTGAATTACAACTGGTGCCAAACTCTTCATTATTTTACAGAGAGAAAACTATAAAACTGGCTTTGGTTATGAAGCATGTTTGGTTTCGATTACATAAAAACCAATGAAGAACAAAATAAAAGAATAAGACCAACACAAATCTTGATTCTTTACCCAATATCGACTCTTGGACATGATTTACATGATTGTTTAGTTCTTCAAATTTATCACCTATAACTATATTTGTGCAATCCTAGCTATAAGTAGTTATATTAGAATTAATCTAGGAGAGTTCTAGTAAACCTTCACTAGATTTAGATTTTTGTAAGAATTCTCTTAGATCTATAGCTACCCTTAGAAGAACTTTTTACAGGATTCTTCTGGTAGATTAAGGAGATTTTTTAAAAAATTATTCATAGTTAGTTTTTTATAGCCTTTTGTTTTGCATCATGAAGGAAGAATTAGAGTAAGAATTTAAGAAGCTAGTGATAACTTCTTTAAACTTTATTATACTCTTTTTTATTTTTTTATGGTGAGATTTATTTCTTTGTATTTTATTTTTATTATGTTTAGTATATAAAAACCTTAGTTAGAGTTAGGGATGTGGCTTGTAAGGATTGGTTTAATTATGTATACATTATTTAGTTATTCATTGGTTCAATTTTTCTCTTTGAGCTTAATTTTTGAATTTGTGATTGATCACTTAGATTCTATCAGAGGAAGCGTATAATTGAATGATAGGTGAATTATGATCTATTCACTAAGAGAATAGATACTTTAGTGTTAGAGAATGACAATATCCTAGACTTTAATCATAACTACTAGATTGACTATGCTTAATGAGTTTGATTATGTTAAATTTCATATTGACATATGGTGGTTGCCTACTTATATATACCTACGTGCCTTGAATGAGGATAGAAATATATTAGGTGAATTTTTATTTCAACCAAAGTAATTAATTATGTATGATAATTGTGTATCCAATACAACTGAACCCCGAATCCCTAAAGTTATTATTTTAATTATCTCTAATCAACTCTCTTTATTTTTATTTATTTTCTTGTTTAATTGAGATTAATAAGATTTAGTATTAGGTTTCTGTGTGATCAATACTCTGAAATATCTCTGGTTCTATTTCAATACTTAAGATTAACTCTGTACACTTGTAATTGGATTCAATAGATAGGCAACCAAGTTTTTGATATTGTCACTGAGGAACTAATTTAGTATTTTTTGTTAATCTTAATTTATTTTTATTTTTATTTTCTATTATTTTGATTTCTTTCATTTGTTTCAGGTAGCTGATGCGATATGAGTTATAGGAGTGACAACTTGGATTTCCTAGTTTAATTTGACCTTGAGATAGATAAAGAACCAAGCTATAAGGAGAGAAGACATGGTTGCATAATAAGACAACCTAGTTGTGGACATGAAGCATAAGCTATAAAGGGGCATACAATTACCAATGATTATTGTCAGTCCCTCATGTATTAAACTAAGTTAAAAGGCGAGGAAATATAAGCTTAAGCAAGTACATCTACACTTACTCCTAACCTTTCTTAGATTACCTAATAAAGACACAATCACATTCATCAAGAATTTTTATTTATTGGTCCAAATACATCCACATAATGACTTATAAAAGATAAGATTAGGATGAGGTACTTCTTATACTGTATGAGAGATCAAGTAAGGACACAATTGACGTTAATAGAGCTAAATTCTTTTGAGGAGTATGATCAGGTCTATGATGCATTTATATTAAGGTTTTGTCCATCATAAAAGGCCATCAAATTAAGGATGCAAATACAGTGTTTTACAAAGCCTAAGAGCGATATAAGGCTTTATTTAGTCAATGCCCTTATTGTTAGTGAACCTTGTAATTGGTGATGCATTTTTACTACAAGGGATTAACATTACCATTCCAAAAAGATTACAGAGGAAGGGAAGGAGATCATAGAGACATTGGCAAGAATTCATCAACTAAAGTGGTAAAAGGAAATCGATGTCCCTCTATAAGGTGAAAACATCTTCTTAACTAATAACTCAAATTGCAAATCTATCGAGTTGAATACAAATGATATTGAACCGTTATATGAGTAATAAGAAGGTGTACTACAAATATGACATATATGAGCACCCAATATATACATGCATGAGTATTGAGTCACGCTCAAAGTATAATGAGGAAGTTTACTACATGACTGCCTATAGGGGAAAGTAAGGCATGACTAATAACCCTTGTCTAACACATATGATGGGGGATAGAGGATTCATTTAAAGTTTTTGTGGAAAGAGAAAGTAGCTCCTATAGCAAGTAGACCAATGAGACCATATAAGTTTTAAAATATATCTCAATTTTAGAAATAGTCATTATAATACAATAATATGGAGGAGATGTTAAAATAATTTGTCTTATATAAATTCCCAATTAAAACAAATAATGCAAACACAAATAGTAAGAATCTAAGACTTTGATGATGAGTTAGCCAAAATGGTGCATATAACTAATGCATTAATTCATAAATTAAGGGTTTAAGTAGGCTAGTTAAATAAGATGGAAGGTGATATGTGCTTAATTGATTATGAATTTATTTTATAACATGTAGTGATTATTGCTATGAGAATGCTTAGGATACTCATTTTAGTTCATATTTGATTTTAGGCACAATTCAGAAGCATTAAAGCTAAAGTGAGTTAAAAGTACTATATTTGAGTCATTTCATGGAGCAAGAATAAGAAGGATTAAAGAAATAAAAGATAAGAAAATGCTAAAAGAATTGAAGAAGCATGTGGTTATGGGTTTAAGATACATCTCACGACCATGACAAATAAGTCATGGCCGTGAGAGGTGTGTCATGCGTATAACACACCATGTCATGGGCGTGAAACTAGTTGCATGGGCATGACAGCCCATGTCATGCCTATGTAAGGTGTCTCACAGCCGTGAGACACCACTCACGGTCGTGAGATAGTGCCACCTCACCCAAAACCCTACAGTTTGTACAAAATCATCATTTTGACGATAAAGGTTTATGTTTTCATCTGGGAGAAGTTTGAAGAGCCAAAAGAGAGGCTTATAGGAGAATAAATAGGGGCAAACCTCTCATTCTTTGGAGACCTATGGAGAGCTAGGCATTTTGATGCCTATTTGGAAGTGATATCGACGTTGACGACTCGGTTAAGCATTTCTCTCATTGTTTGTTGTTCTTTCTATTAGGGATCGATTATGTTATCCTACGTTTATGTTTGAGTGTTATGTGAGAATGATTGAATGCTCTATTTGATTATTTTTATGTAAGAACCCATTGCTATAATTTTAATATAATCCGTAATTGTTATGTTGAGATTCGTTTGTGGCGACTAATAGTTTTTAATCATTAGGAGTAACATAACTTAGGTTAAATGACCTGAGCTTATGTGGTTATTGCTTTGATTAATCTATTTTTCCTAATTCGTAATACAGTTGTCTAATTAAATCTAGAGATTGTATCCTAGGTTATTTGATGGCTAGGTTTAATTAACAAGCGTCTTTTAATTAAACATGACCTAAGGAAAAACTGGAGTTAATAGAGCTTATTGTTAATCTATGATTAATAGTTGTTAAGAGAGGTGTAAGAAAAAAAATTCAATGAAGTATGTTCAACTGGGTGTAGGTCGATATTAAACCAAAGAACTGGACTCCCAACGAATTCATCATTTTTAAATGTTTTTTTTAATTTGTTTTTGTTAGTGTAGTTTCATTTTATTTTTTTTATTTCAAAACCAAACAAAACTCCCTATAACCTAAACACCAGCTATTTTTATGACAAAAGATAACCAAACACTCTCTATGGGATCGACCTAGACTCACTACTGCTATAGTAGTAGGTCTAGTTTATTTAGTGTAGCATTAAGATGCGCTTACGTCAGTAGGGAAAAGAGGTTAAGGAAAGCTTCCTAGCAATAATGAGGTTAACTTTAGATATCATGTATGTCATCATATTAAGGAGTGGAAAATACCTTGGATATGATGTTATAAAAGGCATAAAAGTGTTAAAGTTCAAAAAAGTAAAGGAGCAGTTAGAAAAAAAGGAAATTATAAGAGAATTGAGACTAATTTTACCTACATCTGGTGCCAATGTTGTTATCAACAATACAAGTAGAGGGAATATTATAATATTGGTGCTAGTTTCATTCATTTATAGCATTCATCAAATATAAATTCCAACATATATGAAGCCTATTATGCTACCCATTCTATATCCTCAAAGGCTCAAACTAAAGACCAAGGAATATGGGTACCATAATTTTAGAGGTCTTCAATAAATTAAACACAAACATACTCTTCAACACCGAAGAATTAACTTATATGCCTTCTCATATGAACTTCTTAAAAGAGATCATCTCCAACAAGAATAAATTAAAGGAATATGATATGTTTTCTTTGATTGAGGATTGTAGCATCTTACACAACAAATTACCTACAATGTTAAAGGATTTAGGGAGTTTCTTTACTCTTCGTAAATTTGATAATTTCAAATAAATTGATTATTTATATGATATAGGTGCTAGTATAAATAAATTGCTTTTATCTATATTTAATAAGCTAAGGATAAAAGACCTCAAGCTAATGAACTTGTTTCTTCAATTAGTGGGTTGTTCCATTAAGTGCCCTATTATGGATGTAGAAGTCTTACTTATGAAAAAAGGGAAATTCACCTTTCCAATTAACTCTTTAGCGATAAATATGAAGTATGATGTTGGGGTTTTGGCGATCTTAGGAAGACCTTTCTTGGCTATAGGCAAACTTATTATTGATGTTATTAAGAGAAGCTTACACTTAGGTTAGGCAAAGAAAGAGTAGAGTTCCACATCTTTCAAACGATATAAATGCCTTTTAACCTAGATGAAGATTTTTTAAAGGTTAAATGTACTTGACTATAATGCACATAAAATTCCCAGGACTAGTTATAAAAATTCAGGAGAAATATATGAAGCTCTAGAACTTAACGATAAGGAGGAGGAGCATAATAAAAGTGATAGTTTTTTAAAGATAAAAAGGATCTAAATCCTTTATCTTATGCCAAAGAAACGTATTACTAGGAGTTAGATTTTTCACCTCCTCATTGGTGTGCATATTTAGGAGATACTTACATTAGATTATAGTAAATTTTGTTCTCCTCTTTGATTTGTCCAGAAAGGGAGTCATGATCAACCCAATAGTGATTTGGGATGTGTAAAGAGCTAAATGGGGCTTCCAGCTAAAAGATGTCTAAAGAGGCCATTATTGACAGGCATTCTAATGTTTCTAACTTTTTTCTCAACACATCTTTCACTACCAGACATTACCTTAGAGAGTGAGCTAAGGTGATGAAAAATATAAGTCATACCTCCCAATAATCTAAAAATATATGTAGTAAAGAGGAAAGGTTGTAATATCTCATCTTAGGTAATATGTTATGACAATCGCTCTTAATCCTTAATAAATGTTGGAATTATTGGCCTAAAAGGTTATTGCTCATTTATAAAAGAAGCAAAATTAAAAGTATCGGACAAAATAAAACAGACACGAATAAATAATAAGAAAAAATTACATATTTGATAAGAAAAGAAGGCAATTAACTATATATCTCTATGAAAAGATATGGTATTCCACAATCATTAAACATTAATGCCATATTATAGATCGTGATGATGGGGGATCAATCTTATCATTAGGGTTATAGTCTACTTTAAGAACTATACTCCTATTCAACTTATAAGGTGGTGATTGTAAATGCCTGTGAGGACCTTTATAATAAAAGTTGATGCAATCTTCAATGTTGATGTATAAATCACACGCCTATTTAATGTGTCACATATGGAATACATAAAATAAATACCTACAAGTAGCTAAAAGATGATCTACAAAGAGATCATCACCAATAGGCTTATCTATAAAAAGATATGAGCTAATTATTTAAAATAATTGAAAGGCTACAAATATATCATATGTCCTAAAAAGTAAGCAATTCCTCTCCATTTGGCATAAAAAAGGTATCCATTAATGCATTCCAATGCTTATAAAAGTCTTTAAAAGTACTTGATTGGTATTTATAATTGAACAAAAAATCAAAACTAGCATTATAGGGATGAAAATTATTAAGAAGTCATCAATATAAGGATAAAATGTCTTCGACATAATAGTTTTTAATGAAGTAAAAATAAGAAAAATTGGGGCTCCACTAAATGGTTCTTGACATAAAAGAGTTCAGCATCACGAGGTGGAGATATCAAGAATAACGTAAGTCTCATAGTGAGAAATACCTCAAATACGACTAAATAGTGAATAAATATTTTTTAACATACCACTTTCAAGTACGCAAATCATCTATATTGGCAATAGGTTGATATATAAGAGAAGCCTAATTATGTGTTTTCACTTTGTTCCCTTTTTTAAACTAATGAATGGTTATGAAAAATTCACTTATACTAATTATAAATCAATCATGAAAATAAATAAAATAGAGCAAAAAAAAGATAAAGTCAATTCATAACGATTCGGTTAAATAACGTTTAGCCTATGTCCACTCCCTAAGCTCCACTTAAGAATTCATTATCTTCTTCCTTCCATACAACATCTTCTTTTCCCTAAATGAAAAGAAACCCCTACAATCATCTAACCATTCTATGATAAAGAGTGACCCTTTATAAATCCTGTTCAAGGTCAGAAAGAACCGTCAATGAGTTCATCTTAAGTAATTTCCTAATTTTAACAATTATACAACTTTAAAATTCATTTTATTGCTTACACCAATGAAAAAAAAGGATTAATATATGTTATATAATGCACATATGCTCTCTCCAACCTCTCAATGCTTGTAATAACTCAAGTCATCATATGGACTGTGAATGCAATCAACTCCCCTAAAAAGCTCTTAGATTTAAGGGATTTTGTCTATAATTTAAATCCATGGATCTTTGCTTTTTTGGAAACAAAAATTAGATGTGATAATCTTAGGATTAGGAATAAAATGTGATCTAGATGAAAATTTATCTTTAATCATCAAGCTTATGGGTATGGGAGAATCATTATAGGATATGGTCCTACTTTTATTGATGTTGAAATTTTTAAAGTGGACATACAAGTAATACATCTAGAATGGAAACTTATTGAGGAAAAGGATGAATTTTTCTCCTCATTTATATATCGTGCTAATCATGCTTTTTAAATAAAGCTCTTATGGGAAAACTTGATAGATTTTCAAAGGAGAGTGAATAGACCTTGGCTATTATTTGGGGATTTCATTTTTACCTTATCTAGAACTGAATCTGATGGACACTACATCCTTAGAAACATCTTATCTGACTTTAGTGATTTTGTGTGGGCAAATTGGGTGTTCTTAACTTGAAATTTTAGGGGCATTTCTAATTTTAGAGTAATAAATAGTCTAATAAATGGGTAATAAGAAAGAATCTTGGTGAATTAGGATTGGCTAACCCAATTTTCTGATAGTTTGTTTACATTTCTAGATCTATTATTTTTAGATCATTCACCATTGTAGGTAAAGAACCTTTTCTAGATTTAGGAAAGGAGAGAACTTTTCAAATTTAATAACTTTTTGATTGAGGATGATGGGAACTCATCAATTTGTCTATGTCCAAAAGCTTAAGGCTATTAAAGTTGAGATAAAAAGAATTATGAATAGAAGAGCTTCCTCTACATAAATAGTTATTGATAAAGCTAAAGATGAGCAAGCCTTTATTCAAGGTCAACTTGCTAGAGATCCTATCAATTCTCTCTTATTGGAAACTAAAAAAAATCTTTTGAGTGATTAATTGTCTACCACTGGAGGCCATAATAGCCTCATGGAACAAAGGGCCAAAGTTAACTAAATTAAAGGAGGTGAAACGTGCACTAAATTCTTCTTTAACTCTATTTTGGCTATGAAAAACTCAAATAGAATATGTAATCTTAAAATTCATGATGGCAGTGAGATTTCTCAACAAATGGATCTTTTGTATAAAGTTAAAAATCTCTTGTACAAAGCTGAAAAATATTTTAAGAGTTTTTATGGATGTTCTCACACATTAGCAACTTTTACTTCCCTTTACTCTTTTATTAAAAAGAAAATCTCTTGGGAGCAAGTTGCACTTCTCTCTAAGCCTATAGAAGGATAAAAGATAGATGAGGTGTCTTCCAATGAACCTAAACAAATCCCCAAGACCTATTGGCTTTAATAGTTACTTCTTTTAAAAAGACTGGTAAGAAATTAGACCTATGGTGAAGAGAGCAGTATTCGAATTTTTCTCTAAAGGAGTGCCACTAAAGGAGATCAACAAAAATCATATCTGATTATCCTAAGTCATCTTTCCCTTTATCTTTTGAAGATTTTAAACCTATTGCTTACACCAACTTCTTATATAAGGTAATTTTTAAATTCTAGCTATCAGGTTAAAAATTGTTATGGATTCTCTAATCTTTGATAACTAGAGTGCCTTTATCCAAGGACGAATGATAGGGATAACATCTCTATTGTTTAAGAACTGGTGAATGGGTATTAGAGGAAGAATAGTTTTCCTAATTGTATCATAAAAGTGGACTTCAAAAAGGCTTTTGACTTTGTTGAATGGAGCTTTATCCTTCAGACTTTAGAGATCTTAGGATTCCCTAATATATTTGTTAGGTAGGTTAAGGCTTGTATTACTTCTTCGTCCTACTCAGTTCTAATTAATGATACATCTATTGGTAGCTTTAAGAGTGCTAGAGGACTGAGATAAGGGGATCCCATTTCCCCTTATCTCTTTATCATATGCATGGATGTGCTAAACTAAATTTTTCTTCATAAATTTGGAAGTAATAAATACTTTAAATTCCTTAGTAGATGTAAGAGAGTAGGGCTTATTAACTTATACATTGTGGATGACCTATTACTCTTCTCCAAGTCTTAGAGTAAATCTGTTGAACTACTCATCTTGACACTGTTTAAATTTAGAGATTTTTTAGGTCTGAAGGTGAATCTAAAAAAAAAGCCATTTTATTTTGGATACTAGTGCAAACATAATGGAGGATAGAATCTCTTAAATCACTGGTATGAATAGGAATCCTTCTCCTTTGACATATTTAGGGCTACCCATTACTACCAAAAAGATAAAATTCTCTGATTGGGAAGCTATTTAGAAGATTGCTTTAGGGGAATTTAAACTTGAAAAACCACTTTTCCAAAGTTAAATGATTTCAAGTTTATATGAGAAAAAAAAGAGGGTGGACAGAGATTGACCTTTATTGGAACCTTTAATTAGCCTTGATCAAAAATATTTAGAGCTTCTTATTGGATAAGAATTCACTTTAGATTAGATGGTTCCATAGCTACATGCGTAAAGGTTCTAACCTTTATTCCATTCTTATAAAATCCAAATTTTCTTGGTCCTTGACCTAGTTACTAAAATTAAGACTTATTTTAGAGCCTACGGTTCTTTGTAAGGTTATAAATGGCGAAAAGGCTTTTTTGTGGCATGAAAATTGGACAGGTATAAGCCCCTAGTCAAAATTCCACAAGCTCTTTCCTTATGGAATGGACTTCCTACCAGTTCTAAAGTTAGTTTAATTATCATAAACAACCAATGGTGTATTCCCACGAAATTGTCACATCTTACCCCCAACTACCAACTTGACTTAGGAAGATAAGATTCATTTTATTGTCTTAATCTAGCCCCACCAAATTCAGCATCTCAAAATTCAAGGAATAGCAGAACTAGGATATCTTAGGGTTTATATGGTACCCTATAATATGGCACAAGTCACTGATTCCTAGCTACTCCTTTCTTTTATAGCTAGCAACTATGAATAAATTGAGAACATTAGAAATGATGGATTTATCCCTTCCAATGCTACCTATGTACTCAATGAAAGAGAGGAAGAATCTAGAAACCACTTATTCTTCCTATTTCCTTTCTTGTAATTTATATGGGAAAGGATACAGAAATTGTCTTTGGTTTCTAATGTAGGAAATGTCTCCATGGACACTCTAAATTGGAAACTGACACTGGATAGTACTCATAACCATAAAAGGCAAACTTTCACCATCTCTTTCACCTCCTCGATCAAAGGGATCTGGTAAGAGAGGAACCTCAAACGCTTTCAAAATACCTCAAGTTCCAAAGATGAAGTATTGTCCTCCTTAATTTCTGGAATTAGGGAGAAGCTCTTCTATACTTTAAGATTTGAAAATTGTTGCCCTAATCTAGTAGACTCATAGTGAATTTCTTAATTTTAAAGCTATCACACGTAATCATATGGAAGGGAAAATTGATTAACAAATACACTAGAAAAGAAAATACCTGTTAGAGTTGTTGAGATGTCCCATGCAGATACATGTATTCTGGCCCTAGAGCTCCCCTTCATCCTCCTTACTAGAAGCTCTAAATACAGCTTGTTCAAATCTCTTGGAACTTTCTGGTACAAGCCTTTGTCGATTTGCCTGTGGACTTGTTCTATACTCTACCTTTCATCCTCAAGCAACTCCCATTTCCAGACGTGATAACTCCAATCTCGAATTTATACGATCTGAGTATATGTCAAAACTATCATATGGGTTTTTTTAACCCTTTTTGACAAACATACCATCTGGTTAAATGTATTAAATTGTCTTCATTAAAGTGCCATCATTTTGGTTATTTTATTGAGATTTGAACATTTTTATATTCTCCCATTAATTGAAATTATTTTTAATTTCTTGAAAAACACTTTAGTGGGCCCAACCAATTTTCCACAAACTCCATATGGCCTATTTATACTAAAAAATAAAATAGTTATTAGAAATAAAAATTAGTTATTGTAACCACTAATGATAATGGCATTAGTTGGCCATTATACCATATTGGTCAACTTATATATCAAATAACATTAGTATTAACTTATGGTACCTAATTTTTTTATCTTTCAAAATATTGGTTAATCGTATAGAGACATTATTTAATTAAATAGATATATTAGTCAATAAATATGTTGCATTTATCGACTAATGCACCAACAAACTTATGTATATATTATTGCTTTCTTTTGAGAGGCATTATTTGATCACTCACCTACATTTATAACCAATGTAACCAAAAACTTCTCAAGTTCTTTCAATTATCAAAAAACAATTTTTTTACAAAAATTTATTTAAAATCATTTAAATTTTTTTGGAAATTTTGTTTAAAAAATAAGATATTTTATTTAAAGATCAAAATAAAATTTCTCTTGATTATAAAATGATTTATGTATGATGCTCTATATACAAATGATTATATAATGATTGATCCCTAATTTATTGAAATGACCATGATAAGGTTATAAAAAGGATTATAATGATTTTCTTACATTTTTATGTAATTGATTCCTTTTTATTCTTAGTTCTTAACTTAAATTGCATATATGCTTCACTTTGCTATTTTCTCTATCCTTTGATTGCTCAATTGAATTAGTTACTCCTTTTCTCACTTTAATCTTCCATTGAACCTAATTTTTTATATATTAAATTTCTAATATTACCAAAGACAAAAGACACTAGTAGTAACATGTTTTGATAATCAAAAGTATAGGTCATAACCTTACTTGATCCAAAAATCTCTCATTTTTAATTAAAAATATTTAGTTATATTAAAAAATAAATTATTTAGTAAGTTCCTCTTATGTTAAAGTAATAATTAATGCATGCTCCCCTTTAATTATTGATAGTTGTAAGTTTCATGAAGTTTTAACAGCACTTTAGTATGTTTTTAGTGCTTAATTAATTGATTCATGTATGTTTAGGTTTAGGATTATGTTACTTAGTTAGATATTTGTGTTTTGAGTGTTTTATAGGTTAGAGACGTTATTGAGCTTTAATATTATGTGTTTGAGGTGTCTTGATGTGTTTGTTAGTGTTTCAGATCAATATTAAAGAATAGAGAGAACTTCGACGAAACCTGGAGCAAGGCCCAAGGCCACGATTGTGACAGAGAGCAAAATCATGCCTGTGCAAAAACAGATGCGAACCGGCTTCTAAAACATGACTTTTCCAGGGACATTTTAGAATTTTAAGTTGGGTAAACCTTAATTGTAACAGCCCAGACCACCCGCTTACAGATATTGTCCGCTTTGAGCCTCGGC
>JANIIA010000006.1:55875863-55896151 GCA_027478495.1 Erythroxylum alaternifolium | reverse complement strand
ACAATAAATTCTTATGCGCAAAACTCACTATTCACAAATGCATGAGCAAGAGATGTGTTGATTTACTACACTTGGACCCGTTTCTCTGGTCCGACCCGTTCTACGGAACCGGGATGTTACATTTTCAATTTTTTCTTTAATTTGTTTTTAAGAGTTCATATTTTTTTATTTTTATTCCCACCTTGTATGTTATTTATCCTTCTCACATTGAGGGCATCATGATGTCCAATTATGGGTAGGGTTGCGTTGTGTGCATTATATGTTCTTATTTTTAGTGTGAATTTTGCATATTATATGCTAGTTTTATTTAGGCTTGATGTGACTCGTGTGAATGTGTCAATAACTAAGAATTAACAAAATCGATTTAGCTTTGAACATAGTCTTTTAGGTTTCTAAGATTTATTAGCTTATGAAATTAGTGTCCTAGGTTGTTTTAGTTAACTATGCATGTTAATTAGAATACAATGTTAGTTCGTTCACCCTAGGAATTTGACACATTCATTAATAATTTTAGGTCGATCGAATAAGTAGCACCGTTAATATCTTTTCATAAGAATGATTAGCTAAAGAAATGAAGTAGGCAAGAAAATATATTTAAAAAGTGTTTTTTTGTTTAAATAAATAACTATTCCACTGGCCCTTTTTGAACAAATCAAGTTATGAATAGAGCTAGTAGCCAATTGAGAATGTGATGTAGCTGAGTAACTGAGGGACATTCATCACAAATGTTTGCCTTCAAGTCAAAAGGCTAGGTTCATGTTAACAAAAATTAAATGCTACTGATCTTTATAAATAGCATGACTTCTCATGAAAAGCTACTAAAGGATAGTTACAATTTTTTTTTACTAACTAATTATCAATGTGTGTGTGTGTAAGTCATAAGAGTGAAGGAGGAGAGGAAGAAGAAGAGAGAAGGAGGAGAAAGGAAGAAAAAGAAGAAGGACTGTAGTTCTACTATCTTCCTGATCTATTTTGACCCATCCAAGTGACATTTCATTTCATCTTTATTGTTGTTTCTTTTGAATGTGTGAGATGGATTTGATAGTGATGGTTTTAGGTTTGATGATGTTGTTCTAAACTCCTTTAGGGTTTTGTTCTTGAATCAATGTTAATGTGATTTCTTTTGATGTTAATACATTGGGTATTATGATTATTTATTGTATTTGTATGCTTTGGTAACAAATCGAGAGAGTGTACCAATAACAAAATGATTAGATTAGGTAATGAGAGTTAAACAATCTAACAGATCACGTAAATAGACAAATTGGGAATTTTTACGAAGAGAGCTCTCCTATGAGGACCTGATAGTCTATTAGAGGGCTTATAATCTGATTGGATTTATAAGATTGTTGTTAATTGAGAGATTGCAAATTCCATAATTCAATTAGGGGTTATGCTTTAAGGTTTAATGATTATAACTCGAGAAAGAGTAGTCCACCCTTTAAAAGTCAAGGACTAATACCATATTAACTCAAAAGTAATCATGTTAGCATTTGATGATAGGATAAACCCCCTTCTCATAATTGACTAATCTTCCTTGTGTGATTTTGATCGTTCATTGGTGGTTCTTAATTTTGATTTCTTTGTGTAAATTTTATAATTTAATTTCAATCAATCCATATTCATGAATTTACTTTTCTGTTTAGTTTTTATTTCCATTTTAATAATCTTAGATAACTTAGAATTAGATTGGTTCACTAACTCCTCATGGGATCGACACCTTTAATAATACTACAAGTTTACTATCCATATACTTACAAATATTGGGGGTTTTAGTAAAACTTACTCAACAATTATATGTATCGTGAAATGATTAAGTTTTAATATCAACATTCTCTCCTTATTTTTGTCAATATTAAAAAAGGTATATGTTATATAAATCCATAAGTATCAAAAGAAAAAAAAATCCCTCTCCCACTTTTTAAAAACTCTATCATCATATCGGCAACAATCACATCTTAAGTATTTATAAAATCAAATAGTAGTTCTTAGAATTCTTACCTATCAATTTCTAAGATAAATCTATCTTTATCCACTAAGCATATGCAACAGTGCTCTCTCCTTTAAATTTGTATTCCAAGTAATCATTCTTAAATATTGTCAATATGAAAGTAACTGGTTACCTCTTTTATAAATTATCAATTTTTGTATCCTCTTTCTTTCTCATTTGGCTCAATAATTAGCCTTTTGATGCTAATTTTCTTAATTATATAATGTGAAGGCTCTTAGTTATTTTAACTTGAAATCAATTTTTAGAGATATCATTGATGTTTCTTTTTTGATATCTATAGAAAGGATATTAATTGTTGGTATTCATTTGATGTTACTTGATATTGACCTACAAGGAAAGAAATCAATATACTCTAGATACCCATACAAACTTAGGTTTTTAGGGATTAGTTCTTAAACCTTTTCCAATCATTATATTTTTGTGTTTACTTAATAAACATTATTTCAAAGAGCAATATCTGTAGATATGTCCATAATCACTATAAAATTGCATCTTATATGGTAGGGGTTAAAAGTGTTAGTGTCATATGAGAACGACCTATAAGAGTATAACTTGTAAGCACTTTTAGGTTTTGATTGATGATATGAGCGATAGAATACCCTTTTTAGATATGTGGGGGTTTAGAAGCTCTCCTTATGTAATGAAAGGCTTTGTATGAAAGTTCACAAATGACATACTTCTTTGGTAGAAATATGGCTTGTATTTAATATATGTATGTATCATGCATTTATACTTATAATGAGACCTATGATGATTATGAGCTTATTTTATGCCATTTTAATGATAAAGAGGCATATATAAATGAAAATGTTATTGTATGTTCTTAAGGGATGATCTTGTATAAAAAAATGTCTATCTTTGCTTTGAATGCTTTGTACTATGTGTTTAGAATGTGATATATACATGAATGTATGAAAATTTTCTTTTTCTTTGAATCTAGAGGGTGACAGATGAATATGTGCTTTTTGTACACATTTAGAAAATATAACATACTCATATGATAATTTAGCCGTAGTCTTATCATGTAAATGCTTTCACTTTACAAAAGTTATCTTGGCATTTAATGGTGCATTGCTTCTATTGACTTCTTATGTAAAGGTATGGATCAAATAATAAATATTCCATTTAGGCGGTCTGTAAGTTGCTACTTATTTTATTAATTGTAAAATACCCTTAACTCTCTATGTATTATACATAGATGTGCAAGTCACTAAAACATAAGTTTTTTAAACCTTTTTATAATTGTAGAATTTATAGAATTTAAAAATTGTACTATAAAAATTCAATTATAAATTAAGCATATTTTGTTCCACCATATAATGAGCGAAAGAATTAAACGAAATTATATAATGAGTGAAATAATTAAACGAAATTGTAAATCCTCCAAAATCATATTCTTTAGTGGTAGAAGTTTGATCCTTTATTAATTTAGCAACAAAAAGGGCATCTAAAACATGTTTAGCTGATAAAGTTAATTTTATCAACTGAATAAATTAATCATAAGACGACAAATATGTAAAGATTTGTCCCCACCTCTTAAAGTCTGTAAGTGAAACCAATTCATTGCATTACATTAGAGTTCTTTTAGACTCTAAGTATACTTTTGAAACTTTTTACTTCCTAGAGTGAACTTAGATAATGATTATTTGAGGACATTGATATCATTTTATAATGCCTTATTCACATATAATAGATTATCTAAAGGTTCTTTAAAACTTTTTATACTTGGAAGATACTTTCTTCATTTTCAAACTCATGATCTTTAGAAATTTAACTAATTCATCATATGAAAGGTCAACATTATAGTTATAATAATCATTATCATTATCATTATCATAAGGGTTAAATATTGAACCTTTTTATGGTTTGAATCGTGTTCATTTTCGATCTTAAATTTTAAAAAATATTAATAATCTCCTATGGTTTAGTTTTCTAACACTCAACCCCATTATCTATCTCTATTAAGAAAACCTAACAGAGACTATAAAAATGGCATCGCTTCTATTTACATGGACAAACATGTGACATGGTTATACCATTTCTACCATAAAACACATAATATCATGTAGGTTAAATGCAATATTGTTATTCAATCTATAACGATGTCATATAAAACATCTCATCTTCTTACAAAAAATTGTAGTCATTAAGAAAGAAAATCAAAGCCACTAAAAAATCAATACCACATTCATCTAAAGAGGAGACTTGAATCATCGTTATTTAGTTTGGTTTAACTAGAAATGTTTGGTAAGAAAATCATAACCACTATATAGGAAAACTTAAGGTTTTAGTTTATAATCTATAGAATACCTATTATAAACAATAACAATAGCTAAAGGTCTTGTTTTATGATTCTTATGATTCATCTAAATATAAATTATTATAATCATGTCTTTTATGGTCTAAAATTAGGGATTTTAATTATGTTTCCAATGTTGATAAGCTTTCATATTATATAAGGAGCAATGCTTTTGTTTAATTAATTTTCTAATTCGTCTAAATCATAAAATATCAAATTCATGTCTTTTCTCCAATAGCAATTTAGGAATTTTTTATTAGATTTTTATATCTAGTCAATATATGACTTTATTCATGTTTAATGTATATTTTTTCCATTGCAAATTGAACATCATCAATTTAAGGGTGAATAAGAAGCAAACAATCTTGTTTCATCTTAATGAAAAATATGAATGTGGTTAACTTCTAGTTATTAGGAATGAAGACTATACATATATTTTCTTATCTGTAATTGCATATATCTAATACTTTTAACAAAATTTTATTTTTGTTGGATTTGTATATTGGAAAAGATTATTATTTATTCCATTACTAGTTTGATTCTTACTAATACTAAGTAATAGTTTTAAAGACAAGTATAAATGAAATATTGAAAGCTTATAACTAATAAATTTTGTACAATTATGTTTGTCAAGTATACGAAAACAGAGAGGGGGAAGATCATATATGCACATTCTTCGAAAGACCTTAAAGGAACTCTTATAAGTATCAATGCTTTGTAATGAAATATTCTCAACTTTGGATAATTACAATTTGATATTCTCAACCAGTAATTGAGTTTAAAAAGTACCATTAGGCTAATTTTTTACTATTATGATATCACTATAACATCTAACATTTTATTATAATGTTAATATAGGTTATTTTAAGAAATGGATAGTGCATCTAACCTTTAAAATAGGTTTAAGTGTTTTTGGGGTTAATGTTTTAAATTTGAACCAGAAATGACATATGAAGATGAAGGCATAGACAATTTTAGTAATCAGGTGGATGAGGTTACATTGATTAATTTCATGCTCATTAATAAGAGGATAGGATATGCAAAAGCATGGGATTTAACCTATAAATTCCCATATGAGTCATTTGGAAATGGTTTGAAGACACTAGATGTATTATCCTTGTTCGATTACTGTATTGTGAATTATGTTGCACATGCATTTTATAAAGTATTCTCTATTTGTACTAGAGTAGTTTAAACACTTAAATGTATTATTGAGGTTATAACAGAGATCACGGATAGACCAGAGATGATTCTGGACTCGACCGGAAATTTCTTGGGAAAATTTCAAAAACTCTGAAAAGCTACAAAATGAGTCTAAACAAGCTTTAAAAGCCCTGAAATGTGGTTTGGAGATTTGGGTGACGATTTTGAATGAAATTTGGATAATTTTGGTGACATTCACTGATTTTTGGATTCAATCCAAAAATTCTTCCGGGTAATCGGAAAAGTTACCAAACAATTTTGAAATACGATGAAAAGCTCTAAAATTAGGATTGGAGTCCATAAGAAATGAAACGGGTCAAAATAGAGGTTGTTTGAATGGAATTCGGGTAACTTAAATTATTCCATAATCGTCTTATCATTAAATTTACCATGAAATACTCTAATTAGGGTCAATACTTGTTGATTGATTACAAATCTTGAATTTAGTTAAACCAAATTATAGTTTTAATATCTTATTTCTGAATATGGAAATAAATGGTTAAGTGAAATGCATTTTGTCTAGGTAAAGGAGAGGCATCGAGCACGTGAGTGTGCTTGGTGATAAGTTTGTGAGTGTATTTTAATTGTTTTTATGAGTAAATTATTTTCAAAATAATTGATAGCATGTGAGTGTTTTATAAATTGATTTTATGCAATGGCTTTCATGAAATGAATAGTTATGTTGAGTTTTATATGAATGAAATATTACAATGAATATTGCTAGTATAAGTATATGCTTTAGCAATATATAAGTTTTAATTTGGAAGTTGAATTTTGTATGATTGGAAGTTACATTGAAATTATGAATTAAATTGGATGATTATGAATCCTCCTAGAATTGATTTTGAAAATAAGATGAATTGAAAAAGTATGAGTTGCTTTTACTTATGGTACATTGTTAGGCTTTATACATGTTATTATACCAGTTTATAGTGGTTAACCTATTACGGGTAAGAGATGTAGAACTAGCTCCGTGACTTGTTATAGGTAAGCGATGTAGAACCACCTTCGTAACTAATTAGTTTATAGCGGTTAACTTGTTATAGGTAAGCGATGCAGAACTAGCTTAGTAAATAGTGGTTAACCAGTCGCAAATAAGAGATACAGAACCAGCTCTATGACTTTATGCCTAGTGTATCATATGGTAAAGAAACTAATGGTGGGCTATATTGAGTAAGAAAAATCATGAAAGAATAATACTGCCACTATTTATTTTTAAAAGTGATTTAAGAGGTACTGTATGGTACCAATTCTAGTAGTTGACTTATTTTCAGTATAAAAGTTTTCAAAAAACTTATTGCCACCACTATATATTGTTTTAAAAAAATGGAAAATGGAAGCTTGTCTATTATGGATTTAATGTCGAAAATCATTTTGGAATACTATTTCAGAAAAATTAAAATTTGTGTTTTATGAAATGTTATATTATTACCAGATTTGATGATGCACAAATAAATTGTTATAGCAAATGCTTTACTATGAGCTTTATGATTGTATAGGTATATTGTAGATATATGTTATGAAAAGTTCAATTTTTTTTGTAAACTGATTACATTCATTGAGCTAGTTTAGCTCACCTTTATTTTTATGTTTTTAAACAAACCACCCCAGGTATGTGTACAACTTAATTAGGACTTCGTCACATGATTAGTTGTATTGTTGGGTGCTATTATGTTTGTGTTATTTTTGCTATGCATGTGATATGTTTTAAATTATTCTACAAAAGGTTCAAAAGTGTGATCTTGTAAATGTTTGTGGGATTGTAAATATCTTTTACTTAATGAACTATAAGGGCTGCAATCCTCATTAAAGTTTTTTAAATGCTGAGAATTATAAGTTTGTGATTGCTTATGATGTAGACTTGAGGTCCCATTTTAGAAGTTGAGATGAATATGAAATATTAGAAGTGTTTTAAATTGTGTTACGCAGGTTTTTTAAAAATTTTGAGAATGTCCAAATGCAATCTTTATGCTACCAAAATTTTCAAAAAATGATAGAAAAAATTTTCCACTATTTTTTGCGCTTTTAATTATTAAAGTATGAAACGTTTTTAACAGTTGAACAAATTGACTTTGCGGGAACCTTTCAATTGAGTTAGATATTGATTGGAGGGCTATCGTGGTGTCACCGAGAAGGTTGAACTTGGGTTATGGAAGGAGAACTCTAGGATGGGTCCTTTCACTAAAAAAGGATAATAATGTTAGGAATTTATTACAAATAATTGAAGATAGAAAAATAAAGATAATTGATGTTCATTTAAATAGAGAGAAGTATCCTAAGAGAGAAGTATCCTAAGTTATGCACACTTATTGAACCTTCAATAGACAATTATATTGAGGTAATTAAGGATAATGATGGCCTAATGTATACTGATGTAGGCTTTGAAGAAGTTACTATAGCCATACCTATTGAGGAACTCGTAGAGGCACCCATATATTCACCTATTAGATCAACCACCGAAGTAGACACTGAAGCATCAAATAAATTAGATGACCTAAGATATAATGAAAATAGTGAATAAAATTCAGTTAGTTAGGGTATTCAAGTGAAGAAATTACAAATGAACTATTTTAATGTGGTATAGAATACGAATTTCCTAACATGGGTTAGTGGATATTAGATGCTTAAAATATTGATTTAGATGGAAATGAGATTGAACTTCATAACGAAGATACTGGTAGCCTAGAAGGAATTTCAAAAGATGAGAAGAAAGTTTAAATGAAGAGAAGATTTTTTAGAAGTAGGGCATGATCTTTTTATTTTATTAATACTTTTAGAAAGGCTTTGAAGAATATGAGTATCCAAATGGGCTTTGAATATATATATGTGAAAAATGTGAGGTCAAGAGTTACTATAGCGTATGCAAGCTTTAGATAAGATAGGCATGCACTTTAGAATAAGACATTCTAAGACACCCATTCTTATAGTAGAATAATTAATAATAAGAAGATTAGTGTTTTTCTGAAAAACTAAAAAGAAACTTTTATTTATCAAAATAAGAGATACAGCTTACAAAGAACCCATCCAATTGAGAATGGAAAAATGTTGTCGTTGGGTTTTAATAAATTATTCCTTAAAAAGTCTTAACATAACTAACATGAAGATTGTTGAGAATTATTGCTTTCCTTTTTTGATAATTTTGTTAGGTTTTAGAGCACTCTCACCCTTACATGGATTCTGTTACTGATTACTAGAGGGACAATTATTGTGGACCTTAGAGATGGAGCTTTTTATCGTATCCTAAGTATGATCCTCTTCCTTTTATTGATCTTTCATAAACTATCCTTCCTTTTCCTTTATAAGGCCTATAAAAGGTTATAAAATAGTCTGATTATAATCCCTACTCAATCATCCTCTATAATGGCATCTTAATAGTTGTTTTGCGTAAATATAGGTGTTTTATGATTTTTTGGAGAAGGTCGGACTTGAATCTATCTAGAGACAGATAATGGTTTTTAGACATTCTTACATTGCACTCCTCCCATAAACTAGGCATCAGGTAAACCAAAACTATACTGAAGATTTCTTTATCTATTTTAGATGCATGACTGATTTTGCAACACTAGTGGATTGTCTATATCCAAAATGTTTTGGAGGCCTAATTCTACATCTTTGAATGATGTAAAGCTACATCTTAGTAAAAAAATTATAGTTAAAAAAGATGTGGTCGAGGTCTTCATTTCTTTTTTACACAGCACATATCTAACGGGGATGTATAGGAATTTAGCTACTCTATTACTAGTAAGGACTTCACCTTTAATAGCTAGCCATAGGGTATATGATGTCCTTGGGAGATCATAACCTTCCCATACTAAGTGGAACTATCCCACTTTAGGAGCATTAATCCAAAATAGTTCCTTTAAGGACTTGTTAGGATGAGTGTCTCTAGTAGAACCCCTCAAGATAATTAAGTCCTTTTTCAGGATCAAGGGGTGATTAAATAGGATTTGAGTTATAGCCAAACATAAAGGGAGGTTTACCAAGCTTATTTTATTATAAAGGACTGAGTGAACTGCAACATCCTCTTAGAACGTAGCTTTAAGAGGTAACAGGTACTGTTTGGTATTTAAAACACCAAAAAGCGACCAATGTTTTTTTCCAGAATCTAGTAGTTTTCCCAACACCAACCTGGTATTGAATCTTTTCCTTAATAGAGCTTCTAATTTTGAGAATATTGAGGAAGGTGGTAGGGGTATTGTTAAGGGTCTAGAGGGTCTAGAAATGCCTATCCTTGATGTAATAGTTGCTGACCCATTGTACCCATTATGAATTTTCATCCTTGATGAGTCTATAGGATTTGTGGCAATCAATGATTTGTGAATTACCTTAATAGGTATAAAACCCAGTCCCTTTTACCTTTTGGGGGTACATACTTTACTCTAATTTACTTTAGAATTCAATGCTACCTCTGTTCCCTCATTCCATAGGAAAATTCTAAAGGTCTTTTCAATCTGTTTGAAAATAGAGCCTGGGACTGATAAATGAGATACCTAGAAGACATATAGGGAGATTAAAATTAAGGAAATTAGTTTATCCTTTCCAACCATTTGTAAAGATTTGGAAGTCCAGCCTAGTAATCTTCCATCTATCTTCTCCATAATAAGTTTGAACTTCACTACCCTTGATTTTCTTGTTGAAATAGGAATCCCCAGATAATTTAAATGCGATTGATAGATTTTGATACCAGTAATACTTTATAACCATAGGCCCATAGGGTGTGCCTTTCTTAATAAGTAGATGCCACTTTTCGCATAATTGCCTTGCAATCATAATAATCTACTGAACATCTTAATAGTTATGATCAAGGTGGCAACAAAATTGCTATCAACTCTTAAGAATAGTAATAGTTCATTAGTAAAGCTTAAGATGAACATTTATTCTTTTCTACACTTGATGTGATACATAAAGTCAGTAGATCTCTCCACTTCCCTTCAACTTAGTCTATTTAAGATTTCCATGGCTACTGTGAATAGGTAAGGGGATGTAGGATACCCTTGCTTTAATCCCTTGCAACTTTAGTGATACACTTTTCAATCCATTAAATATAAACCTCACGAAAATTAAAAGCTCTCAGTCTATTGAGAATGAATTGCCAATTTATGAGTCATAGGCTTTTCAAAAGTCAATTTTTAGAGTCCAAATTTTGCTACTACTCTTTCTATTATAAGTTTTCAATAACTCTTGAACAATGTGGATATTGTCACTTATACACCTTCTTGGAATGTATGCACCCTGTTGCTCCCCAATGTGATTAGGCAATACTAACCTGAGTCTATCAGTTAAAATCTTTACAATTATTTTGTAAACTATGTTGCAGCAAGCCATGGGCCTATAGTGTGTGACTGATCTTTATTCGTTACCTTTGGGGATTAAGGTTATGAAGGTATAGTTTACTTCCTTTAGCATTTTCCCCTCTCTAAAAACTCCTTAGTAGTCTGCTTACTGGTTTCACTAACCATATTCCATGCCTTCTAAAAGAAGAAGGCTTTCATTCCATTAGCCCAAGTTCTTTTTAAGGGTTTAGGGATATAAGGCTTCTGTGAAATTCCTCCTTGGATATAGGTTGGGAAAAACATGTTCTCCTCTACAGACAATTGATCTTTCACTACTTCCTTGAGCAGAGTAACCAAAGAAGTGGCATTCAAAAGCTAACCTAGAGTGTTAAAGTAGAAACCCACAACTTCCTCCATAATTCTATTCTGACCAGTTATTAAGGTACCATTATTTTGAAGGATAGTAATTCTGTTTGAGACCTTTCTTCCTGCCACTTTTCTATAAAAGAACTTTATGCTCCTGTCCCTTTTCATTAACTAGGAGACTCTTAACCTCTTTTTGTTCAATTATAACTCATAGCTAAGTACCTATGAGTACTCTCTTAAAGCTTACCTTTCCTTCATCATTAAGATAGGGTTAACTGGATTCTAGTAGATTTTAATATAGTCTTGAGTTAATTTTGACTTATAAAGCTCCAGTAGGACTTTTGTGGCACCAATTCTATCCTTGTTTAATTTTTTGAGCTCATCCTTTATGCTCCTCAACTTTCTAGAATATATATACTATTTATTACAATAGAAATCTCTCTGTAATACTCTCAGTATGGCACTTTAAACCCCTCAACCTCTGTGAGATGCTTGTTGAATATGAATGGGAATTTTATGCATTCTCTGGAGTGACAAATGTGAACAATAATAGGAGAATGATTAGAGAAAATAGAGTTTCTAAATGATACCATGCTTTGAGGGAAATTCTGTAACCATTTCAGATTGACTATGCTTTTGTCTAACTTCTTTCTGAGGTTCCATTCACCTTGTCATTTATTGCTCGAGGTAAATAAGTTACCCTCATAAGGCAAGTCTAATAGTTGGGTTTCCCTTATATGTAACCTCATATCATCAATGTAGATTCTAGTGCACACATTGCCTTCAGTCAAATTTAGATCTCTTGTAACATTGAAATCATAAATAGCTAACTATAGCTCTTGCATGTTGGTTTTTATTTCCTTTAGCTTATTCCATAGGGGTTCATTAGACCCATAAATTATACTGATAGATCACTCAAACTATTCTTGTAAGCTTCTTAGCTTGATGTGAATCATTTATGCATAATTGCATGTTTAGAATGTTAACATCCTTTACATTATAGAGATGTAGGATTCTCCCATTATGGTGTTAAATATAATTGACAATCATTTTCCACTTATTGTGCAAAAGATTGAGGAGATTGGATTTATCCTTCTTAATTTTGGATTCAAGATACCAAAAATTCTCGGTTTATTCCCCTTTATGAACTCAAAGTTACATTGCTTCTTTGTGGTGGAACTAAGACCTTTCACATTCCATGTAACAACTTTCATGTTTCCCCAGTTAAAGAGGTTGTCCTCTTCTTCATAATTGATTTCTTTTTTTATCTGTAGGTCCTTCTACCTATCAAGCTAAATAGAATTTTGTGAACTTATCTGAATAGGTTATAGTTGATTACAAGTATTGCTATCCTCCTTACTAATGGGTGTGGGGCTAGAGGAATTTCCTTCTTATGCCTTTGGCCCTTCTAGTTTAACTCATATAAACTTTTTTCTTCCACTAACTTGTTTTGTTCCACCCTAGTTTTTAGGGTTTGATGTCTTAGTACTCCATCAACATTATGACTTCCCTCTCCCACAAGCTCTAAATAGTCTCCATTCTTGAATATTCTTCCTGTAGAATTTTAAATTCTGGTCACCTTTGGTTTAGGCTTCTAGGAAAAAATTACTTTGACTATGTCCTGAACCATTTCCATATTGCTATTGAACTTTTTGATAGGGATTTCCTCAGGAAGATCATTTTTTAGTTAACTAAGATGTAGATTCTAGCATAATTTATGCATTTGACCTCAATTGTAACTTATTCTAGGCATATAGGTTTCCCTATGTAACTTGTTAAATATCTTAAACCAATTTGTGTCCAATATTCTAGTGCAATGCCTTATATGCATTCACAGATGAGGATCTTTGCATATTTGATGTCTATATTCTCAAAGCCAGGTTTCCATGTCTGAAGGAACAATGGATTGTTCTAAATTTTTGAAGGACTGTCCTCAACAATCTTCAATGCTTAGTGTTTATTGGAGAACTTAAAAATGAAAGTATCCTCCTCATTAATGAGTATTTCTACAAGCCCATAATTTCTCTTGTTTGTAGTAACCTATGCCTTCATAGTAGGGAATGACACTCTCTTATCTAGGAAGAAACCAATCACAGTCGCTAACCTTCTATCAATACCTTCTTTTAAGACTTTAATACGAGGTGCTAATATATGTTGTTTCTGGGTGAAGGATTATGGTGGATAGAACAACTTGGAGTTAGATTTTGAATCCCCCAACACTTGAGTCCAAGTAAATCTAGCTTCAGGGGATGGTTGCTGATCTGAGATTAACTTAACTGGTTCAATGTTTTCAGGGTGAGGTGGATCATCTGAAGCAATCTTAGGGCTAGGTTTTGGGGACAAGGGTGGAAAATCATCTTTGATGCACTATTTAAGGTCTGTTATATTAAGAGTAGGAGGTGTTGTCAAGCTACTGGTTCAAAGTTCAAATAAGTCCTGAAACAATAACTTCTTTTTAATGGAAATACCAAGTTTACCTTTTACAGAGGTCTAAGGTTGGCATCCACAAAAGGTCGCAATAGTAAAGAGGTTCATCTCGGAGAATGGACCAAGTCAGAGGTATAAGAGGATTGAAGGGGTAAGGTAAGAATCTAAAGTTCAAAGAAGACTGTTGAGGCTGGGTGGAAAGAACTGGATAGGGAATGAAAGGGGAAGAGGGATGAGACTCTCTCTCTCTCTCTAAATTCTCTCACACCAATAACCTTTGATTGTCTATTTTATTATTAGATGTTTATTACTAATAAAAATGTGACACACTTTTGGGAGAGTCCTTGCTGGGATATTTTAGGGTTAAAAAGGGTTGTTTTCTGATATTAACAATAAGAGATTTTTAAATTAAAGCTTATAAAGTGAACAGGTTGATGAAGCCCTCAAAATTAACTTTTGATTCACTAAATAATTGTGGTAGTCATAGAACTAGGTCGAATTTAAAGAGAACTAAATATCAGTTTCTTAAGTTCAATTGAAAAAATAGGGTAGCGTATATGATTAATTAACTAACAAACTAAAATTAACAAGAAATTATAAATCAACTGAATATAAAAGTGAAAATTCAATTTTACTTAATTAGGGAAAGATCTCATCCAATTATAACTTTGATCATTGGTCTAAGATGAATAATTTTTACAAATAAATTAGTTAGTTTGAATCTTATTATGATAGTCATAATAAGTCTCAATTCCTAAATTAATTTATTGAGACTAGTATTTAAATCAAAACTTAACATTAATTGATTGGGTATGATAACATTCTATATCAACTAAATAATAGAAATAATCTTAGTGAAAAAGACAACCCTAAATTAAATAATTGAGATATATAAAACTATTTAATTTAGTTTTCTTGCTTCTCATAGGTTAAATTTGCAAATACATAAATAAAATACTTGCTACTTGTACCAATCATTTATGACAATTACGAATCACTGAACTCATAGATAGTGATATAATATTAAATTTTATATTATATTATCAGATTAATCATATTATTTACACATGAAATAGAAGAATGTGAAATAAGAAATACTTCAATCAAAATAAAATCTAGGTTTATAACAAAACCCCCTAAAGTTACAACTAGAAATTTGATTCCTTTTAAATTTGAATAGCCACTCTTGGCTATCTTTTCCTCACTAAAGATAGAAAAAGGAAGACAAAAAGACAAAGAAAAATAATAATGAATAATTTGTTCTTCCCTCTCCTCCACTATAATCTATGAATAATCTAGAGACTATGGTTGAAAAAAATTATAATCCCGATATAATAAGGTTGAATATAAATTCTCTTAATTAGACTAAACTTCCTAGATTGAGTTTGACTCCAAGCCTAATCTCATCTTATCAGTTTCAACAATCTATCATCTTTAACTCCATTTCTTCAAAATTCATGGCTTTAACAAATGATGATCCAATTATATATTTTTAACCAAATTTGGTCCAATCTTCACTTGCACCTCTTAAACCAAAATAAATATAAATTTTACTAGTTAAGTACCAAAATTAACTTAAAACAAAAGAGATAGCTTCAGTTATGATCTAGGCACATCCGATCAAATTCCCCCACATTTGAATCATGTTTATCCTTAAGCTTACATCAACTTAATATATCATTCATCCATTTAACTGCCTCTTATCCTCTTTCATATTGTCTAAAAATATCCTAAAAGTTAATATACATTAAAGGTTTTAGATTAAATAACAATTAAGAGAATAAACACCCATAAGATAATTTTTTAGAATGAAAGCAAGCATCTTAACAATTCCATCAAAATCAAATTAAACAAGACTTTAACACCCTCTCATGGATTTCAATATGTCCACTCAAAGTATTTAAGATTCATTAAATTCTTGAATAAAACATAGCAAATTATTTTTCTAAGCTTGCTCATGAATCATATCTCCACCACTAAAAAGTGTGAAATTAATGCATAAATCAAAGGGTTTTTAATAAGAACTATAGCATGGCTCAGGTAAAGGTATGAAAAAAATTAAGTTCAACAAACTAAAGGAATGCATAAACTTATCCACATAATTTTTAACTCAAATCGGTTTGAAATTCATTTGATTTAAACCACATAATTTTAATCACGTCATCATTTTTTCTTATTTTTCTTATTTTCATTTATTTTTCTTCTTCTTTTAAAACAAGAAACATCAAAGAGGATTTTTTTTCTATAATTCAAACTAAGAAATCAAAATTCTATAACTTGAATCAACTAATTTACTTTTTATGAAAATGGTTAAAATCTTATGCAAAGAAGCTATATACAATTCCTTTAATTTAAAGGCATAAAATTATTAAGAAAATTAATGAAAAGAAAGGTAGATGTGGCTTATAACAATGTTAATATGCAAGAAAATATAGGTCAAGGCTCAAGTTGGTTCTCTCTGAGTAAAAACTATGGTAGGCTTTTAGAGGCTAAAAATAGTTATTTCTAAGTGTCACTATCATCTCCATATATAAATTCACAAAAAAATGTGGTCTTAGAATGAATACAAGAGCCTAGTATAAACAAACTATGTCTAATAACACTCAACAAAGAAAAATAAAAGGATGTTTTCTAATTTAGGGACAATTTCTAAACAATAGTAAGAAAATTTAAGGTTGCGACAAGGAAAAATCACCACATATGAGTCATAGTATTCAAGAATCTAAACATAAATAAAAAATTTCAAGAAAGAAAAATAAAAACATATTTGAACATGATATAGAAACTAACTCTCCCCTATTACCTAAATCATATATTGTCTCTAATATATGCATAAAATGCTCACATTTAAAAAAATTAATTAACATAAAATAAGTGAAAGATCATAATACTCCCCTTAGTTATGAGCATCTGAAATTAAATGCACTACAATGTAAGTGGACAAAGAGTAGTCACCTTCATAAATTGGAGCAAAGCATCCAAATTATTATTTATTTTTGAAATTTTATGATCTAACCTCTCCAGCTAAAGATGATACTTATGTCGAATAAATGTTATTGGAAAAATAGAGGTTGCTAAACATCTGAATCCTTGCGATGATGCGGAAGTGAACTTCCTTAAAGGAAATCATATGACACAAAATGAAATTACCTCTTCTTTTTCTCAATCAACTTCGTCTTGCGTAAATAAGCATCATCCAAAAGTTCCATCTCGTAAGCTACATGCATACTATTGTTAGCAATATCAAGCAAGTTAAGATTAATAGCCAATTGAGTAATCAAAGAACCAAGACACAAATTATTTTTACATGATAAAACATTGTTAAATAGTAAAGCTAACCAAGCACCCAAATTAATATGAACCTTATGTACCACGCATCAAATAAAGAATAATTCATCTTTAGTACATGTATAAGTTGTAGCCTCAAATAGATCCATTCAAGTTCTTTAAGAAAGCTTCCTCTAGATTGACTTGGATGATACACAAGCTTATCAAAGGACATTGTTTTCCAAACTTCTAAAGGATTAGAATCACCATAGTTCATAATAGATTCCTTATAATAGGTGAAATTGGCATATTCATCAATTATAAACCGTAAGGCTAAATTGAACTTAGTGATATTTTCTTTAAATTCTTTACCTATTAATCGATATTTTACAATATTATGACTACTTAGAATGAAAATTTCAAGTTTACCAAATTTAAAATAGTATAAAAACCCTATCTAATTCAATAAATATTAGGTTTCCAATTCACACAAGTTTTCTCTAACTCATATCATCAATCAAAGCATTAAAAGTTTCTTTGATATTCAACTCCTCTGAGGAAGGGTAATGCACATACTTAACTGAATTAGTTTGTTTGGTTTTAAGAGCAACATACCTCTGTTTCCTCTCTTTAGAATTGAAAGTAAGATTTCCATAAAAGTTAGACTCAAATGGTGGCAAAACAGACATACGTTTGGCCATCTTAGCAAGCTTCTGAGTACCACTAGTAGTTAGTATAGTCTTTGAAAGGTTTTTGTCATACTAGATTCATTGTAACTTTAGCATTTTATACTATTCAATTAGTACCTTTTATTCTCCTTATTGATATAATAGCTGTGAAAAAATAAACAAATCGTAGACAACAACTAGAGCAATCAATTAAGACCTAAAACAATTGTCACTAAAAGTGATAATACTAAGAAATAAATCACTAAGAAAAATAAAAACAACTAATATTAACTAAGAAAATAACTAAATAACTAAAATGACAGTATAAAAATTGAAAAAGAAAAAAACCTAAGTTCATAAGAGAAAAATGAAAAATAGAGAATGAATAAAATGGAAATAATTGATGAAGAGGTGGTAACAAATCATCGGTGACAATTGATCAGAGATGATAGTTAAGAGTTGATGATTGGAAGCTAATGACTAAAATTGACAGATGGTTAGAAACGACATAGAGAACATAATGTTGAACGCAGGATTTTTAGAGACGGGAAAGAATGGAGAGCAACACAAGGAGATGATGGACATATAAGAGGTGGTTACAACTAGAGGTTAACGGTTGTGAGGCTAATGACTGGCCAAAAATTAGCGACAAGGTGGATAACAACACGTGGAAGAAGACTTAAAGGAGGCTATGTAGAGAATATCGACGGCCAGTAAGAGGACCTAAAAAAAAGAATAAAAAATATTAGGGTTTTTTTTTGTATTTGTTGTTTTAATTAAAATGAAATATAAAAAGTCTTTAAAATTTCTAATGTTTTATTTATTTATTTATTTTATTTAAAAATTATCATTATTTCCTTATAACAAAACAATCTACTACTATTTATAAGACGTGATCTCACCTTATTCCTTTTGGTATTTCGAAGCTCATGGAATTCATTGGATGTGGATTGCCTATTAGATGTTGTTGTACTGGATGTGGAGGGTTGCAAATAACATGTGTTCGCAACTGTACCTAAGCTGAAGATCCTTACACGATGGTCCCTACCACCTACTACATGAAGATAGGTTTAACTCTCATCATCATTTTCAGACTGTTGAGACTGTCATTGAATGTTTTATTGTATTTGATCCTATCAGAAGGCAATATTTATGTTAATAAGTGATAATTATTAAGCATTAATATTAAAACATAAATTTCACATACATTTAGTTTTCTAAATCGGGTGTTGATGAAGGTTACACCATCATGCTTCTTAGTGTGCATATGCAAAAAGAGCTTATGGGGTGTAGGGTTCAAGCTCATAGACTTTTCCTACATCAGAATAAAATGTTATAAGTGAACTACAATTTTTAAAAATTTTGGCAGATTTTCCTCTATTTTTATGATATTTACCCCCTGTTGAGTAAAGAAAGTAACTCAAGAACACAGCTATAGATGGCACCAAATATTTATAACATTGTCATTCTCCATAATACACATATTTTTATTCCAAAATTCACACATCAAATTAAATTGAAATACATCAAAGTAAAAAAAATTAGAATATAAGTGTAAATTATAGATACTTACAAGTCCCTCTGCATGCTAATGGTAGGTAATAGATCCTTTAGTATGTAAGGGAAGATTCACTCCCCGCAGTCCTCCATATCTGTTGGTAGAATTACGCTTTGAAATAGACATTGCCTAAGGTGATGTCCAATACTGCTGCCAATGACTCCATATTTCTTCAAAAATATAAGGAGGACGTACATCAGTCTTGTGTATCATACCAACAGAGTCTCTATAACATATATGAGCTTGTCTCTCCCATACTTTATAAATAACTGCATCAAATTTAGAATCCCGTAAAAATTCTTTCTAAAAATCAAGAAAAACATAAAATAAGTACTTATAACCCACAATGTTTATCTAATTAATGTATAAAAATTAATTAAAAGATAAAAAAGATATATTTTGTTGTACCTCAAACTCCTAATAATAAAAATCCTTTGTCTCCTGAGAGATATTCTTCTATATATAACTTTCAAGATCAATCTTCTCTTTGAATTTGGATGTCATGTTTCTTAAGCACATTCTAGATAGAATCAACCTAATATAAAAACAAATAATTTTATACCATTTTTAAATTTAAACTTATAATTTAATTATAAACATATGGTGTTTCATTTATTTTCATTTACAGATTGTTGACAATTGTGATATAAGTTCTTCCATCAACTCCCTCAACTCCAGGCTAGAGGCTGCCTCCTTTATTCGCATCCTTTACCCTTGATATCTCTGTTAGTATATGGGTGGTGGATAGTGTAGTAGCAGGTACAGAAGGTGATGCCTCATCTGCAAGTGTAGTAACTGGAGGTACAACATCTAATTCGGTTGCAGTTGCAGAACGTGATGCTTCACCTGGACAGTAATTGGCTCCAAATCGTGGTCTGATCAATGTTGCTAATACCGTAGCGGACTTGGTACCGGATTGAGTTCTGGAACGGTACTGTACCGGTACCGGTTAATACCAGATACCGTTTCGGGTAATTTTTTAAATTTATGAAATAGTCCCTAAATTTTTTTAAAAATTACAAAATAGTACATTATCATATTATACAGTTGTACTCTATCTCCAAAAATCATAATAATAAATAATAATCCCAATTTAATTTAATTTATAAAATTAAATAATTATTAATAAATATAATTAAATTTAAATTATATTTTTAAAATATATAAATTTCAAATAAATTTTTATTTAATAGTTAAAAATATATAAAATAAATAT
>JANIIA010000006.1:55857822-55875763 GCA_027478495.1 Erythroxylum alaternifolium | reverse complement strand
TAACCGGGAAAATGTCATGAATGCATGTACAATCATTTACATGTGCAAAATTCACTATTCATGTGCATATATGAATGTATGAACATAGCAATAAAATTTTAATCTCTCCTAAACCGTTCCAATTTACTATTTTACCCTTCCCATAGGTGAGGGGATGTTACAAGGTATGTGTCCCAACTCCCTTTAAACTCCAAGACACAAGATCTAAGCATAGCCTCAAATGTCTGAATAGTTCTCTCTAACTGACCATTCGTCTGAGGGTGAAAGGTAGTGCTAAACTTTAAGTGTGTACCTAAGGCTTTTCGTAAGTTGGGCCAAATTTTTGATGTAAACCTAAGGTCACAGTGAGACAATAAAAATTGGCATACCATGGAGTCTCACTATCTCATCCACATTTAGCTGGGCTAACTTGTTTAAGGATAATCATTCTTAATTGGAAAGAAAATGTGCAGACTTTGTTAACCTATCTACTATCACCCATATAGCATCATACCCCTTCTAACTCTATGGAAGTCCTATAACAAAATCTATAGTAATATTTTCCCACTTCCATTTTGGGATAAGGAGGGGTTGCATTAATTCTGATGTTTTTCTTTTACTTACTGACAAGTTAGACACTTAGAAACAAAGTCTGCTATTTCCTTCTTCATCCCTCTCCACTAATAGTACTTTTTGAGAATGTGGTACATTTTTGTGCTACCTGGATGCATAGCATAAGCTAAGGAGTGAGCTTCCTCTAAGATCTCTTTCTTTAAGTTTCCAATATCTGGTATAGATAATCGTTACCCCATTATCACTGTACCATCTTCCTTAACTGTAAGATCTGTTTTCTACCAAGCCTCATCTTTGGTCTTCAACTTCATCAACTGTGGATCTTGTTTTTGTCCCTCTCTAATCCGATCCACCAAGGTGGGATGAACGTGAAAGGTAGCATTTAATGCTGTTGAACCTGTCATATCCAATTTCACTCCTAGAGACCTTATTTCCAAGAGAAGTGGAAGATGTACCGTCTTTAGTTGCACTATCGAACTAGTAGGTCTCTTACTTAAGGCATCTGCCACTATATTAGCTTTTCTAGGATGGTACTCTATTATATAATCATAATCTTTTATTAACTCCAACCACGACCTCTGCCTCATGTTTAGTTCCTTTTGAGTAAAAAAATATTGCAGGCTCTTATGATCGGTGAAAATCCCATAGGGAACACTATATAAGTAATCCCTCCGTATTCTTAATGCAAAAACTAAAGCTGCTAATTATAAATCATAGGTAAGTTAGTTCTGTTCATGCTTCTTCAATTGCTTAGAAGTATAGGCTACAACCTTATCATTCTGTATAAGTACACACCCTAATCCCAGTCTTGAGACATCACTATACACTACAAATCCATCAGTCCCTGTTGGTTATGTGAGTACAGGGGCTGTTGTCAGCCTTTCTTTCAATTCATCAAAACTTCAGTTACAAAAATCTGACCAGTTAAACTTCTCCACTTTTTGCATCAACTTGGTCAGTGGACTTGCTATTCTGGAAAATCCTTCAACGAATTTTCCATAATAGCCTACCAATCTAATAAAAATCTTGACTTTTGTCACACTAGTGGGAGGTTTCCAATTAGTAACAACTTCAATCTTTTAGGGATCTACCCTATGTCCTTCAGCTGAGATAACATGACCTAAGAAAGTAACCTTATCAAGCCAAAACTGACACTTACTGAACTTAGCATATAACTGGTGCTCTTTTAGGGTTTATAGTACAATTCGAAGGTGTTAATAAACACAATCACAAACTTATCTAGGTACTCTCAAAACACCCTATTCATCAATAAAAGCAGCTGGTGCATTCATTAATCCAAAGGACATATCAAAAAATTCACAATGTTTGTACCTTATTTTAAAGGCAATTTTTGGAACGTCTTCGCTGTAGACTTTCAAATGATGATAACCTGATCTTAGATCTATCTGTGAATACACCTTGGATCCCTATAGCTGATCGAATAAATCATAAATCCTTAGGAGCAGATATTGGTTATGAACTGTCACTCTATTCAGCTATCTGTAGTCGATACATAACCTTAAACTCCTTTCCTTCTTTTTCATGAATAAGACTAGAGCCCCATATAGAGAAGTGTTGGGTCTTACAAAACCCTTATCTAACAATTCCTCCATTTACACTTTCAATTCCTTTAACTCCACTGGAGCCATTTTGTATAGAGTAATTGAAATCGGTTAGCTTTTCGGTGGTATATCTATCTCAAACTCTTATCCTATCTGGGGGTAATCTTGGAAGATCCTCTAAAAATATGTCAGGAAACTCCTTGATCACCGAAATATCTCGAAGTTGAATCTAATTACTAGTTTGTTCAATCATATAAGACAAATGTCCCTGGCATCCTTTATGGAGCATTCTATTAGCTACCATGGAAGTCACAATACTAGCAGAAAGAACTTTTTGTAATCCACAAAATATCACCTCTGGTTTCCCTAATCAACTCAGCCTCCTTTTTGAAACAATCCATCACTACACAATGTGTGGATAATCAATTCATTCTGAAAATAACTTCAAAATCTCAATTATCCACTATGATAAGGTTTGTTGGGAATTCCTTACCTCCAATCAGTATTTTACTATCTACGAACACTCTTTTAGCAAAGACTAAGTTCCCAGCTAGTATAGAAACTACTACCCCAATGTCTAATAACTGAGGCTCATTACTCAATTTTGTAGAAAAATACATAGACATGAAAGAATGTGTAGCAACATGATCAATTAAATCATATGCATCATGATCAAAAATAGTAATCATACTGGTGACTACCTCTGGTGTGGCATCGGCCTCCTACTAAGTGATTGCAAAAACTTAGGCTTGTGTATGAGGTCTACCTGCCTGCCCTGTAAGGGCTGCTCCCTTACCCCAAAAACCTCTGCGAGATCTAGTAAAACTCGACCCTTTGGTCTGAGAACCTTAAGTGCTCTGCTTATAACCCCCTCTAGCTTATGGAGGTGTTGAAGATCTAACCAGTGACTTCTCTGTGGTGACTAACTGTGGACGATCTCTGATGAAATAATCCCTGACCACAATGGTAGCAAGTTTTCATATCCATCCGACACTCACCTAAATGTCTTTTTCCACAAGTAAAACACTCTGGCACTAGGCTCCTACTATTACAGGAGTCTCTGGGCCTAGTGGGTGACCCAAAAGATCCCTGATTGGATGATCCGCCTCTATTAAACCTCTTGTCACTACTCTATCTTGACTTATTTTTCTTGACTGAACCTTGAGATGAACTAACTGGTGCATTACGCTTTTTGTTCTAGTCTTGAAACTCTAAGTGATTGCTATTGCATTTCTCTCCATTTTTATTACAGCGTCAACTAATTCCCTATAGTGTGTTTGTGAAGCCAATGATAGGTGAATCTGTATTCTAGGACTAAAGCCTGTTACAAACCTCTTGCACTTATGCCCTTCACTATTAGCAATAAACAACACACTTCTAACAAGTTCTGAAAATCTCTTCTCATAATCTGTCATTGATTTCAAACCTTACTTTAGATGAAAGAATTCCTTTACCTTTGCATCCCTATAACTCTGTGGGTAGAATCTTTCTGTGAACTCTCGCTAAAATTCTACCCAAGATACCCCATCTGTATGTTGTCTCTCAATGGCATCCCACCAATCTTTAACCTTATCCTCGAGGAGGAATGTGTAGAACATAACTCTCTACTCATCTATGCATCTGATAACTCTATATATCTTTGTGACCCGATTAAACCATATGGGTGCACTCTCGGGATCTCCACTCCTGTTAAAAGTCTTGGTGCCTAATTTATAGATGCGCTCAATCGAGCATCTAGAAGCTTCCACACTAAAACTCATTTCGGTTAGTTCCACTGACACTGACAATTGGGACTATGGTTGATTCATGGAGGCACTTGCTAAATCTAGAATATGAGTCACCTCCTTAGGTGCAGGAGCAATTGGAATGGCTCTCTTGGGATGCCCATAGCCTCGTCAATGCATCATGCTGTGTATTCGAGAAAAATGTAATGTGTAAAACTTTCAGTTTATGAAATCATATGCATGTAAATCACAACATTTTATTGATCATCTCACTTTTAAAACAATGTAAAAACCTTAAATCACAAAGGAGGCAACCTATTTTAAAAAGTTAGGCTCTGATGCCATCACTGACAGGCCCCTATCCTGAAATGACTAGGCAACCTGCCCAACTCTCTATAGTGACTCTCCAGTCGATATCTGAGTTAGCTAGAAAGCTCCCGTGAAGCTAAGCCTATTGCCCTTGTTAAGGAAAAGCTTCAATTCACAATAAGAAATGTAAATAGTAAAGTTTTGTTTTTCAGTTTAATAAAAATTTCAGCGGCACAAAGACTATATTTTGACATCCCAAAAATTTTAAAGTCCCTGTAAAAGTTCAAAACTCTTCTATTATCACATCAATTTCTCAACTCCAAATTGTGGGCTTCTAATCCACTCACATGCAGTCTCAAATAATTACATCAATAAACTTTGAAAAGCTAAAACAGCATTATACATCCCATTTAAAAACCATTATACACATCCATTCTTTATATAAATTTACTTTTCCAAAATATGTTCAAAGATATGCAACAGTTCTCAAAAATATGTACAAGGAAAAATAAAAATGCCTACACATCAGCACTCGAGGAAGTTGACTACTAGCAAGGTGGAGTCCCAGCTACTGAAGCCCCTGAGCGTGCACCTGGTAGGTTTTATTTAAAAAATAGAAAATAAAGGGAAGCTAAACAAGCTAAGTGAGTGTTATTGGTTTTTAATAAAAATCATTTATATAAACATTAACCTCCATAAAAGAAAACAATTTCTTTTCTTTTCAAGTAATAATCAATGTTCTTACAAAACACACTCTTTTCTTTTCATAAGTTCAATGCATACGTAAAACAAAACATGTATATTTTTCTAAGAACAAGTTCCACTTTTCTTGTAAAGTAAGCGGTGATGGCAAACAATACTTTCATGGACGTTGTTTTAAAACACAGTCTATCAATAATTTTCTTTACGTATGGTACCCTTAGGTGTAAGGCCATGGAGCTGGTTCTGCATCACTTACCCATGCCTAGTTAACCTTTATATATCAATTGTTATGAAGCTAGTTCTGCATCGTCATAATGATGCTAACACTATATATAAATCAGTAGTTACGAAACTAGTTCTGCATCGCTTACCTGTAAAAATGCTAGCACAATATATACTCTATAAGCGTAGAGGGCAACTCACAGGACATACTGATGACACAACACCACCCATGTTAGTAATAGACGCCCCCTAAACACTACCATGCACGTTAAGACGCACTTTGATATAATCCTATGTATAATGACCTAACGATGTACCATAGGTTAAATCACAATTAATACATGAGCACGCCTCATTTCAATACCAATTAAAAACATATTCAAAATCCATTTCTACGCCAATTCAAAGTATATGTAAATTTCAATTCAATGCCAATTCAAAGCATGTGTACATCTCATTAGTTTCTAAGTGCATTCAAAACTCAATTCAATGGTAAATCAAAGCAGACGTAAATCTCACAAAGATTAACTTTTAAATTCAAGTAATAGCACTAATGAAATTATTCATAAACGTACTTTTCATTGTAAGGTTAAAATCATCTTTACAACAATCAATTTAAAGGTATGCTCACTGTTTATCATCTATTGTTAACCAACCTCCCTTGTTTGGTGCTTTTTATTTATTAGTCTAAGTCTACAGTGACAACAAAACTTTATGGTCTTACTTAGCTATAAGGGAGACCATTGAAGGGTTCCTAAAATATGCCAAGTACATCCATAACTTACCACCTTGTTTTACAAATTTTATAACAAAGGGCTTAGCCAAAATTTTAGCATTTAGTAAGATTAAAATTATGGTTTCTTTTCATTCAACCATTGAACAACTTCTATGATTTATACATATTGTCTTCTTTCCATTTAAATAACGTACATAGTATTTACCTACTTTTTTCCTTACATTGATCCATTGAACTACGTACAAAATACATACTGCTATTAAACAGCCATTAAGTCATATGTATAGCATTTACATGCTTCCAATTAATACCCATTGAATAACATTCATAAGACATGGATATACATGCTTCTTTCCTCTCCATTTACCATGTTGTTTTTTTCTTCATTCAACCATGCCTCCATTTGTTCCTTAATTTTCACATATCAAACATTCAAATTTGGTTCTAAATTCTTCTATACATTTGTTTTCCTATGTCTCTAGTTTCCATATGATAAAAAATCATACCATTTCACCTTCAAAATTATGAAAAACGTACCAAGCTGCTTCAAAATAGGGATAATATTAGGTTACCATAATCAATCTCAATTTTCAATATCATTTAACTAGAATTATATTTAGGTCTCTTATATATACTTTTAGTACTATGTCTTAGGTTTCATTTTATAGTTGGAATCGCCCAATTTGGAATTCTATAGACTAAGTTATAGCTAAAACACTAGGACTGTTCAAGGAAAATGAGAATCTTAATACAAAATTTCACTAAACATAGTTAGGAAAACATACCACTTTCTTCAAATCATGCTCAAACATTCACACAATTCAAAAGGAAATTCATGTTTCTAGCTTAAGCATTCACGTGACTAGCTAAAAAGGATGGAAAAGAGTGGTTTAACATACCTAAAATTAGATGGTAATGTGCTACCCATCTTTTCCCTACATGTAGTAGGCGTTGATGGAGGTGTTGTCCATGGATGGAGCCTTAAACAACATGCTGAATTTATTTCCAAAAGGCAGTAACTTGGAAGACCTAAGTTTGAAGGGAACAGCTTCAATTATTCTTAATTAATTCTAGTCTAAAGGAGAGCTAAAGTTTTAGTGGAATAAAGGTGGAGTAGCTCCCATCATCTTTTTTTTACACGCTACAGGTTGTTGGAAGTTATCCATACGTTGCAAACTTAACTTCCAACAGTTGTCCATTGTTTTATCCCTCACCATCTTTGTTTAATTAAGCCGTTAATCCCTTGTATCATCCACGACAATACTTGTCTCCCATATATAACAAGTTATTCTTATTTTGTCTCACAAAAATTACACATATCCACACTATGAATTGGTCTCTCATGTAAAGAATTTTATGTCCCTCACATCTACTCCTTTGTAAATGTGACAACATAAGATTTTCATGCATTCTTGTTCCAAAATAATCAAAACTTCTTCATGTACATGACAACTACCATTTAAGGCCCATTCACATGTACATGTATTATTTCTTGTCTAAAATAATTTAGCGGCTTAAGAAAAATCTGTCCAATTTCGGTAGAAATTTCATTTCTACTTAATAACATGTTACACCTAAATACATCAACATATAAGTTGGATCAACTTACTTTAAGTATCTATAACTATGGTTGATTCTTATTTCCTTATGTTTAAGCCCTATAATACTTCAAATTTACGCTACAATAATTTAAATAAAGGTCAATCTTGATATATCATAAATATGTTCGATTGAATTTATTTTTGATCCATTTCTATACCAGTCAACTCCAATATTTTTTGACTATCATTTGATTTTAATACTTGTAATTCAAGGTTAGGTTCCTAATTCACCTTTTAGTAAAAATAAAATTTACATTCACCTGAAAACATCATTCACACGAAATGAAATTTTATAGACACGTGAAAAGAAAAGTTTGGGGTTTTATATAGTAAAAACTTCAAACTATAGGGCATAGATAAATTTTTTTAAAAATAATTTATTTAAGGTTTAGTAGCTTCAGATTAGGGAGATTTGGTACTAAGTTTGACAACACACCTAGAGGAGAAGAAGAAAAGAGGGAAGAATGAGGGAAAAAATGGCTTAGAGGAAAAAGAAGACTTGATTTCCAAAAATAGGTAAATGGGATAGCATCCCTTCCTAAACCTCTCTTGAAAAGTTTTTGTGCAATAATTTTGGGAAAAAATTTGAAAGATTAATCTTTCATGTTAGTTTTATATGATATATATATAAGGGTGTAAAAGTGTATAAGGAATTATGGTTTAGTTTGTGAGATATTGGTTAATAAATGTATCTATTCTGTTTTAGACATGAATGACTGAGTTGTTTTGCTCTAATTATTGTGGGTCAAGCGTTGCGAATATGACAAAGTGTAAAACATAAAATTTGTAAATACACATGTCTAGTTTATTTCCATAAAAATGAAAGTGCCAAGATTTTACAAGTTAAACTAATATATCCACCAGGACTAAAATTGAGTCTAGGATTATAACCATGATTTGAGTGTTCCGAGAACTAATTTGGAAGTTATTTAAAACATGAAAGTTATAGATTTAGACTTTGGGTAATTTTTTTAAAATATGTTTTGGATAAATACATGATGGATTGAGATATTTAACTTATTTACCATAGGATTTTCAAGATATTGTGACATCATATGTGATATATTGATGGGAGCCAGTTTTAGGTAATGTACAAATTGAATTTGGAAAGATGTTCAACACGAAAATTTTATATATCTATGTGAATAATAATTTTGAAAATTTTATAGTTTATATCTGAATGATTTTCAAGTTATACTTGTTGAGAATTTATTTCTATGGGTAAATTTTGTAATTATAGTGAGTCATTGTGGATGTCTCATCAAAAGCTTGTTTATATGAATTAAGAGAGTTGCTTAAAATGGATAGTGTAGGAAATATGTGGATACTTATGATAACTTTGTTAAGTTGTCAATGCTTTTATGTATGAATATTGTCTTGATTGTTAAATTGTGTTGAAATTTTGTAGTATGTGCCTTGAACTTTTTGGTAGAGTGGAAATTGGTTATTTTTTAAAGATATGTAGTGAAGTGAAGTGACCTCTATGGAAAAACTGATGATAAATAAAATGAATGAATGACCTAAGTGAGGTGATTAAATTAAAAATTTTTAAACAAAGACCTAAGTGAGGCGGCTTAGGCAAAAGACCAAAGTAAGGCGACTTAGGCAAATTTTGTAATGCCAGACTCTTCGAGCCCTTTGTATTGGTCTATACTTGGCGATACTACTATATTGATATATCCATAGTTGTATATGAGTTCAAAAATGTATTTCAATCCTTTCGGTATTTATGCTAGTGATATATAATGTTATATGCCCTTACATGAACTTAGAGTTCATTGGTATGCGAAATCTTGGGGATTTCTGAGATATAAACTTCTAAGTGCGTAAAATCCATTCCATTGGATGGATATGACCATGGTAGCCAAGTTAAATGTGTTCTAATGCCTTAGAGGTGATTAGACATTATTTATAGACTTACTGGACACTTAGAAAGCTTAATTTGAAAAGTTGATGTAAATAAGGGCTTATTTACAACCTGTTAAAAGTTAAGGGACTTAAATGTAATTTTTCAATTCTTGGAGGACCAATATGTAATTTTATAAAGTTAAGGGTTTAATTATAATTTTCAAAAGTTCGGGGACCAAAATGAAATAAAAATTTGGGTCATTCTTAAATCTTAGGCTTAATTGCAAATTTAGGAAAAGTTTGAAGGGTATAATGGTAATTTCACATAACTAAGGGCAAAAAGGTAAATTCACCATGTTTGGTCAAAAAGGAGTCAAATTTTGTACCATTTTCCTTGTGTGGCCATGCTTCCCACCATAAAACATTAAAAAAACTTTGTTTTTAATTAAAAGAAAGGAAAAGAAAAGAGAACGGAGGAGTAGAAGAAGAATTTTTGGTCATCACCAAATTTCCACCATTCTTTTGATTTTCCACCCTAAACCAATGTGTTCTAAGTTAATTTGGGGTGAAGGAACTCAAATCTATCATTAGATTTGAGAAATTCTCGAAGGATTTTAAGATATCACTAAAGGAAAGTTTAGGTAAATTTTGTCTCATTTCTCTATACATTATGATTTTGAGTTTGGTGTTAAGATATGTTGTTCTCCATGCTTGACTATGCATGAGACATGGTTTAGATTATTGAAATGAGTCATGGAGATGCTTCTTTAAGCCAAAATCAAAATGCCCTCTTTTTGGTGAAAGTTGGTGAAATTTTGAATATCTTTTGAAATTAATGGTTTAAATGAATTCTATGTTGTTAATTGTGCATGTATAATGTGAATTGATGATGAAAAATGAGGAAGAAGTACATTAGAAGGAGGATTTCAAATTTATGCCTTTAGGTACTTGATAACATGCCTAAGTGAACTTGGCTTAGGATTTAAGGATTTTGATGGTATGCATTGAAAAAAGGCTTTCATGTTTACTTAGAGTAAACTTGAATTTTTGCTTAGATTGATGAGTAGTGGCCTAATGTGCTTGGCTAAAAATGTGCTTAAATATGATTTGAAATGTGTAAGTATTGGATCAAAGGCATTAAATACCTTGGTAAATGCAAAAGAAAGCTTATATGAATAATAAGGGAAGTAACCATTAAGAAGCTTCATGATTGAATCCTATAGCTTAAAAATTGTGATATTATGTTTGAATAGTAAATACATTGCATTGTGTGTATAAAAGCTCGAGAAATGTGAACTAAGGAGCTCATACCAAGGATTGTTGAAGTCAAAGGAGTGTACACCTTCTTTTGAGGTGAGTTGGGAAAACATAACTCTTAAATGAGATTAGGACATCCCAAGACATGCATGATGACTTGTATGTGAATTTTGAACCTAGGAAATGCATAGTAGAATTGATTCTCAAATAGATGCTACTATACTTATGTATTTAATAAATGACATTGCTTTGAATAACTCTTTACACTTGGAGTGAAACTGATATTTTTATTTCATATTTTGAGGAATGATATTATTTTCAACAAACTTACAATTGAAGTGCAAATGGCAATGTCTAATTTTCTGAAACTACATTTTTGAATAACTTTACACTTGGAGTGTAAAAGATGACTTTCACTACATGAAATAATGTTTTGAAACTTACATTATGCATAACTGAGTCATATATACTGCATGTATATGTTCTCTTTTGGCTTAGAGCTATGACAAGGTTCCATTTTATCGGTTGGACTGATAAATAAAAATACGGTACCTTATTTGATTTATGTACTTAATATTTGTACATGATTTTTTTATGATCGGTGAGGAAACGGTTTGGCCAATCATATGCTGGGACTAACCGATTAAGCGACCCTCGTACCCTTGACGCTAGTACATAAAAGTCAATTCCTTATAACGACACCATTCTACAGGAATCTCGGGTGATTGCACATCTAGAGGTCTGGTTACTAATGAGGTCATCGCCTAAGGTTATGACGCTCTTGTCGACCATAGTCTGGACTCATCACTGATAAAAGTTGAGCCAACATTAGGATTCGATGGGTGTGCACACTAGTTTAACTGACTAGGATCTCTCCCCTCCTTAAAAGAAAATTTGTCCTCAAAATTAATATCTGATGGATTAATAAGGCAGGGGAAATCTTTCTTTATATGCTCCTCTGTTTCCCATGTAACCTCTTTACTCGAATACTTCCCCCAGTTGACCATAATCGATAGACTTATCAGGTCTTTCAATCATTTGTTCAAATATCACACTATCTTAGCTAGTTCCTTAATATCTCAGATTATTCAAAAATTTTCACTTCCAGTTTCAATAACACATATACCGAATCATAACGATATTTCCTAAACATATCCATGTAACACTGTGTGAATTCAAAACATCTTTTACTAGTACTACTAACTCATAAGTCCATGGTCCTATTCTCACAATAATTTCATATGGACCAATTTATGTCGAGCTTAGTTCCCCCTTTTTCCTAACCTGATCACACCTTTATTTCTATTTAAGCACATCTTTGTAAGTTGACAATACATCTTTGTCAGATCATATCATTATTTCTTAGCATATTCACATATCACATATTATGAATCTAAGACATCTTTTTATCAGTAACACTAACTCATACTAATTTCTTGCCGATCAATTCATATCGGGCTTAGCACACCTTACCAAGGTGATACTCTTAGAAACAATTCATCTTTCCTTTAATAATCCACATCATTTCAATGATAATACACTCTATTCTTATGTCCATCACACGATATCCCGTAACCTCGTGTTGATCCACTTAACTCATTCATCTTTCTTGAATCACTTAATTTCTATTATAGAGTCATTTCGAATACTAACAGTGTCTCAAATCAATTCTGGCCTTTAACTATTTTTGGGTTCTCTTCATTTCAAAGTAAGGACGAACACCCCTTTTAGTTGTATAACGCCTCATACAGTATCCTAACGATATCTCTATGATAGTGATTGATATGCTTAAATTCAATTAAAATCGTACATTAACCTCATGATCCTATGAACTCCAAAATATTAGTTTTTAAGCATATCCCCAACAGTTAAGGCTGTTGGCAATTCAAACACTCAGTCACTTGTTTCTACATCCTTAGTAGTTAAGTACAATTTTAGCGTATTCCTACTAGGATGTCTAGCTTAGGCTGTTACTTGTGCTTTTGCTAGTAATCTCTTCGTTCAATTATCTTTATCAGGTATACTTCCCTTTTTATTCAGTCACCAATTAGCATTTTCCAAATCAAATCCAAATTTAGATTCATTTTTAACTCCTTAATAATATCCATAATTTTTGAATTCTCAATTGGGGCTTTGCTAATCTTTTCACATGAAACTGATCTTAAATTCAATAGCTAAGAGCACTTCGATTTGCCCAAAATTCATCTCAACATTCTATGCTTTTCATTGCACTTGGCTTTGTAACCTCAATACCTGAATTCATGCTACACCATTATTGAATTTTCTGTTCAATGTATCAAATCACAACCCTAGCTTTACTGGGAAATACTCATTTGCTTAATAAAAAACTTTTAGTAAATCTATTCATAGTCTCAACCTTATATTCGATTCTTTCAAACTCCATACTTACCTCAATCTTTAATGATCTACATATTTATATATAGATCCAAAATGTTTCATTTTACATATAATGTCTCCAACTTTAAAAGTAATCATGATAACAGCAAGTTTTAAATTTTGTATCACATAAGCAGTTAATAAGACTTTAATTGTCTTAAAGCATATGAATTCACTTTATTATACTGCATTAGATTTCATCATATTCCCTGATGTGAACATCAATATATATATTTCATAAATCTCCAATTCCAAATGACATTATTAACATCAGTGTTATAATTCCTCAAAATTCTCTTTACATTCATCATTGATACGGTTTACACATTTTTCCTCAAACATTTTAATCATGGGATAAGATTAGTAAACCCTTTTACAGTCTCTAGTAGTACCCAACATACAGCTAGTTCTAAAGAACTCCAAATCTCTCACGTATTCTTTGTAGTCTCTTAGTCCTTCATTACCTCTACTTCCTTGGATCTCTCAATACGCCAATAAGCCATGTTCAAATACTTTAAGATCCAACATTTTATTTAATCAAGCTAAGATTCACTCTTATTGAACTCAGCCTATACTTTTTTTTTTCATGATGTGTAATATTTATCCTCAAGCTTCACAATCATGCTCTTTGCTTTTCGCATACACTCGATATATCATTTATAATCATGGTCACTAATTGATCCAGTTTTTCTTGGATCACTTTAATTTTTAATACCATAATACCATCGGGACATTGTTGACTCCAACAGTTATAACCCAAAACTCTTTGTGCCCATGATTTGTTCTCATAATTCTTTAAGAATCCAATTCCTCAATGAGGTAGTATTATCTCATGTTATTTTCGGTTTCCCAATTAACTTCTTTTCTCGAATGATTTTCTCAATTCATTTGCTTTTCTCTGATTTTCATACTAATTTATTCTAACGCCTACTCATTCGTTCTAGTTTCTCCTCACATTTCAATTCAATTGCAAAATTAACTTCCTGTATTGGTAACACATTCATCATATCTTATTTGTATCTCTTATACTTAATGTCACCTCAAATTCAAGAATCCATTTACTTAGTTGGATACTTTACATCAAAAAAAATGCGTATACTCTCAGTAGCATATTCTACATCGTATCCTTGAGTCTCCATTAGGATTAGGACTCCAATATTCACTTTTGATTCATTACAGATTCATTTCTGATTTGTTTCTTCATTGATCATTCTTAAAGTAAACTATCTGATCTGCTTGACCTAATTCAGTGTAATTCTTCTTCTTCAAAAGAAGACTTTTTGCTATTATCATCTATATTGTTCATGTAACCTTTATCAATCCACTGTTATCATCATTGCTGATCAGATATTCTTAGAGATCTCTAGGAGATTGATTTCAGTCATAACTTGTATGATAACAATATCCTTCCTGATAAGGCTCAGTAAAGCATCAAGCAATTCATTCACTCTTATACCAATAATAACTTCCATCTTTTCCAGAGATGTCTTTTCAAGAAAATTTACCAATAATAACTTACATGCAGGATACCTTAATCTCGTTTGGTTCAAGACAACAATGCTTCTTTTGTATCTATCCTCGATCGTGGGGACTATGCCACAATTGGGCCTTTCTTCTTTTTCACAAAAATTCATAACCCATAGTAACATCATTAATAACCTCAATATATCCTCTATTGATCACTATTTGCACTTTCATGTATTGTTCCAATTCATCTTAGACTTTGAACTATGGGGACTATGACTAACAATATCCAAGAAATCTTAGATTGCTTCCTATATTATCTCGCACAATATAATACGTACATGCCCAATATTCTCACTTGTCCTAATAACCCCACTATCAAATATGTATTCATGATAACAAACTAACGCAACTTTGGGGACTTTCGCTTACCTCTTCCTCATTCTTGGATGAAACCCTATCTTGTATGCATTTCTAACTTTCTCCTTACTACACAACATTCATCTCTTGTAAAGTCAATTTTGTCTAATCCTTTTTCCATATATGTATCCTCAATCAATTCAGATTTACTGATGCAGAATCATTATGAAATGTTGGTCTGAATTATAAACTCTTGTCACAATAAGCACATAACTATTTTAGTTCCAAACTCATCCTTTCACGATCATAACAAATCTATGTTTTCATTTCATTCTGCCTGTATACTTTAATCTTCTCATTTCTACTTATGGATCCATTTTTCCTCAAACAATTTATGACAACACGTTCACATTTATATCACATTTAGGGATATGTCCCCACAGTACAATCTTGGTGTCATATTCAGTAATACCTCCACCAATACAATTATGTGAAATCTTTGTCTGTCATATTCTATCACTTACTATTTCTCATTTCTAGATACCGACAACTTCCATTTTCTCACATTATGACATATCATCACTTTTCTCACCATTTCTACTCATGTCCTTATTCTTCCTTAAACAGTCCATAACAATGCATCGACATTTATGTCGATTTCATGGTCAAGAATGCAACCACCGATACAAATACTCTTAATCTTCATCTACTTCATCGAACCATATACTTTTATTCTCTCATATTCTGTTAGTTCATGCTCAGATTTTTTAGGAATACTCATGCATGTGACTCATACAGGGGATCAATTGCCGCTGTCTCCTATGACATGACTAAAATGCACATGACTCAACACATATTTGAAAATGACCATATAAGATAGTACTTCTAGGCTCTGATACCACATAAATGTAGCACCCCACTCCCGCAAGACCCGAACCCGACATCGAGGAAGATATCCGAGTCACCAAGCCCCACGAGGGTAGCATGCTAGAGCACTAAATCACTCATATTTCGGTATGAATACCCTTTTCATTTTTGAAAACCACAATCATGATAAACAAAAAGCCATAAGCCAAATCGTGCCCTACTTTATTTCATGACCATTTTGAATCAACCCAAATTATTTACAATAGCCAATTGGGCCCTTTCACAATTACAAAACGTTTTAGTTATTTCGAAAAACAATTTTATACAAAAAGTTGCAGAACAAACAATTCAATACAAATTAAGGAATTGAAATGTAAACGCGGACTGATCCCGACCTCTATCCTTCACTTGTATGCTTTAGATACTCCCGTTGGCCTAACGGGGTATTCTTCTGATCCTGAAAAATAGTTGCAAATTTTGGGTGAGTTTTGCGAACTCAATAAGATAACCATCATCGATGGTTCACTCAATTTATGCATCACATTATTTCACATAACATATAATCACATTGGTTTACATACACTTAATCAATCATGTCACATTGTACATTTAACACTTTATAATCATTCAGGTCTTACATTAGCAATGCACATGAGACTCACTTTCTTTCTTATTATTGTGACCGAGTGCCTCTCACAGACTTATACAGATATTGGTCCATAAGGCTCAATCAGATAGAATCATGGAGCATAGCTCTACGTGCCAAATCAGAAAATCACGGAGCAAAGCTTTACGTGGAAGCACTTCATAAGGCACTCAAGTGACAATGCCTTTATCTGAGCATGCATTTTATGAAATACAAAAATTTCTGCATACCTCATATATCACAATCTTATAAGAATGTTTAGACAGAATTTCAGAGTCATCGGACCTAAGTCCAGCATTCAACTGATGTTGAGAATCAAATGACAATTTCATATCAAATGCACATTTATTTCATCTCATTCACATAAAAGTAGCACTTCAATATCTCACTCCTCATTCACATTCATTGGACCTTCTATCCGGAATCTACAATCAAACACATTCATTTATCATTCACAGCATAACTTAATCAAACAATAATGGAGAGAAACCATCTAGGTTACTCACAAATTACTCCCGAAGCTAATTCCTGGAAGTTCTGGCAACGTCTAGAGGTTGACGTTCCAATTGCTCCTCTATATCAAACACCATACATATATATCACAATTTGCAAAATTATAAGTGTTTAATAATGCATATGTATGAAATGAATTATGTACAATACATGTTCATGACAACCCCGGGTATCTTCCCATCAATTTCATTCACAAAATCATTTTCATATCAAAACTCATCTAGGTACAATTTATACTTAGGGTTATGCCTCACTAAGACCATTAGAATCTCAATTCATTTCTTATTGAGTTTATTGTTCCCATTCAATTAGAAAGTGAAACTCATGTAATTTGTTCATACCATCTTCTAGAAAAGTGTTCCTCTATGTCGTATCTTTCCATTGACACCAAAATTACTCAATTTGGTTCAGAAATTTGAAAGATATACCTCCAATATTATCGAATTGTTCACAATCAAAAACAGTGTACTACATACAAATTCCATCCAGAAATTCAATATGTTATAGAAAGAATCAAAATTAGACTTCTTGAGACAATTTGTAAGGATATACCTTTAGTTTACTCCAAATTAAAAAGCGTCTCATTTGAAATCTTATAGATATAGATATGATCAAAATATCGAAGGGTGTTCAGGAAGAAAATCCTATTTCACTGTTCCAATAGATTCCATACTTTGATGTAGTCAATGTTTCTCAATTCAATTTAGAATGCTACAAGAGTTTATAGAGGGATAGAATGCTGCGTCAGGAATCTATTGGTTCAAAAATCAGATCATTGGGAGATCTAGAGAAGAAGTTATGGCCATATTAGTGAAAAGTAGACGAAGCAGAAAGTAGACTAAGCATAAGATAGACGTAGAAAGATAGATGCAGAAACATAGACTCAGAAGAATAGACGCAGAAAGATAGATGCAGAAATATAGACATAGAAGAATAGACGCAGAAACATAGACGTAAAAAGATAGACACAGAAAGAAAGATGCAATGGGAAAATTGCTATAAATTTCCCTACAGATATCGGATTTGTATGTTCTTTATATGGTTTGAAAGAGGACTTCAAGATCTACAACTTTCCTAAAGACCTCAAAGGCAGATTCTATCTTCTGAAGGGTCAAAAATGAGACAGACGATAGGTTCAGACGAAGCCAAATGAAAAGGCAGACGAATTGGAAAAAGACAGA
>JANIIA010000006.1:55817221-55828518 GCA_027478495.1 Erythroxylum alaternifolium | reverse complement strand
GCTTAATATTTTATAAACTAATTAACTGATTTTATTTTTATTTATTTTGTAGGAAACAAATCAACAGTGAACTTCATTCTAAAGAATAGCTAGGAAATTTTACCTTCAAGAGTTTTAGCTTAAATTAGTACGTAGTAATTTGAAATAATTGTAATAAATAATTTTCTTGGATATTAAAATTTTCAATTTTATATATTGGAAATTAGTACATTTTGGTGATTTTTATATATTTTTTATATACTAATAATTTTTATTTGCTTGTCTGATAATATCTTGGTACTAAAAATTTGTATCATTTGTGACAACTTCTATTTTATTGCCACCAATGCAAAAATTTTTATCAATTAAGTAAATAAATTGTTAAATTTAATAATATTATTTAAGATAAATACGAACACATTAGTGATAAATTATTTAGTAACAACATTATTGTAACATATAACTTTTATACTTGTGACGAAATCTATTATACAATATAGCCACTGATGCAAATTTATTTTACAACTAATGTAATTTCATTGATGAATTGATAGTTTTATTTGTGATAATAATAAACACGTTAGTGAAAATACTTTTTGTAAGAACCAATTTTCATTTTTGTGACGAAATGATGTTGGCACCTTTTTATTAAAATATTAGTGACCAAGAAGTAATGGACACTGATAAAAAAATTCTTAATGATAGATATTTTGTCACTATTTATATTATTTTAAGGGCGATAATGTTGTAACAATAAAATAAAGTACTGTTACGACTTTATTCTTCACTACTTTATATTATTTTTGTCGACAAACTTGTCATAAATATGTAAAGTTGTTGTAACCATATAGTGTTGTCACACATTTCATAGATTTTAGTGTCGGCACTTTTGTCACAATATAATAAAGTTCTGTTACGACTTAATTCGTCTCTATTTTATATTACTTGTGACGATAAACTTGTCATAAATATGTAAAGTTATTGTGACCATATAGTTTTGTTACACATTTCATAAGTTTTAGTGTCAGCATTTGTGTCACAAAAGTGTTGTATAATTGGGACAATTTCTTAAATTAGTCACTATTTTATTAGTGACGGAAGTATTTGTGACGAGAGGTGATGACTTTAAAAATTGGTCACTATTAATAAAAGTGACTAATATTACTACTTTTAGTGATAAGTTTTACTTTCACTAAAAATATAATTTCTTGTTGTGACTCTTTGAGCCCTAATATAACATTGATAAACTAAATACAATTTTTCATAATTGTAAATTATATTAAAGTGTAAGATCAAATATATTATTACACCAAATATAAATTATAGGGAATATCATAAAAGAATTCACAAATATTCCTAAATATATTTATTTTACTTGAAGAAGGACTTTTCTATCTACTGAAAATTATAAAAGGCCTCATTTACTTTTAAGGAATAAAAATATAATAACCATTGAGATTAGATAAAATAGCAAAAAATTCTCCGTATTTAGAAATTAAATTCTAATGAATGTAGGATTAATGCGAGTTTTAGATGAAAATAAAATTTTCTAGTTTTTAATTTCTAATTTTCATTTCAGCAAATTTGAACGAATTAGAATCAAAAAATCAAAATGAAATGATATAGGCATGAGCAACTTCCAATGTGTGAGCCCTCCACATTATTGACATAAAAATGGTTTAGCAATCATGGTTGGCCCCGGTACTTTTGATCATTTCTAATTTTGCAGCAACGTCTGATGTGATATTCTTTTTGTTGGAGGCAAATGGCTCACCAAATAGTTGGTTGCTTGCGGGTCTTGTTATTGAAGTTATCAATTACCTCTCTCTCCTCTCTCCTCTCTCCTCTCTCCTCTCTCCCTCCAGGTTGTAGTGCTCTCTATCTTTGGCTTCGAGATTTTTGTGAATATTGACTAAAATAGTAAAGCTCATCATTATTTGACCTTATATTAATTTCATAAGAAAAAATAAAGGCAGGCAAGAAATGAAAGAGAAAATTTTAGTAGATGCAAAGGATAGAGACTAATGAAACGACATGTCTAGCTGACCTATTAACTCATCAGTCTCAATTGACATTTTTTTATCAACTTCATTTCTTTAACTCAATCCAAATAGCAAGGCAAAAGAAATGTTATTGTATAGATCTAGCTACAATCCAAGTTTTGGTTTAGTGTCCCAGTGTTATTAGTCTAATGACTCGAGATGATAACACCAATCGCGTAAATGATACTGATCAAATGCAATCGTGAACTGAACGGTCAAATTCCAGAAACAGTTGCTTACATGAAGGAAATTGTTGTATGTGTTGCAACTTTAATCTTTTTGATGGACAACATACCAAATTCGATAGCATATGGAGCAAATGAAAGCGTCTTTCACGTTGATCATGCTACTTGCGACCTTACGGAGCGGATAGACAGACAGACGACGAGAAGGAAAACGTTGGGGTTTTGACAAGTTATGTTTTATCTCATGTGGAAAGAACCATAGTGGGTCTTAGTCTATTCTACAGGCATTGACAAGCTAAGTTACATCAATCAACTTTTTTTATTATTATTTTTTTTCCACAATGGACTTTCTTATAACTGGCCACCGAAGATGATTGTGGAACCAAAGGATCCTAGATAGGCTGGAATACTGTAGGACTCACTAGCGTGGGTAGGGTGGGTAAGGAGCAACGGGTCTCATCATAATCCTTTCCTGAGTTATAATAACAGCCATATTTTCAAAGTCCCCGTCTATTTCAACATCTTAGTCCAAGTGCAGTTATATGAGGTATAAATCAAGGTTAGACTTGTATGTCGTAGTGGTAATTAATATATATCTCTAATGCTACTAAACCCGATGGAAAAATTAGAATAGATTTTGCTATGTTACAAGTCAAATGAAAAGCTGTACTTTGCCTAATTTAAGAACTAAGTACTTTCTATCAAAATAACAAAAATAAGTGAACCTTAAGTTGAACTCATTAATGACTAGGCTACTTTAAGCACAACAAGAACAATTTTCATATTTCTAGTTTCTTATAATTCAGCCACCCCAACCCTGGCCTCGATTTGAAGTAAATGATTTGTTGGGGTGGTGTTGCACCGTGATCCTATAATCGTCACCATTACATTCGTAAGTTACACGATATTCAAATTTGGATTGATTAGCTTTGCATCAGTCAATGTAGAATCTCAACATGATCATAAAATCTAGATTAGTAATTAAGATTTATGGACGGATAATGATTAATAAAAGACAATTTCAATCATCAACAACACTTTTATAAGAGTTTCCCATCCAAGTATGGACTTCTAATTCATATATTGACAAGAAATGTTAACTGTTATGGGAATATATAATGCCTTCAGTTGACATTCCAAAACACTATAGCTGCTCTTTAAAAATTAACTACTGCTGTTGCCTTTGAGACAATATTCCTCCAGAGAATATTATACATAGCCACATCAAACTATTTATTCTGTCTTCTCTGTAATATCTCCAATTTTCAAAGATGCTTCTTTTCTGTATATAAATCAAGTGTTATTGCTAGCAAAGTAAAGCTGTAGCTCTACACTTAGTGATTCCTGCACAGTGTACAGTAACGATGGCATAATCTTACTTTCCTTCCAACAAAAGAAGCTTAAAGTGCTATAAAGTCGTACACCTAAAAGGGTTAAGTCGAAGGTCACTTGTAGGTTATAAATAAGCAAGCTTATTTATTATACTAAAAAGGGTAAGTAACAACTTTAGTGTTAAATCTTTTTAATTAAGTTTAAAATTTTCTAAAATGAAATTTATGAATATAAAATATTTATATAGTTATCAATAATATAAAATAAAAAGGAGAATCATAAAAAATCAAATCATCATAATCAATTCTTGTTATATTTATAACCACCTCGTATTTTTATTTAAATAAATGTTTTGAATTTATAAATTTTATTTAAAATTTTTAACACTTATATAAAAAAATTAAAATTTTACCACTCAACGAGTTATTATTAATATTTAAAACGACTTTTGCAGTTCCAGTACAATATGGGAAAAAGTATAAGGAAATACTATCAGAATATATCTTCACAGCAAGGTTTCTGATAACATTTTTTAAGTAAATGGTGTATGTGAATGCTCATGTTCCTTAATTATTGAGAACCACGCGTGTCTCTGTCCCTCGACTCTTTCCTCAGGTCGAAACATTATGCACATGATTTTAAAACTGTAACTTGATTGAGAAAGAGAGCGAGCCACTTTCTTTTTCCTCTTGCAAATTTAAATTTGGTATGGTGGAGCCTTCTCAGACTTTTCTATTGTAAGGACCCCGTCAATTAAATTACTAGAAATATATTTAAAAAGTGGGGGTGGGGGACTTTCTTTTCTAAAGCAATTTTTAGGTTGGCACACTTGTTACTTTTTTTGACTATCTAGCACCAACTTTCCATTTGGATATTTATTATCTGCAATATCTTGTTTTACTTTATATGTTTAGAGAAATATATATTCCTATGGCTTCTCCAGGTTTATAAATTTTGAAAGTCCTATATCCTAGCATGCACGAAAAAGAAGCTTCAAAAATAGAAAAAAAAAAGAGTAAAGATGCAAAAGAAAATCTAATTCCATAAAATAAAAGAAACCAACACGTTGGCCAAGAAAAAATTAATGCATAAAAATGTTATTTTATTTTAAATTTGATTAATTATTATTTAACTACCTATAACGATATCTTGTAACAAACAATCGTTAAATATAAATATAATACAAACTGGAAGTACAAAATAGATAAAAGAATTTGAAAAAATGAATCTGATATGTAAATATAATACATAATCATATATATATTTATATATACATATTACATATTTTCAACAAAATTCTGTGAAAAAAATTGAATTATATTCTTGCATGTTAAGTTGTAATTTACAAAAGAGATGAATTAATAAATAGCTATTAGTTATTAGCAATAGCTAAAAACTATTAATCTCTTTTAAATAATAATTAAAAATAATCTTATATTTTTATTATTTGTAATAATAATTACTGATATTCATCAAATAAAACCGTTGAAATTACAATTTAGGTATATATAAACTGACTTTCTCTTTTGTTGAGAAGAAGTATACTTGATTAAATTCCCCTTAATAGTTCAACTACTTTGTTCCGTCTTTAATAATTTGTGTATTTTGTTTCTATCACAAGCAACTTAGTTCAGGATTGCGACACGTAGCCTAATACTTAAAAAGTTGAAAAGCATCTGAGAGAAGTTTAGATTTTGGAATGTTATGTTTGTCCTTGACGGGAAGTTGAGTTCATTCACAAACGGTGGGCGGTGCTTCAATTCATCAAATAAGTAAGCATAGAATCTTAGGTATTAGACAAGAGTTGTTGCCACAGTCTGAAGGGGCCATGAAGACTTGCCTTTTTAGAGTCATTACTGACCCACTTAAATTTATTAGACAAGCCAATTACTCACTCTATACGACTGATGATTAATCACTATTTTAGTCCACAAATGAAAGTTTTCTTTGATGATGATCACATTTAGGGCCACCCCCAATCAATCTTCATCTTTCTCTCTAATGTCTTCAGAGGCAGTTGAAATATCATGTCCAATTTTCCACTCAAGGGTTTTGCACGAATTAGCTCTTGAATAAGGACAAGAATAATCTCCATTGCCGGTCCAAACTCACCTAGATTCCACCACGTATGATTTTATAATCGACGGAATTAATTAGTTGGTAACCTATATCTCAGTATTTGAATCATTTCTTTCCAATAAATTCCCTTTTTTAAAAAAAATTCTACCACACTTGTAGTTTTTAAATTTGAAATTGAACTTGAGATAATACCTATTGGATTTTTTTTGGATCGAAAATTGAATCTTTAATTCAGGAAAAAAGTGAATAATGTGTTTATAAAGTTGAAGTTGATTCTATATGCCAACACTTTCCTCTAACTTTTCACTAAAATAATGGAAGCTCTTTCAAAACATATTCACAATGAAGATAAGGGTTGATTGAAATTATGATTTGGAAATTTCATTAATTTTGCCAGAAACAAAAATAATAATAAGGTAAAATAAACAAGAAAAAGAACGGCTGCTAGTGGCATTTTTCTATATTACGTCTAGTCGTATAGCACTAAAGATATCTTATAAATATGGATGCTAACTAGGGTTAGGGCTATAGTCACTAATACATAGTTACATACACACAAAAGTTATAGCAAGGTACACCCTTCTTTTACTTCTAGCTCAATCCAATTCAAAAACGGGCGTTTTCCATTTCTATATTTGGATAACCAAACTGAATAGTAACTAAGCTTCCCACCAACGCATATACGAGAAGTAGGGTTTTAAGATGATGAAGAAGCGCGTACAAAAAGGAGATGGGTCTGGAAGAACAACAACTTCATCTTCTGTGATGAGAAGCGTGCGATACGGTGAGTGTCAGAAGAATCACGCAGCGAACATCGGAGGCTATGCGGTGGATGGCTGCAGAGAATTCATGGCAACCGGAGAGGAGGGAACTAATGATTCTCTTCTCTGTGCTGCTTGTGGGTGTCACAGGAATTTCCATAGAAGAGAAGTGGAAACTGAGGTGGTCTGTGAGTATTCTCCACCTAATTCTAGTCGTCGATAGAATTTGATTAAACAAATTGCTAGCTGTTTGTATATTGGTGTTATGGGAAAAGGGAAACCACAGAATTAGTCTTCAGGTGTACTGTTCTCTTTGAAATGTGCTTTAAGGTGTGTACGAAGTATCAAATTTCTTGTTCTTCAATCTGCGAGAAAGATCAATTATAATTCCTTTTGGAGTCCTTCCCAAATCTCATACGTTTGGCTGGCTTATCACAACTTTCAAGTACATATATAGAGATAAGAGATTTCAGTGAGCATCTAAGATGACTTTATTGAAGTTTGATTTGTCAAAAAATAGCATAATAAGAAGGCAAAAATATGCGGATGTAGCAACGAAGGAAAATGTGGGTTTTTCCTCATCAATATGTTCAAGCATTTGGCATTTGCCAAAATCCTAGAACCACCAACAGCATGAACGATTGAAATTATAAACTCATCACTTCCTTAAGAAAACTTATTTAATATCCGATTCATATTGGCAGTTCATTCCCTTGAATATGAGCTCTAAGTTTCACTCAGTTGCTCCATTTCCAATGGCCTTGAATTTATGCATGATCAGACGGCAACCTTCAACTGATGCAAACTCGCTTATGCTTTTACTACAGATCAACATAAGACAGGGGGCATGTTAAAAGGGTATAAGTAATTAACTAAGAATACTTCTTATTCGATCAAGACCTATAGGCTTCTGAGTTTCGAAATTTTAACCTTTATTCGACTATACGTAAAGAATATAGAATTTGTTGCCAGGTAGATGAGCATATCTCTTTAGCTGTTAGATGGTGAAGTTCTGAGTTTTTCAGTCTCATCAGCCTGGCTGTTGACAGCTAGATATCTTCCTGGAGTTTGAAAATGAGGTGGATAGCTGAACATGCACAGTCCATTTTATAAGCTTTCTACGCCTTGAAGCTAGTATATACTCGAACTTGCATGCATATACACGAATACATAAAGCATATAATGCCAAATTGCCAATGAGCTTGTACTTAATATGGCAGACCGTTTTTCACTCAAGGGCGTAATAGATTTGGCCGCATTCTAGAGTGAATTTATCTACTATCCGTGTGGGGATTCCGTGTATTGATGAACAAATATTCTCTTTATTTCTTGCCCTGAATTCTTCGCCACTAACAGTTTAAGTGTATTTTTCTGATAAAGATAGTTCATCTTGTTTAATTTGCAATATCTAGAATAAAAATTATAAAGGTCCACTATCCGATCACTTTATCTTTAATTCAGTATCTAACTTAAAGGTCACAAAAGTTTTAAAAAAACGTAATATATCTCCCCTCTTTTGAATATAGGATTACTAGGAAAAAAATAAAAAAGATTACACAAAAGAAATAATAATGGAGTGCGTAGGAGGAACATAGCTTTCTATCTTCTTACAAAGATGCATCTTTTATTACTTATATTATTATCTTATAATCAATAATGTATAATTTCTTAATGATTATAAGTAGAAACTCTCATACTATATAAACAACCATTGTGAATAATATTTCTAAATTGGTTCGTATGGATCAATAACAATTAAGTCAGGACTGAGCCTGAGTTTAATAAAGTTTTGGATAATTCAATTGAAATCGATCGAGATTCGAACTTGAACTGAATCGAGTTTCACGTATTCAAATGTAAAAATTTATTAAAATATAAAATAATATCATTTTTATATGAAAGAAGTTCAAGTTTCAAACTGAATACAAACCACAAAAGTTGAAACCAAGTTCAATCTAAAGTTTAAAAAAAGACATGAGTTTGAATTTGAGTCTAGCCTAAAATTCAAAAAGGCTCAAGCCTATTTCAAAATTTGAAATAAAAAAAGAGTTAAGTCTAGCCTAAAATTCAATTAACACAGATCAAACTTATTAATTTTGAGTCACGTTGAGCTGAATTAGGCCAAACTAGGACCTTTTTGTCATTCCTAATAATGGTCACAACAATTGTCAAAGTTGATTATATGTCATTGTATTATGAAGAATTTCGTGAGAATTTTAGGGTTGCTCACAAATTTTTAATTTCACTATAATAAGGAAGCTGATAGATGTAGACGTGTAAGAAAAGTGTGGTGGTAATTTGTACGATCCTCTTTTATGAAATTTATTGATTTTGTAAAGCTAATGGTAATTAGGAATTAATGTCAGCACACATAGACTCATATTATAAGCTTCTAGAAAAGGAAGGAAGGTCTCAAAGATGGATAATACAATAGGTTTCAATGTCAATTATGTAATTGCCATGAATGGAATCATTATAATTTTGTAACTAAGAAGAAAATTTTGATATGTACTTTTACTACCAAGCACTAATGTTGCATGATTAGGTAAATGTCACATTGACAAAATTAACATTTTTGGATGACTTTTAATGGCTAAGTTGGGGGATGTTATTTTCTTTTTATATTCTTGTTATTTCTTTTTTTCCTCAATAAAAGGTTCATAATATGAAAGAGGAAAAAAAAACATTGTGCAACCTAAAATCAAAAGAGAAAAGTCAATAATCATAGTATGAAATGATTCAAATTGCAACACAAGAGAATGATCAAGCAGCAATGTAAGACCTTGTAGACTTTGCATCCCACAAGAAGTGGTGTGAACCAATTCAAGAATAACCATTATTTTAAAAGAGAATAACAATACTAAGGGAAAAGCTTCAATAAGTCAAATCAATTCTACTCTTCATCCACTGTGATAACGTACAAGAGAATGAGTCATGAGAGGATAAACATACACTTTGGTTTGAGATACTTATTCTTTACACAATTAGAGTACAAATAGATTGAGAAAGAATGTTTATAAAAAGTACTATTGATGTTATTTCATGATTTTTATATTTTTATATCTTTTTTTTAATTTCATCTTATTACTACATCACTTATTTATAAGAACTAAATAAGAATTCTAGATAAATAAATAAATATATATATATATATATAATCATTGAATATACAAAGAAACTTTTAGAAAATACAAAAGATTATATTATTTATGAAATTAGACATTTATAAAATTTTTTGAAAAAATATTTCTTAGAAAATTACTAATTCCTCGCTTATTTTTTTATTTCAGATGGTTTTTAAATTTGTCAAGTTTGTTTTTACTTGCAACTTTTATGAGAGCATTAATTGCCTAGTTTGAAGTACTGATATGTTCAATCAAAACTTCATTTTTATTTACCATGTTGTGAATAAAATAATATTGCAACTTATTGTATTTAGTCATACCATGAACAATAAAGTTTGCCGCCATTATAACCGAAAACATATTGTCGTAGCAAATTACGGTACGACCTTCTTATTTTGACTTTAAATTTGAAAGAATTCTTCTCAACCACACAATTTTATTAGTTGCACCAGTGGTTGTTGTATATTTTAGCCTTTGCTAAAAAAATTGAAACATAGTTCTACTTTTTAAAAAAACATTAGGATATTATCAAGGGAAAACAAGTAGTCTGATGTTATTTTTCAATCATCTAAATGATCCAGCCTAATCACTACAGTGTAGCCTACTAACTTATTATCTTGTTCTCTTCTATATTTGATCTCAAGCTTCTTGTTCCTTTCAAGAAACAAAATATTCTTTTTGCAAACTTTAAATAAAATTTTCTTGGATTATTCATGAATTTGGAGACATAACTCACGGCTTATAAGATTTCAAACCTAATATTAGTACGATAGATCAATGATCCAACTAGGCTTCTAAGAACTTTTCGATCTGCATTATATATTCCATTACTACTTTGTAACTTCTCATTTAATATTAAAGGAGTAGACATTGACCTATAAGCCTATATGAAATCTTTTGAGAGGATATTTAATATTTTTTCTGAAAGATGAAAACCTCTCCTTTAAATTTCTTTACTTGAATACTTGTTAGGAAAGGAGGAGTCGGTCACACAGCGGAAACAAAGTAACTAAAACCAATAAACCTTTCTCTGTGTGAACAACCACAACCAATATCAAAAGAAAAACAGCAGCCAACAAATTCACCAATGCAAGAAATAAAGAACACAGGCAATTTTTACGTGAAAAACCTCCTTTAATGTGAGAAAGGAAAAACTACGGGACCTAGTCTAGTAAAGAAAAACTCCACTATCACTAATCAAGTTACAAAGAGTTTTTCACCTCTAGATATAACTAGAGTCACCACTCAAATCAAAATATAATAATAATTATCAACAAGATGAAAAAAATCAAAGAGTTGAGAACAATATCACCCTTAGAATCTGTCAACAACTTCCACTGAAGATCAGGGCACCTTGGAGATCTCCAAATCCAATCTCCACCGTTCGAAATCAAGAACAACGAGAGAAGAATCTTTGGTTAAAATTTCAGGTTGATCCAACAAGAAATCACCATGCGAACGAAGGTTAGAAGAATATTGCACAAAGCTGAAAAAAACAAAAAATCTCCTCTTTTTCTCTTTTCCCTCTCTTTTCTCTTCTGGCTGAACCTCTCCTCTCTACACCTATTTAGGGTTAAAAACACCCTTTTATACTTAGGCTTTGGGCTTCACTTAGAAGTGACCCAAACCCAACAAATCTCCCCCTCACGACTAAATGGAGGATCTAGCCATACCGACCATTAAGCAACAAGTCTCAAGCTTCTCCTTCGGCAATGCTTTCGTCATCATGTCAGTACCATTATTATCTGTATGAACCTTCTCTAGCTCTAGCAAGTTGGAATTCACCACATCTCG
>JANIIA010000006.1:55738511-55751802 GCA_027478495.1 Erythroxylum alaternifolium | reverse complement strand
GTTGCCAGGTATAAATACATGAGAGGGACTCCCTCTTCTCTGTTGGATAACGATTATGATACAAGATAGACATCCTAAGATCAAGGTGATAAACTACAATCGAAACAGTTACAACAAATCTGTTACAATAATATAGAGAGGATATGGACGATATTATTTACATTCTACAGCCCCCCTCAAGATGGAACTCTAGGAGGAGAGTCCAATCTTGTCACAAAAATGAAGAAACGGTGTGCGGGAAAGTGGCTTGGTGAGAGCATCTGCAAGTTGATCCCTGGAAGAGACAGGAGTCACACGTAGACAGCCGGATTGTACCTGTTCCCGGATGAAGTGAAAGTCAAGAGCAATATGCTTCATTCGAGAGTGAAACACAGGATTGGAGCACAAGTGTGTGGTTCCGATGTTATCACAGTAGATCACCGGCATAGTAGGAGTGAAGATACCGAGTTCACTGAGGAGAGAACAGATCCAACGAAGTTCAGCTGCAGTGGAGGCCACGGAGTGATATTCAGCTTCGGTGGAAGAGCGGGCCACAGTTCGTTGTTTCTTGGAGCTCCAAGAGATGAGGCTGTTGCCAAGAAATACAAGGTACGCACTAGTGGATGTGTAATCATCACGGTTGCTGGCCCAGTCAGCATCAAAGAAGGCATGGAGAGTCAGAGTCGGTGTGCGACGAATAGGAAGTGCAAGGTCCAAAGTGCCACGAAGATAACGCAGCAGACGTTTAGCAGCAAGCCAGTGGAGAGAGGTGGGACGGTGCATAAATTGTGATAGCTTATTGACAGCATAGGCAATGTCCGGCCAAGTGAGAGTGAGATATTATAGGCCACCAATGATGGAGCGATACTCGGACGGGTCGGGGAGCGAAGTACCCGAGAGGAGCTGAAGTTGTGTGTCCGCAGCCAGGGGAGTTAGTACTGGTTTCGAGTCTAACATGCAAGCACGGGTGAGACGATCCACAATATATTTCCTTTGAGAGAGAAGGATGCCAAAAGAGTGCGGTAGAACCTCGATACCAAGGAAGTAAGACAAAGGACCAAGATCTTTAATGGAGAACCGAGCTGCGAGCCCATTAATAAAGCGTTGGACTAAGGAAGAATCAGGACCAGTCACTATGATGTCATCAACATATACGAAGACATAGATAAGCATGCCAGAGCGGTGAAGAACAAAAAGTGATGTATCGGCCTGGGAGTTTAGAAAACCCTGAGAGATAAGAAATTGTTTGAGTTCCGAATACCAAGCCCTGGGAGCCTGCTTGAGGCCATAGATAGCTTTGTGAAGTTTGCAAACATAAGTGGGAGCATCTTTGTCGACAAACCCCGGAGGCTGAGTCATGTATACAGATTCAGTCAAGTGACCCTGCAAAAAAGCATTGTTGACATCGAGCTGACGAAGACCCCAGCCGTTAGTAACGGCAATGGTAAAGACAACACGAATGGTGGTGGGCTTAATGACAAGACTGAATGTGTCATGGTAGTCAACTCCCGGGCGTTGATGAAAACCTTTAGCCACTAAGCGAGCTTTGTACCTGTCAACAGAGCCATTAGAAAGATGTTTAGTTCGAAAAACCCATTTACACCCAACTAGATTAGTGGCCTCCTCAGGGGAACCAGCTCCCAAGTACCGTTACGAATAAGGGCATCAAATTCATCATTCATGGCGGAGCGCCATCGAGGATCACGAAGCGCCTCGGTGACAGTGTGAGGCTCAAGATCAGTATAAGATTTGGACTGTGAAGGATTATTTTATTCATCATCGTTGCCAGGTATAAATACATGAGAGGGACTCCCTCTTCTCTGTTGGATAACGATTATGATACAAGATAGACATCCTAGGATCAAGGTGATAAACTACAATCGAAACAATTACAACAAATATGTTACAATAATATAGAGAGGATATGGACGATATTATTTACATTCTACACCTTCTTCATTGTTAGGCATGATCTGTTAGTGTTCTAGGTGCATTGCAACGTTGATCTGCGTATTGGACATAGAAAGGCAATGGTAACAAGATTTGTTTTCTTTCTAGCACTATCTCTACAACAGAAAGACGTTTCACTTATTGCATTTTTGTGGGAATTGGAGTCCAGGAATGTCAACGGAGTTAATTTGAATTGGGCTTTTGCTTCTTTTTGTCTGAAGTCAAAACAGTAGGGAGTTTTCATCTTTTGTGGTGTAATGGATTGGGGTTTTGTTCACAGAGCTTGGGACAAGTGGGCTTCCATCAATATTGGTTCTTCAGGTCAGATCTCTCTTCATTTTTATATCTTTCTCTCAATCAGACAAGTTCTGTAATTTCTTTTTAATTGCAGGTGAACCCCTAAAGGCTGCTTTGCTTATCAATTACGAACCAACTGTGCCCTCTCATTTGGGTAATCAACATACAAATAATTATATACAAGTAGCTTCCAGGAAACATCTAATGATCTTTGTTATATATAAATAAATGGAATTTTCAGGTACAATGATCTAATCTGAGCAATTCTATGAGATGGCTTCAAATGCATAGCTCTTCTGATCTTGTAATTACCTTTTCTAATTTTTGATGCTCTAAATTAATTTTCTAGTAACAATCCATTCTTTTTTTCTCCTTATATTTTATTTTGTTACCTTCATAGTCTATATACTTATTCTTAACTTTTATTTTACATGAAGTTGTATTAATGCTTGTTCTTTTATGTTTCACGAGAATCAAACCTTTATTGTTCTTACATGAGATGACTTCTATCTCACTCACACTTTGTCTATTAGGAGTGTTAAAAGTCATATTCCTCTTATTGTTTGATTATTCCTGAAGTTTCATCTATTGTTTGTTCTTATTACTTTTTCTTCTCCATGTTATAGGACCTTCATTTTTAGTTGAGGGAATTAATCCCAAAGCAATAGGTACAAATTACTTACCTTCTGGTATTACTTAATTATGCATAAAACTTAGGCCCTTCAACAAAGAACGTTTGGTTTTTAGTTAGAACCGTAATCTATCCCAGCAAAATTTCATCCTATAACTTTAACTTAATTTCAATGTCAACGAAGTACTTAAGTTGTCTTTTTTATTGCTAGAAAAGTAACTGATTTCTTGCTTTTTACCTTGTTGCAGAAGCGCTTGAAAAAACTGGAGACAGATTATGGAAAAGTTCAATTGGGAAATATTACCGTTGACATGGTATACATGTTTTCTCTTTTCAATTGACCATATTATAACTTAACAGAAATATTACTTTTAGTTCAATGTTGCGGATATCAAAGAATTTAAAAGGAATATCAACCAGTTATGGTATTCTCTAACTTTTTGTTGGGTTTTATTCATGATAAAATCGGTTAGGTACTAGGTACGATGAGGGGATTAACATGATAAAATTGGACATTGGCTTACTGTACTGCGTAAGTTGACCATATTATTCTTGTTTGTATTTTCATCTCTTCACTGTGTAAATGTGTTGACTGTCAATTCCAACACTTTATGAGTAAATATTGAAAGTTCGTTAAGGTGGCAGGAGGAACTTGATTAGGACTACTTTATGAATTATATTCAATGTTGAGCATAATTATACATATGTCATAATGAAGCCATCTTGATCATTTGATGTCTTACTTCTTCCAAGTTGAGCAATATATCACATGCACGAACTGAGCACTTTTTTTGAACCAAAGCTATTGATACACTGAATTTCTATCACCTGTTTACCATTTTACTGTCGTCTAATGAGATCTTAAAGTCTTCTGTAACACATCAAGCTTTATTTGTGATGAATGGAATCCCCCTCATTAATAACGTGATTGAGGCCTATACACATGATTGTAACTGAATTCGTTCATTATGTGCAGGTTTTTGACTGATGCATATCTTCGCGAGGAAGCAAATCATAGTCACATCATTGAGCAACGAGTTGAATGGCAATTCTAGAAACTTTTGCCTCCTACATATCTTCGGGAGGAAGCAACTAATACTTGGTGAAGGATTTTGGAGTACTCATACATATTGGTTTTAGTATTTAGATTAATTTATATGTTAAAAGATTGAATTTTTCAAGTTCTTATGGTCTATATATTATATATAAATGCAATTTTGATTCATTTACATTTGATGGTAGTTAACTAAGACCTAAATTAGAATTTATATATTTCTTTTAATGTATATGCAGACATTGCCTATATAATTACAAGAGTTTGATATTACGTTAAATAATATTGATAATGAAAAAATAAATTGTTGCTTGAAAAAATTCACTTTGTTGCCTTATAAAGACTTAAAAGTGTTGCAATATCTATTTAATATTGTTACTATAGTTTGAAACTAATGTATTGTCTTAGTCAAAACTTAAGGCAACATTTTTTATTTTGTTGCCTAATCAAAAAATTTTGTTGTATTATAGTTATTGCGGTGTCACTTCTTGTAACGATATGAATTTTGTTGCCTTAATACAAAGACAACGATAGTTATATTTTTAGCTACGCTTTTGTCTATTGCCTAAAGCACTTTTTACCGTAGTGTATATTTAATGCAATTATCTCCATGCTCAGATGTTGAGCTTCGTTTCATTTCTCCCATAATAATATATTAGTTAGTTCGCAAACTTTATCTTCCAAATAATTATCCAAATTTGTCCATTTATATGAAATCCTAACCTTCTTTTCTTTTATGAATTCCCTTAAAGTGAGACTCAAACCAATATCTTTCTTATTAAGGACGTATCAACAGAAGTTGAACTTGACAATGGCTGACATGATCCAACTCTTTAACATTCTTGATTGGTAATCATAAAACAAATAATATCATAATTGTTTAATCACTATACAAGTTTTGAAAAGAACAACTTCAACATATTTGCACCTTAAATCCGAAACAACTGTACCTATCAGCCTATTGCTCTTCTGTTAGCAAATAAGGGGTACTCCGAATGTCGTTATCTTAACCTAATAAACACATACATATACTTAATTGTGATATCAAGCATTTTAAATGTCGAATTCCAATCAAAGCACAGTTTCTCAGTGTAGGGACTGTGTAATTATCTTGCAATTTTCTTTAATTTCTCAACCCATTTATGTTTTAAACTATAACACACAACACCGTTTTGAATTGTTTCTATCCCTTTTTTTAATAATTCTCAACCCAATCTTTCACAATTAGTCATTACATAGGTAAGACAAAGTATATGAACAAACGTCTCATACGTCAATAAAGTCCCAATTCACAACTTGCTGTTAACTTTATAAATCATGCTATCATTTGTAAAACAATTATCTAAAGTTACTGTTAGACAATCTCCCAATGCAAGCCTGGTGTGTACTATTTTTCGAGTTCAGTCGGAATCCAATCAAATCAGATCAATTTTTTTATCATTAACTTCGGATTGACCGATGCCGTTGTCATTTTTGCATCTCTGACTCCTCCTCCGCCTCCATACATTGATACCGAAGAGTTAACGTGTTCGCCTGGTAGGATACTTGACACGGGGAGTTTAGGAGGCATGAAACGGCGTGTTTCATCTTAGTGATATATTAAAACAGACGGTGAGCCATCGCGCTTGGATCGAAATCCTTGCTAGTCGTTGACGTTTATCGTATGATGATTTTCTTCTCTAATAAAATTTCCAATTTCATCTCCATTCAAAATTTTCGTGAGTCTTCCACTTTTTCTTCCATTTCATCATTATTGATTGGTAAAATCAAAAGTTCCTAAAGGTTGGTTGAATCATAATTTAAGAACTAGTGTATCAACATCAGATGAACCCAAACCACTGCATTTACACGAATATAAGAACGTAGATAATGAAATGCATGCATGAAGATTCAGAAACTTGCAGCTATGTTCTTGGTCCCACAAGATGAAGATTCTCACGCACCAGAATGGAAGATTTATGTACATAGTACATACGCAGGTATAAGGGGGTAACAAAGAAAAGGTCTGCCATTCAATTGATTCCAAAATAACACAACTAGAGGAAAAAGCATCGCATCTAAAGACAGCAGCACATGCCAATGTTTTAAGTTTATCCGCTTCATTGAAGAGGCTCTTGGTGAGGAGTTGCAACTTGGTGCGGAGTCACTGCTGGTCCAGGTGCTATTGTAAAGTGCAAGCCCCGGCGTTGGCCTGCCTGTAGCATGAATGCAACCTCAGTTGCAGCAAGTGCTGCAGCTTCCTAATTCAATAAAAATCCAAAACACATAAACACGTACATTCAGAGATAAGGAAAATAAAGAAACGGCATTACACGGATAAATGACAAACAAAAAAAATATTGTTTAACTTGGTGTCTAATATCAACCTGTCTTTGTCGTCTTCGCTGCAATATACTGATTGCCCATGCCATAATGTAACATGGGAGCAGGAAACCAGCAGCCCGGAGCAAGAAAAGCTGTCATGTAGCAAAACCTTATATTAACAATTCAAATCATGCAACTCTATAGCAAATATTACACCAATATTTCTCTTACAGAGAAGAATGTCGAAGCATCATCATCTCCATCTCCATTGTTAAGGGACATAGCATGCCTCAGAAGAAGAAGAGCCATCAACTGCAAGAACACCAATAGGTCAAAATCAGAAAAGAAAACAGTACTACAAATTATAAACTGGTAAACAAATGCATTCCAGAATACATATATGTGTGGTATCAATCAAATAAAAGTGTATAATTGCAAGGGAAAAACACAGAATGTAGAAAAAAATAGATCTACCCTTTTCCTTTGCAAACTTATTTACAACAATTTTTTGTTGAGAAGACAAGCTAATGAGGTAGAAAAGACAAAAACAAGAAAAAAGAAAGTATAACAGAGACGTGTGTTGCATCATATTCTGAAAAAGTATCAGTTCACCAAAGAAATAGGAAGTTCACAAGCATCAATTGGTTAATAATGTTAATCATTTAGTTAGGCCCCATGCTTACAATTAGGGCTGCAGAGCGACAGAAAGCTGCTCCACTAGCACTGGAATCAGCATACTCGTCATACTCTGCCTCCAGAAAATGGCGTTCAGCTGCTGCCATTGCCAAAATTCGAGGATCATGCAAGTCCAAAGGAGTTCCAGCAATAGTCCAACCCTCACTGCACGGAGGAATGAGAAATTAGACAATCAGAAATTATGGAAGGTCAAAGGACACATAATGCAGACTACAATATCAAATTGTTAAACAGCAACTTAGTCACCAGTCCGACAAACACAACTATCACTTCCATTCTCCAAAGAGTTGAACTAAAAGTACATCAATAAATACATAGTAGAAGGATGCTACAAACAAAGGTGCAAAGTGTGCAGAACCACCTAGACTAACACGAAGATATTGAATGGCTTATAATGTGCACGTAAAAATAATAAGGAATATTTAAAAGTGAGGTAATTGGTGATTTTAAAATAGGAAAATCTTTGGAAGGTAAAACTCAAACTTACCCAATGTCTATTGTAGTCTCTTCTGGCTGTGGGGGAGGTGGCGGTGCTGTATAACCAGGTTGGTATGGCTGATGACGAGGAAAATTTTTTTTTGGAAGTCAGTGCATGTACTTATTTGATGCAAAGGAAACTTCACAAGATAATTTGATTAGAAACAGAAAATAATCTTACTTGAAATATTTGACAATTTCAATGGTGAATTTGTCTTTCATTCTAAGATAAAAGGTAATGACGTAATTGCAACAGCCAATAGGTTTTAAATTCCAGCAAAGCTAATAGAACTAAAATAAATATTACAAGGATAATGCTATTGCAAAGGTTAAATCTTTTGCACTACTCTAGAGGAAAACACAAAGAAACAAACGCCTAAACCCATAAATTGTTCACAGGAATATGAAGAAAGGCAGAATCCTTTTTTTATTTTTATTTTTTTTACCTCTACATAAAGGGCTATGAGATTTGGCATTTTACCTTTAACAAGTAACTATGTTGGGCTTTAAGGAAGTAATCCCTAAGACCCCATACTAGAACTTAAATCATATAAGGGACACATTCTTAATATAAAGAAATATTCAGCATTTCATGCCCCTTTTCTTTGGAAGAGATGAAAGCGAGTGGTATATTTACTTCTTCTCTCTCTTACAAGGGAGGGTGAGAAATGTTAAAAGAATCAAAAACATTGGAACCTAAAAGATTTTCACTGGTTACAATTAAGAAGGTATATGAAGAAGTTGAGGCAGACAAATAAAACATAAAATTTGCTAGCCGACCAAGGCACTCAACCAAAATCTCTATCCTCTGACACAGTTTTGGACTCAGATTATAGCACTCCAGAGAGTGTAACTTTTCAAATTTTTCATTGATCAGAAATTTGCCAACTGGAGCAAAAGAGGGCATCACATTAACCAACTAAACAGCAGCAAGTGCTCAAAAAAATCTCCAATTCAAAAAGGAGTCCCATTCACTTTGTGTTTTAAGCAATGAAGTTAATGCTTGTTACTCCAATAACTGTGTGATATCCCCATAGTGAATAAATTACATGTAAGAATTGTTAGATATCTCAATAAAATAAGGCGGAAAGATTGACAGGCACCAGAAAACAATTATTACCTGATGGCATATCTCACAAGTTATATCTCCTTTTTCATTACACCAGCGCTGGACACATTTCCTGTGTGCAAACTGGAATAGAAAGACGAGTCAACCATGAAAGTTTTTAGAAAAAATATATTAACAAAATACGGAAACAAGTAGAGCCATTTGATTCTAAAGAGGTGGAGAATAATCCACATCCACTAATCTACATGTAATCCCAGCACTTCATATCAAAGTAATTCTTATCACTGGAGTAGACGCAAACCTAAAACATGCTTGTTTATATCTGAATGACAGCTTTTTACTGTGCTATGTGATAACGTTTCACTATCCCTTACAAACAATATTCCATTAAACTAACAGGCTAGCAACAAGAAGCACTTTAAAGACACTAAAACAGGGAGTACTTCAATATTCAATCTAAAAAAATTATAAAAATTAAATAAATGGATAATAATGGTGTACCTTCAGACTACCACTACAAGCACAGGGGGTCTCCAGATTCTTAATGCTATCCTCTTCCTGGCAAATTCGACATTCAATTGTCTGAATAAGTGGCTCCTCTTCTCCAAATTCACCATGCTCACCAACTCCATCAACATCAATTACACAACTGGGTTCGCCAGCAGTGTGAGAGGATGAGCATTCTCCAGAAGATCCAGCCACCTCAATTCCTTGCATTGCTTACAAACAATTAAAAAACCTATAAAATGTTCAACACGGTAAACAGAATATCACTCAGGATAATGGAATGGAGAACATTACATACTGTACACCATAAACTTCAACTAAAACCACACACAAAAACAATGTTTTAAGTCTTAATTCTTCACGGATGGTTCAAATCCCCATACTAAAGGGTATTTCATGTCGAGGCTGACAAATTCAATAACAGATCTAGGAACCCATTCCTCTCCACGTGTTAGAAATGTTAACGTCAAGAAAAACTAAATTACAAAGTTTTGAACTCTATTTCGTAGCAATCAAACATTTAGCAAACGGAAAAATCCATTCATTCTCTACCCGTTAAAACACAAAGTCCATTTTGCATTAAGAGGCAAACATGGATCAATAATACCGTACTAAGAGGAATACCCCAAAATTAGGAAAGTTTCTATGCGTCAAACCACTTTAACCACCATTCTGGAGGTAAATTCTCGAAATCCCTTTTACAAAACCGATTGGAACCTGCATAAAAATCGATAAAGAGAACCAACTACCCTATATCACATAAAAAAATTCCACCTTTTTCACGCAAAACAAAAAGTCAAATAAAACCGTCGAAACCCTTCGGGCGTAAGATCATTTTCCTCCAAACTTTATCCTCAACAACCAAACAACGCAATTTGAATCCAGAAACAATCATCCAAAGGAAAAAAAGATCTTTACCTCAATCAATTAAAACCCCCCAAAAACCAGGGACCAATGATCAAAACAAAGAAATGAAAAGAAGAAGTGCGTAGAAAGAAAAATCTACAGAACCAGAGAAGAAGCAAAACGAAGAAGTCACCTGAAAATGAGATTAAAGAAAACGCGCTTTTGAGCACTTTGGATAAAGAAAGATTGGACTTTTGTGCGGAGAAATTTTGGTCTCTCTCTTTATCGTTCTGCTTTTCCTTTTTTCTTTTCCCTTTCCTTTTCCCTTAATTTAGTAGTCTATGACTATGTCTGACTTATAATGTATGTATGAAATAAAACGAAATGACAAAAATAAACGGTCTAATCTAATATTAAAAAATAAAAATAATATTCAACAAGTTGAGGCAGGGTTGGTACAGAAAAGCTTGTTTTCGATAACTTACTCTAAAGATTGGATGACCGGCAATCCAATGTAGAATTGGAAAGGGTAGCTTATAGGTTAAATTTTATTATTTCACGAGTTAAGCTCAAAGAAAGAAGAAGAATTAATTTATCCTCTTTTTAAATAAATCTCAATGATTAAAAAATTTAACCGATTTAGTTAATTTAATCGTAAAAATTTTAAATCGTCCGATCAGTTCGATTTGTTTTAATAACTTTTGTTGTTAAAATTTGATTAATTTATTAATTAATCATCAATTTTATAAATTAATAGGTTTTTATAAACTAGAATAAAACAATTAATTTTCATTTAACAGTATCTTTTTCTTAATTAAATTTCAAATCTTTGATAAGTTAAGACAAATTCTTTCAATCATATTTTAAATTTTTTAATTTTATTTAATTTTTAACTGATTTTATGACAATCTAATGTTAGTTGAACCTTTTCAACTTTAAACCTTTTATCCTACCGGTTTAAATCTCGGTGCAATTAACTCACTCTTTAATATTATGTATCTAATATACATGTTTTATTTTTGTAGTTCTTTAAATATTCGTTTTCTTTATGGTAAACTATAAATTGCAAAAAATATATTGCAAGTTGCCAACGAATGAGCAGTGTGAAAGTGGTGAGGCATGCCAAGATTAGGTGGGTAAATTAGGCTGCAAGACAATTGTTTATAATACTGCATTTGGTTATGATAATGGTTTATGTATTCTATACAAAGTGCCACCATTACTTGTAATGATTAAGCATACCCCAGTTTCATTACAAGTAACTATTCTTTAACGTCTAAACACGTAATTGGATTTGAAGGTTAGAGGCTATTTTCCCAACAGCAAGGCCACTTTCACATGACACGTTTGTTGCAAGTATTTCTATTTTACATGACAAGTATATGTACTGGAATTCCTAAACCTCATTTCTTACACTAGCAATGATTTAAATTTTTAAGGATTGGAAATTATCCAATATCAAGACTTATGCTCTTAACAATATATAAATAATCTTTAACAGTTTAAACGAATTGAATAGCTTATCTGTTGAAATGTGAAGTCTTACTGGAAAACAAGCAAAGTTTTAGGAAACCAATATAAAATTTGGTAAATTTTAGATATCTAGATCATACTCTTCCTTTTCTTCCTCCTAAATACCAACAAGACCGAAGACTCATGATTAATTAGAACAATTATCCCTATAATGTCATAAAGTCTCGCACCAATAAATGGGTTATAAAGATTACAATTTCTGGAAGCTGTACCTATTTGACGATTTCATTTCTGATATTTGCTTTTCAGGCTTTAAATTTCATAGCCATGTTGGTGTGGGCACTCTTAAGTTTAATATGGCTCTTGATGGGTTGACTAGTTAGCCCTTGATAGAAACGTCAAAGTTTGAAAATTTCTCCCAACCCCACTTGGGTTTGCTTTCATACGTGGAAGACTTGGAGACATTAATTCAGAGAACCTCGTCTTTTCCCTCCGGCCTCGCATTTTCTGCGTCGTGATGGCTTGGCCTTCTGGGGGAATCTTGACTAAAACCACGGGATCAGAGTGCCAGAATTTGGCAGAGTCTAGTGTTGCCCTTGCCCATACGCTCGGCCTATGCATATAACATCTTTTGTAAGTGAGAGGCAATGCATGCCTTTTCTTCCTCATCCTATATTTTTTTGTATAATAAAGAACACACGCACATCGCCTATAACATTTAAGGTTAACATACTTAATGAGACCAAATCAAAGATCATTTAGCATATGAGATCTGTGTCAAACCAAAATCATTATAAAAATTTTGGGTACCCTACTCCTCGTATTAATACAAATTCATGCATCACATATGACATGTCATCTTTCAAATACATTTCAAATCTGTGAAGTAGATAAAAAGGGAGACCTAGTCAATCATCTAAACAAAACCTTCCATAATGTGTCACAAGAGCAAAACACTACAAGATAACCATACATCAGCGACGGAACTTTACCGACGAACATAATTCTGTAGCTAATTACAGATAAAAAATCAATATCCGTCAGTAAAAATGTCGTGAAAAATTTTACTTTATGACGGACGCAATTGTCTTCGGTAAAGATGGAGAGAAAGCATTCGCACAAATTTTGCAACAGATTATAGCGACGACAAATCCATGCCTGTCGGTAAATTAGGCGGGAACGCTTCCTGCAAATAACTAGCGTCAGAATTTTTCCGACAGATATAGTTCTGTTGGTAAAATTTACTTTGTTTAATACTTAGTGTCGGTTTTTTACCGACGGTAATGTATTCTATTGGTGATTTTTCAACGGTTTTCCCTCTCCATCGTTAACTTCAGTTAGTCATTTAAAAAAACCAAAATGATGTCGTTTAGTTTAATACCAAACAATGTCGTTTCAGTTCAGGGTTAAACGCACCCCAAACCTTCCCCTAGTTTTCTCCACTATTCTTCTCCGTTTTTTCTCCTCTCCTCGCCGTCGCCGTCCTTCTTCCTCCCACGTCTGCAACTTCTCCTCTCCCTGTCGTCGCCGTCCGTTCCACATTTGTAGCTAGTCCTCTCCTCGCCATCGCCGTCCGTTGTTAGTGTTCGGCGATGTTTCTCCATTTCTGTAATATTATGATTTTATTTCTCCATTTGTTGAGTTTTGCATGACTTGCTGACTTATGCTTTTTCTTGTGTGAGTTGAATTTGACTTGTTTTGATCTTGTTAATTATTCTTAAAGGGATGTTGGATATACGAATATACGAATATTATCTATGACCTAAGTTATGTTCTGTATATACTAAATGTTGCAATGTTTTGAAGAGAAGGGATTGGAGATTGAAGTGTGTATTTGAGATTGAAGAGATGGGATTTGAGAATGAAGAGAAGCGATTTGTGTTGTTAGAATTTGGTTAAATTTCTGTTTTGTTAGAATCAAGATTTAATATATAATTTGTAGAAATAATTTGAAAACAATTTGATAAATAGGGTGAAAAGGTTCCTCTTCATTTGTTTTCTAAATGTT
>JANIIA010000006.1:55725287-55738411 GCA_027478495.1 Erythroxylum alaternifolium | reverse complement strand
AAAGTCACTATAATAGATTAGTTAGAGCTTTTCTAAGGCTCAAATCATCTAGCTAATATTAGTAAACTTACTGTCATAAGAGCACCACTAAGATTAGCATTGACATATCTAATAATCTCTAAAATCATCTACATATCTATAAATCATTAATAATCACTATTTTTTTATTATAAATCAGAATACTTTCTTCATTGAAACTTAGTATTCATAATTATAATTTTTCAAATACCTACCAAGAACAACAACTATAAAGGCAATGCTAAGTTTACTGCATACCTATGAATATATCAAATTCTTAATTGCATTATTGAAAGGAATATAATTCCTCTATACTGTTTTCATTTTATTTTTAGGACACCACTCTTTGCTCAAGTTATCACTTTTGACTATAAAAAATAAACCAAACCTGCAATCCTACATGTTAAATATCTTTAAAAATTGTATCGATATAAACCATTTTATATAGGCTTAAAATTTTCTTAGATTTATTCATATGGATCTTTACTCTGAGAACAAATGATGCTCCTAAGATCTTTCGCATCAAAGTTCCTTAAAAGCATCTTCTTCATATTCTTCAATATGCTAAAATTAACGTTGGTTAGCAATTTTTCATCTACATATAAGAACACAAACTCAAACTTGATCATACTGAATTTGAAATATATAAAAGAGTCAAGTGTATGCTCCTTAAAATCCAAAGTTGTGACCTCCTTATGGAATTTGAAGTACCACATTCGTAATGCTTACTTTAATTTATAAACTGAATTCCTTAGTTTACAAACTTGTTGCTTATTTCTCTTCATCATAAAATCCTTACGCTTCTTTATATATACTCATCCATTAGATCACCATTTTGGATGTCATGCAATTTATATCATAAAGCTTAAAATTAAGATGAATTGTTAAAGTCATAATAATACAGAACGATTCATTTGTTGAGACTAGTGAGAAAGTTTCATTATAGCTAACTATCTTTTTCTAAGTGTACGTTTTAACTATAAACCTTACTTTGAACCTCTCAATTGTATCTTCAATATTTATCTTGATCTTAAACATCCACTTACTACTAATGGGTTTACATCTATTTGGACTGTAGAATAATTCCAAACATCATTGTTTTTTATAAACTACGTGTTTTCCTCTATAGTCACCATCCATTTATCAGAATGATTACTCCTTAATGCTTTAGCAAAGTTAAGGTGATTTGTAATCTCTTTTAAAATATAGTCAAACTTACTCATATAAATAATAAAATTTTCAAAAGGTATAGGCTTCTTATCTCTTTATTAACATCTTAATAGTTTTATATGATCAAGTTTAGCATCTACCATAATCTAGTCAATAGCATTTGTGCCACCTCCAACAGTAGCAACTAAAGCTGAATCTAAGTTATCTTTATTTACCTATGGAAGTACCTCAACAACTCTCTTATGAATTATATATAAATGTATATTGTCATTTGCCAGGCTTAGGCTTAGGCTTAGGCTTCTCAATTGCTCCAGCTCTTAATAATTCATCTTTTACGTCATTCTTTAGAAACTTTACAACTAATGATTTTACATCCAATAAACATTTTCTAATTACAACAGAAAAAATGGACAATGAAGCCTTTTTAATTACTAAAAATTAGTGAATATCCACCATCATCAAGTTTTAAAATTAAAATTAAAATATGTGTCATATATGGATATACAAAATCTTATTTATGTAACTAACAAATTAATAAAGAATCTCATATCATTATTTGTGGTCCACTTAGGTTGCTGGCTATGCCTTTCATCCTTATAATGTAAATTACAACCTTAGATGCTCTATCATACCTTAGTAAAGTTAACATATGCATAAGTTCATGTAACTCAAAATTTTCACATTCAATGAATCTCACCTTACTTGTCATAACTTCAAAGGACTGAAGCTTAAAGCAAAACCAAGGTTCGATGAAATTCAAACTAAAATGTCCGAGTAATGCTTACGTGCACTATTGTGCTTGAATCTCACAGTTAGCCATCCTTTTTTATACGTTAGATGAATGAAATATATTAACTTGATAAATTAAGCTTCAAGAGAAGATTATACATGAGTAGCATCAGAAACTTGATTATGTTTTGATTTGATCCATCTCCATTCAAAGTTTCTATTTGTTTATTAACTCAGTTATATTAGTAGAAAAATTGCAGTTACTACTAATTAAAGAAAGCTAAAGGGAAAAAATCACATCTGAGAGTTGATTTAAGTTGAAGTTCATACCACAATATGTGTTTGAAGCACACACACACACACACACACACACACACACACACATATATATATATTTGGGTTCATAGTTTTACTTTCCTATCCTTTCTTTGCAGAATCTCTAATCAATGAATTTTAATTGAAATTCCTGAACTAGTAAACTTTTATGAAACCAGTATGGAGTTTCATAATCTAAAAATATGGTACTGGTCTTGTCATACAAATATGAGACTTGTTAGTTGAAGGAGCTTAAAGAACTTAACTCGCTTTTGGTTCAATTGAGAGTAAGGAGCTGAAAGATGTCTTATGTCCTTTTTGAATTCAATTTGTAATATTTCTATAAAATTCAATCAAATATTGATTTCAGGTTGAAATATGCCACCAAAGAGAAGACATGATATAATGTGACCAAGATTTAGACCACAATTCGGAGGTACTTACTGTACAGGTGAAGCATCTCATAGTGTAGCTGTTAGAACTGAATCATCTCCTCCCCTTCCAGCTACTACACTTATAGATGAGGCATCACCTTCCATAGATGCTGCTACACCATCCACCAACCCTACATCATTTACTACCCCTATACCGACAAAGATATCAGGGGTAAACAATGATGATGAAAGAGGCAGCCACCAACCTAGAGTTGAGGGACCTGATGGAAGAACACACGTTACAATTGTCAATAATATGTAAGTGAAAATATATGAAACATTATATGTTTATAATTAAGTTATAGGTTTAAATTTTCAAAATGGTATAAAATTATTTGTTTTTATATTAGGTTCATTCTATCTAGACTGTGCTCAAGAAACATAACATCAAAATTCAAGGAAAAGATTGATATTGAGGGTTATGTATAGAAGAATATCTCTCAGGCGACAAAGGAATTTTACCATCAGGAGTTTGAGGTACAACAAAAATTATTATTTTCTTTTTTAATTAACAGTTTTATACATTAATTAGATAAATATTAGTACATCATAAGTATTAATCGAATGTTTTTTCTTTTATTTTAGAAATAATTTTTTTGGGATTCTTAATTTGACGCGATCATTTATAGAGTATGGGAGAAACGAGCACGTACAGTTATCGTGACTTTGTTGTTGTGATACACAAGGTCAGTATACGATCACCTTACATTTTTGAACAAATATAGAGTCGTTGGCAGTAGTATTGGACATCATCTGAGGCAATCTCCATTTCAGAGCGTATTTTGACCAACATACGTGGAGGACCAGGGGAGAGGGTCTTCCCGTATATACAAGAAGATCTATTACCCTCCAAGAGCATACAAAGAGACTTGTAAGTATCTACACTTTACATTTATATTCTCATTTCTTTACTTTGCTATATTTCAATTGAATTTTATGTGTAAATTTTGGAGTGAAAATACGTGTTTCTTGTTGAGAATGATAATGTTATAAATGTCTGGTGCCCTATATGGCTGTCTTTTTGAGTTTTTTTCTTTATTCAACAGGGGGTAGATATCATAAAAATAGAGAAAACTCTGCCGAAAATTTTATAAATTATAATTCACTTATAACATTTTATTCTTATGCAGGAAAAGTCTATGGGCATGAGACATACACACTATCAGCTCTTTTTACACACTCAAACTAAGAAGCATGACAGTGTGACATTCGTCAATAGCCGTTATAGAGAACACAATGTATATCAAATTTATGGTTTAATATTAATACTTAATAATTATCACTTACTAATATAAACATTACCTTCTGATAGGACCAAATAAAAGAAAGCATTCAACGATAGTCTCAGCAGTCTGAAGATGTTGATGAGACTCAAACCTATCTTCATGTAGTGGATGGTAGGGACCATTGGGGAAGGATATTCGACTTAGGTTCATTTGCAAATACATGTTATTCGCAATCCTCCACGTCCAGTACAGAAACATCTAGTAGGTGGTGCACAACCAATGAAGTCCAAGTACTTCAGAGCACAGTGCAGACATTGGCAACTCAGTTGCAACAGTTGATTGATCAGTTGCAACAGTCAATGTAATACATAGTTCAGCTCCATAATGAGGTGGATGAGTTGAAGGGTAGGAGTAACACCTCATCGCACCAATCACAGCATCCGCTGTCTCCAAATTAATAGTGTACTTTTGGTCAATTTATTTGAATTACAAAAACTTATTATGTACAATTTAATGTTTTTATTATCAATTAAGATATTTTTAACTTTATATCATCAATCAAATTTATGTTAAAAAAATTAAATGTATACTGTTACATTAATAGCTGTTTAAATTATGCATTAATTATAACATCATCAAATAAAATTTATTGACATTATTGACAATATATTATTAAAAAATTTCTGATTTATTTACCGACGGACATCGAAAGATTTGTTGGTAAAATTAGAACCATTATCGATAGAAGAAGATTGACCGTTGGCAATCACAGACGGAATACCACTTTCGTCCGTAAACTCACTAATGGAAAAAGAATCACCTTCGGTAATGTTTGAACAATCTTACTAATGGAAAAGCGTAAACTGTCGGTAAATTTACCAACAGAATAACCAACCCTAGGTCATCGGTAATCACAAATGGAATAGCGTAAAAGCGTAAACTGTCGATACATTTACTAACAGAAGGGCATGTTTCATTGGTAAATATATCGACAGTCAAGAGTCTGTCAGTAAATTCACCAACAGGACATTAGTTTATGTTGGTAAATTTATCGATGGTACATTAGTTGTCCATCGGTAAGTTTACCAACGGAACATAACTTTCCGTCGGTAATTATTAGCTACGACCATTTCTACAACGCCTTTATCCGTTGGTAATGTCCGTCGCTAATATTACTTACTGATGGAATGTTAATATTTTTTGTTGGTAATGTCCATCGTAAAATGACGTTTTCTTGTAGTGAAAGTCCTACATATTTTTTATAATGAGGTTATACTCTTTTATAATTAAAATTTTACTCTTCGATTGTGTATTAAATAAAGTTTAAATGTATATGATAACTAATAAATTGTGTGGCTTAAATAATATGCAAGCAGAGCCATTTGATAAGTACACATTTACTTAATACAAAAATTTATACTTATGCAAATTTATTAGAAATAAAAAATAAATATAATATAATAACTCTAGATTTTCTTCCCAAACCTAATTGTTTTCTATGTAACCTAAAACTAAAGATTCTTTGCTTATTGGTTTCATCGCTTGTTAGGGATATGGATGCATAGGTTTTCATTTTAGTCAAGGAGGGGAATATCGATAAGTTCCAAGTAGCTTACGTTCTTGCCATGGAATCATCCATAACCTAATTTGAACTCAAAAAAAGAGTGAGCGTGACATCAATCATAAAGAGTTTGGATTCAAGAAAGAATAGCAGAAATGACTCGAGTTGGCTCAATATTGAACTTACTTTAATAGAGGGCACATAGATATTAAGTTTAAGAGTAGGAATTCAAATAAGAGTATAGTAAATCTTACAGAATAACTTCTAACCATGGCTCTTAATATGAGCAACAATTATGGTACCCACATGCTCTACTAAGATTAAGAAAGAATTAAAGAAATATAACTTCTTATGCTCTTCAAAGATGTAGGCTTTAGTTAGATTGAAAAGATAATAATTAAGGTTTAGGTAAAAAAAATTAGGGTTATTCTATTGATTTTCTTTTTTGATTTCTAATAAATTTATTGACATGTGAGTTTTTTTTACATAGATGCTTATCTGTCAAAGGATCCTACTTACATGTCAAGTCTTATCAATACTATTAATTATAAGGTTAATAATGAGTTAGTTTTGTAATAAATTAAAAATTGAAGTATTTTATTACTACTTTTAGTAGTTCTAATTGATATTATAAAATCATGTAGAATTCATAATTTTAAATTTAATTACACATCAAATAAGTCACTTAAATAAGTCAATATTAAGTAATATATTCAATTTATATAATTGTTTGGAGGTGTTGAAATTTTAAAATCTAAATAAATTTACCTCTTGAACATTATAAGAAATTCATATATATCAAACATATAACTTAAAGTATTTGGAAATATTCAAAGAGTTAAATTTAACTATTTAGAGAGCATCATGCCAAAAAAGAAGAAAATAATAAGGAAAAAAGCTTGATAAGAAAGTGGGTAGTTGGCTTGCCAAGAAAAATTAAACTTCATTATTACAATTATAGTAATTAGAAATGATTAATTTATTGTTTCCATTTTCAATTTACACTAGTTGAGATTTGGAGTGGATGACTAGGATATTAGGTAGGATATTTTTGTATCTTGACATAGAGTTTAAATATCAAATAAATATTGGTATTGAAGATATTCTAAAATATCAATTATAAATCTTTTTATTAATAATACTTCCTTAATTTTCTTTATTAATGTTCTTTTCTTATTTAAGTATAGTAAATTGCATATAAATAAGGATTCTCTCTCATATAAAAGTCACATAATACATAATACAAATTCTCTTTTTATTTTCTTCAACTTGATATAAGAGTCTCTTTGAGTCTTTTTGTGTTTACTACTCCTATTGGATTATTTTATATCTTTGTTCACCACTATTTCTATTGTCAACCGGCATCTTTTGACGTCAACCAAAACCATTTTTGAAAACAAATTTGATCGTTGATTTGGATGTATAATCATGTTCTACATTAAGAGATTGATAAAACAACACTAAGTATGTCGTTGAAAACCACCACATATGCTTCACATAACAATGGAAAAATATGTCTAGTGTTATACGCACCAGAAGCTTCATAATATGACATGTTTCTGAATAATGTCATTCTATGTGTTGTTGAGCAATTTTTATATATAATAAAATGCTCAATACCGTAAGTATACAAATCGTATCTTGTAATATCAAGCGATATCATTCCTATGAGGACTTTAGATATTTAAACAATTTGAATCAAACTTTGTCTAAGATACTAAGACTTTGGTTTGAATTAAAATAAATAAGAAAAATTAAAACAAATAATGAAATGAAACAGATAAGTAATTAAACATATGAGTTGCTAATGAAAATTAAGATTGATTAAAGTTAAATACTTAGGAATTATTCTATCCATATTTGTTTCCCTTAATCTTGTTAATTCAATTATGTTTGATCCTATATTTCCTAAGGTTTTGATTATTCTCTCTCAATATCTAATCAGTTAACCCTAATTAATTTCAATATATATAGATTTGTAGTCTCTCAATTCATAAACTACTCCTAACTTATTCAATTAGATCTGAAGCAATCTATTAGATAATTACTGTCACAACCAAAATCTCTTTTCGACTAATCATTAATTTGATAATTGTGGGTCTATTAAGTTGCCAACTCTCATTGTACAACTTAACACTAATTACTTTGACTCACTCTCTCGATTTGTTATCAAGCATATGCACGAAAATTATCATAAACATCCAAAGATATATTGAAATCAACAATAATTAAGTTTCAAAAAATAATTCCATAATAATTTCTAATATGGATTTAGAAATCCATAAACATGTTATACATCATAGAAATCCAATTACACATCAAGGAGTATGAAGAAAGTAAAAGGAAAAGAATAAAAATTGTTTGACTCATTGATCTGGAATGCTAAAATTTCCTAAAGCTCTTCTTTGATCTACTTTTATGTATGGTTGCTACCTCTTTTTGGTGTTTTTCATGCTCTTATATAATGCTGTAGGGTTCTAGGGTTCTGTCTAAGGTTTTCTCACTTTGTTTGATTCCAAAAATAGCCCGAACCTTAAAAACACAAAAAAGTCTCGCATGAAAAACCACAATTATGCCTTAAAGAGAGCCATGTAGCCCCATATAATGCCTGTCACGATCATGCCTCATGCATCTTTCATCTTCTTCATTCTTTAATTTTCTGATTTTTAATACTCAAAAATTACATCAAACACCTCTTGAAACACAAAATTAAGATTAAATTCATGCTCTAAACTACACAAAATCTTAGAAAATAATTAAAAATTAACAATATCACAATTATAAGCCTATACATACAAAAATCATCTAAGAATAAAATACTTGAAAACACAATAAAATACTTAGAAAAACATAGTATGATCCATACCTATCATGTGTCTCAATAGTGCCACTTCATCAAATCAAATTGTGTCATGTTATCCCAATCATAACTTAGCATATGTCCCAATTATTGCATAAAATATGTCTCAATCTTTACCTAACATATGACCTAATCATTACTTGAAATGTGTCTCAATCATCACTTGACACATATTTCTATTCAACTGTTGCCATATGTCCTTTTAAACTTATTCCATATGTCGTCATCAATGTGTGCCATATTAGTATGTCTAGTTCATCTATCAAGTCACCCCAATTCATTGGTTCCTAACACGAATCAATCACATTGGTTAAGCTCATTTTCATATATGTTGTATAAAGGTTCTCTTTTCCAAATAAAGATTATTATAAGAAGTTACTCTTTACCTAGACGAAAGAAAAGATTTGTGAAATCCTAATAGAGATTAAGAAGTGGATGTAGGTAACGTTTATTTATCGAACCATTATAAAATTAGTTTACAACTTCTCTTCCCTATACTTTTTAACTTATTTTTGGTTGATTAATTAAGTTAAATTAAATTGTCATTGCATTTTATTATTCAATTTGAAATCTATTAAGGGTCTTTATTAAGTTGCAAAAAGTCCTGTACCCAAGACACCCCTTTTTAGATGTCATTAGGGACAAACAAATGGTATTATAGTGAGTTTCTTTTTTTAAAATAAAATTTTTAAAAAAGATCTTTATGGCATGTTTAGGTGCATCTACATCTTCACTTCGCCAGGAGAGCCAAAATATTAATAATGCTTCTTTCTTTGATGGAAATGATTATCTTATTGGAAAACTAAAATAAAATTCTTGATAACCACAACTGTTGACTTATGAGAAATTATTACAAGTGGTCTATTCATTCATTCTAAGTTATAGATAGAAAAGTTCCTAAACTAAAAGAAGAATGAGATCCTCAAGATAAGAGACTAATTTCTCTGAAAAACTAAGTTATTCACATTTTATTTTATGTATTAGGAAGAAATAAATTCAATAAAGTCTCTATTTGTGAAACAACTTAGGGATTTTGGTGTGCTTTAGAAGGTATACATAAGAGGAGAAATTAAGTGAAAAAGAGTAAAGTGAGCATGCTGACACGTTAATACAAATTGTTTCAAATAAAGCATGATAAAAGTATATCAAGTATATACACTAGATTTATTGATACTATCGATGCTTTTAAATAATTAGGCAAGATATATATACTAGTGTTAAAATGCTGAGGAAATTGATTACGTCTCTTACAAAGCCTTGGGAAGCTAAGGTGATAAAATTCTAAGAAACAAAAGACCTAAATATGCTACAGTTAGAGAAATTTATTAGATCACTACATACTTACTGAATGAGACTCAAAGAGACTTAACAAAAAGATACAATGGCTTTGAGAAGGAATAACTTAACCTTAAAGGCATCAAAAGTGGAATTAAGTGAAGATAAAAAAGATATATGCTAGTGAAAGCAATAAGAAATGCATTACCCTTATCACTAGAAGATTTAAGAAGTTTTTTAGGAGAAAGAATTTCTTTAAGAAAAGGACTTCAAGGAAGGCAAGGTAATGTTATAAATGTAAATTAAATAAGTTTTTTTTATGTAGGCCATGCCTTCTAATCAAGGATAACAATAAATATAAGAAAATGACAAGAAAGAGAAGGAAAAAAACAAAAAGAAGGCATTTAAAGCCTTCGTTTGGGATGACATAAGTGATTCTAAAAGTGGAAATTTGGAAGTAGACGTAGTTCGCATTTGCTTTGTGACTAAGAAGATGATAAGGTACTCTCCAACTTTAAATCTTGTAACAATAATGGTGATATAATATTATAGTATGATAAACTAGTTGAGAGGCTTAAAATTATGAGTATGAAACGGAAGAAGTTATCTTCTAAACTCAAAAAGACTTAAAAGCATCTAAATGCATGGATTAGTGAAAATAAAAGGTTGAAGAGTGAATGGCATAACATTAAAGCATCTAAGAGTGTGCGCATTATTGACAAGGATAACTTAAGAAGCATTAAAACATGAGAATGAGATATTGAAAAAGGACACCAATGATTTTAAGGACTCATTGTCCAATTCACAAAGAGAAGTGAGAAATTAAAAGTATTCTAAAAAGTCAAATAACTAGCATAGGATTGGATAAAACTAATGAAGTGTATCTAATACTAAAACTACATTTACCAAGGGAAAGCATTTGCATAGCGAGTAACCCTTGCCTAAAATGAAAAATGAGTATGGTGCATCCATATCTAACCATATAAATATACTATATGCATAAGTTATATCCATTAGACCTTACTATAAAAGTAAGCCCCGTTCTTGCAAGTATAGCTCTTAATCTAGGCATATAACTCATCATTCTCAAGGTAAGAATAGGAATAATTTCTTTACAAAACATATGTTAGTATGCAATACCTCTCACACTCTTATGCCTCAACATCAAATTAGAAGTAAGCATCGAGCTTCTATTTATAATAGGCCTCATTCTAAGCATAATATTATGACACATATTTACATCCCTTATAAGTATTCATATGAATAAACAAATATGTCTTATACATATAATTATAATAGGACATTTTATTACCTAAAAAGAGCATTAAATTCCTTTAATATCCAAAGTAGAGATCCTCATCATTCCAATGCACATAAAAGAACAAGGAATATATTTATACATCAAAATTATAAGTTTCATTATCATATAACCAATCCATATTATTCATATAAAATTCTATGTCATTTTTGTTATAAATATAAACATATTGACAAGTTTTATTTCACAAAACAAAACTTGATGAGCAAAACCCTTAAAGAAGTGGGTAAGAGAAAGCAAAGGCTAATAATCAAGGATCCAAGTTCATTTGGATATACAAAACACATTGATTACCTTATTTGTATGCCTTTAAGAAAAATAAGAGAAAATGGTATATGGATAAGGGATGATCGAGGCATATGAATGGTGATGCATCTTAATTTACAACTTTTAGAGACAAAGATAAAGAATTTGTCACATTTGGAGACAATGCTTAGGGTAAGATGTTTGTCATTGGTAAAGTTGGTAAGGAATATCACACTATAATTGATAATATGCTTTCAGTTGATGGATCAAAGAACAAATTATCAAGTGTGAGCTAATTATGTGACAAAGACTACAAAGTATGTTATGGAAGAAAATCATATATAGCATCTAGATTTATTGACAATAACATTACATTCTTGGATAAGAGAGAACGAAATATTTATGTAATTGATCTTTGATGATTTTTCTAACCAAAATACGAACTACTTAATGTTTATTAATGAAGATATATAGATGTGGCATATGAGGCTTGGATATGGAAGCATAGATCTCATCTCCAACCTTAACTCTAAATAACTTATCAATGGACTTTTAAATGTCAAATTTGAGAAATACAAGGTGTGTGGAGCTTTTCAAATGGGAAAAATAATCTAAGAGCTCATTCAAATGCAAAAAGTCACTAATAATGATTTATTTTTTTATGTCTTAAAAAATAATATAAAATGAACTTAAGAAAAAATTATGGAGAACAAATAAATTTAAGTTAAGAAGTTGACTAAGACCATAGTAAAGTCAAGGCACAATAATTCTACAAGTTCACTTGTAATCTTCCTATATCTCCTATTTTCTTATTTTAGAACTTTAGGAGCTCTTTATGTATAAAGCACATCATGTTTTAAACTTAATACATAAATCTTTACTTTTATAAAAAAGAATTAAGTTATAATTTCAAAGAAAGCCCTCTTGATTTTTAAAAGACTATTTTTGAATCAAGTTCTAGTAAAAAAATGGGGTTTTATTTTTAAAAAAACCTAAAAGTTCTTTAGAAATATATATTCAGAAATATTGGTCGATCCATATATAGTTATGGTTAACCAATATAGTGTTTATGAAGACATTAGTTAACTAATATCTAGGTGTGGTTAACTAATGTTTTTTTTAAAAAAAGTTATGTACCAAGAGACTGTATATGACATTGGTTGAGACACATTGGTCGACTAATATGTCATAATAGTAGGTTGATACTATTACTAGTCATTATAACTATGGTCGACCCGACAGCTTTTGCAAGAGAGGCTCGATTAGGCCTAAGGCAGCTGAGCCCAAGTTGAAGCTTGATAGGGCCTAACCAACCCGAAGTTTAACTTAGATCGACCTAACACAATTATTTTATTTTCAAATTAAGAATAAAAAACAAAGTCATCTTTAGTTTTTACAAAACATCGTCATTTTCCTTGTAGTTGTTAGGCCTCAAGTCGGGTTGGGCCAATCCTGAGCCTGATTGGCAAGTCTAAGTGCAATAACTAAATATTGTCTAATGATATTTTAAAGTTAGAATGGGTATAAATACTTGGACAATCAATTGTTGAACATATTTATAACATTTTAGAGTTAAAATAACACATTTGTCAGAGTTTTTAAGAATTTACAAGTATTCATTCCTTAGTTCTGAAGTGATTGAGAGCCTTTGAGTATTAAAATGAGTAACAAAGATTCATATAAGTTATAGACATTTATTGGGGCTAGCTTTATTGTATATGGATGTTCCAAATGAAGTAAATCACACATTAGTAAAGACTTTATGTTCAAGAAACTAGAGACACAAGAAGGGGGGGGTTGAATGGTGTATCCTCCTTTTTTGCTATAAAGTCTCTAAAAGAAAACTTTTCTTTCTTATTAGAAGAACATCACAACTTATTACGTAAATAAATCGCAAATTATTTCTCTAAGAGTTTTAACAACAAAGTAAACTAAAGTTAAAGAGTAGAGAATAGACGATGCGATTTTTATA
>JANIIA010000006.1:55708654-55719896 GCA_027478495.1 Erythroxylum alaternifolium | reverse complement strand
TGAGATGTGCCTTCCTATTGCTCTCACGTGTACCCGTTTCTATAATTCAACCCGTTATACAAAAACGGGATGTTACACAAAATTTCCCAGCAGAAGAAATTCGTAAAATCTCTATTTCTTATGTAATATGTTTGTCTTTGGGTCTTCGAAGAGAAACCAGTAATAGCAATGACTAAAGCATTAAAAGGAAATGATTTGTTGGGTGATATGCGGTGAACTCCAGCAACCGATTTCTCAACTTGAAGACCGTCTAAGTTTATGTATAAATTTGAACTTTTTAAGATTTTATAAGTTTCAGGGTCGTAACTTCAATTCTAATGTGGGGGTTAGAATTAGAAGAAATAATTGGTATTACAAAAATTATTGAGGGTATATTAAGTAGTATGTATTTAGTAGTTTATATTTCATCTTAAACCCTTCAAATTAGAGGTTTCTTACTTTCATTGTTTAATATGGAATGGAACGTAACATGAAACCCTTCGCTTTCATCCCATTTCGTTCCATTCCATTATGAAATCCTCCGGTTTCATCAAATTCCGTTCTATCCCATTATGAAACCCTCAACCAAACAATAGAAGTATGTTACGTTCCATTTCGTTCCATTACTAACCTTTCAACCAAACATAGCCTAAGGGAGGATGTTGAAGCTATTCTAGGAAATATTTTGAAATATTAGTTACAAATTTTCTTAATATATAATAATCATTTGATTTCCTCTCAGCAAACTTCTTTCTTTATTTGAATGCAATGTATTTTTTATAGATATGAGTTCTCTCTTAAATAGAAATCATATAATAGATTATGCAAAATTTATTTTTATTTTCTTTTTTCAATTATAAGAACCACTTTTATGAGTAAAATGTGAAATTTGAAAAAACAACTACTACAATTTGTACGTCAAAAGGAAAATTATTTGATGACTTAAAAAATGGTGAATATGAACTTTAAAATATATTATAAAAATACTTGACTTATAATTTTTAATCAAGTATTACCATGTAATGCTTTTTTTTTTTAATTTTGAGAGGATTTAATTTTAGAAAAGTAGAAAACTTAGGATTTCAAGACTTTGGCTATTTTCTAGGCTTCAAATGACCTGTGTCTTAAAATACGTGCCCTCTATTTTCAACAACATCCAACCCATCTATTTTTTCTCTCTCCTAGTTATTAAATGGTTAACATGGAACAGATTTAATGTAACAGGTGAATTAAAGCCATTTTCCAAAGCATTACTCCAGCTTCGCAGACAATGTAGAAATTGCAGTGTTTAGCAAAGGGTAGACTCTTTCGAACTCACTGATAAGGATAATAATTTTTAGAAAGGAGAGGGCCACAGACAGGCATAGCTTAAGAAAAGTTGGGCTTTTGAAAGAGAAGAATCGTAGACCAGATCCAGATCCGATAGTGAAAAACCTGAAAAGCCCCATGTGAAGTATCATAAATCTCCATAACCGTAGGGTTTGGTAGCCTCGGTTGAAAGATGACAGAGAGCGAAGCGGCCGGAGAGAACGTGGAGGCAGTCGACGAGGACATGGATCTCATCGAGGCCAACGGCGGGAAGCGACCCAGAGGGGAGGAGGATGGAAATGAGGAGTTGGTGAAGAGGCAGAAGGTGGACAAGTCTGTAGAAGAGGAGAGACTTGAGAAGAAGGTTGAAGAAGAAATTGATGGAAATGGAGAAGAGAAGGGAGAAGAGGAAGAGAAAGAGGAGGTCGGTCCGGTGACTTTGGGTCCGAAGAGTTTTGCGTCGTCGGTTGAGATGTTTGATTACTTCTACAAATTCCTTCATTTTTGGCCTCCCCATGTTAAAATCAACAAGGTATAGTTGTTTATTCTTTGAAATTCGATGAATGAAAGTAAAGTTTAAAGCTTTTATTGGATGGATGGCTAAATGTATAAGCGATGCCAAGCTTAGCTTCTAATTAGTATGTTTTTAAAAAGGTATAACTTTTACTTTGGTTGGATGGGATTGAGTTTAAGGGAGAACATCTATTGATGGATTTTCACGTGTTCTGGTTGTTGAGGGGTGGAATTGAATTTAGAGTTGATATAGGTTTTTCTAGCGTGTCTAGAAGAGGAAATGTAAGTGATTCAAGCAGCTAGTTTACTAATATTTTTATTAGTTTCTTTTGCATTATCAAATTTACTTTTTTCAGTTTTAAACTTGTGGTTGTTATTAATAATTGCTATGTAGACTGTGTTGTGGACTATATCTACCCCTTTCTCTTGGCTGTGAGGATATAGATAGATGGTTTTTGGTACAATGTAGTAATGGGACTATACAGCGCACCGTTGGTTCCTGTGTTTGGTCCCCTTTACAAGAATGGAATCTTCATTATGACACGTTTAAAGTCATGCCTTCCCCGTTCCATTCCACCCATAATTCTGGTCCATTGTGTTACTTTCTCCCTAGCATCACCTGTGGGGAATAGTTTAGATTTTGGCCCTTTAGGAGCTACTTGAGGATCTGATAATGTGTTCCTAACTGCTCCTTTTAGCTTACTTGCTACATTATGTATATAGGGAAATTGAATTACACTTGTTTGCCAGAATAAGAGGATATAAATTATAGACATTGTTCTGGCGTGATTTATACTGTTGGATGTGGGATTAATTAATCTTCATTGAGGTTATTAAAATATGGGATGATGGTCAAAGTTTTGAGTTATAATGAACTCTTTTTTTTTTTTTTTCCAAATGATAAAGGCATTCTGATCTTATTGTGTATTAGAACTTCCTTGTCTTTTTGGGAAACACGTATCCCCATACTTGTGAGGTGCATTTGACTCAAATTCCTAGTGGTTTTTCTTTGATTCATTGTCAATTATCAGAAACAAATCTTCTAAATGTGGAACCACTTGCAGTTTCAATTGCTACTTTTGCAGCCTATAGCATCACCTTTCCTATGTCAACGTGTGCATTGAGTTGCTTTTGAGACATCAAATCAACAGCATTTAGATGAGGATGCAGGATTTGGGGCAGGACACTTAATGTGAGAACCTAATAGGATTCGTTGCCATTCATGGGTCATATCATGCCTCAATCATGCATGCCAGCTTTTACTGTTAAATTCACTGCCCAAAGTCCTTTGATTTGTGGTTTTTATTGCAGTATGAGCACATGGTCTTACTAGACCTGCTGAAAAAGGGTCATCCGGAGCCCGACAAGAAGATTGGTTCTGGGATCCGGGCTTTCCAAGTCCAAAATCATCCAACATTTAAGAGTCGATGCTTCTTCTTGATTAGGGATGGTGACTCTGTTGATGATTTCAGCTTCAGGAAGTGTGTGGATAATATTCTTCCCTTACCAGAGGATATGAAAGTAAAACCAGATGCCAACAAGTTACTTGGTGGTCGAAAGGGTCACGGTGGAAAAGGTGGAAGAGGTCGAGGAGGCCGTGGAAAGAGGTGGTAAGTCAAGAAATGAATAGTCTCTGACTTACAGGGGATAAATGGTTTTGCCAAGAGAAATCAGCACCCTTGTTTCCATACCTATTATATAAGCGCAGGTTGTTGCTTAAAACCTTGTTTCTATATTAAACTTAATGGCCTCCGCTTAGCATAGGAGATGGTGTTTTTGCTGCTATTCATCTCATCTTATGTTGGTAGTTCTTTTTGTGCAATTTTTCCTTTCATTCTCGTATTCATGAAGAGTGATTATTTCCTAACAAAACATGATGCCTTCTTATCATCTTATTAGACGTAAAGGCTTCCCCATTAGCTTGAAAACTTTCCGTAACCCGTCAAAGGAACGAGAGAATCTTTGCTGTTGGTTATGAATTATTGTACTCGTAGGATCAGTGGAGATTTCGATTCACTGAGCTTAGATTCCTCATAAGTCTCACTTATTTGTAGTTATATTTCTTAAAATGGACACGTATAAGAAAATATATACATATAATAAAAAGGATATCTGAGTAAATCGCTGGAATGAGTTGGATTCTATTATAGGATAATGTATGTTTCAAATCATCTCTATATGAAGTGTGAAGAAGTATGAAATACCTCGTTAGCATGATAATGTGGGATGGTGAGAAGAGGAAAACCCTTAAAGCACAGAGACGTGCAAAACGCTTATTGAGGCAGGCTTGCGAATAAATTGGTAGCCTAAGAAATTTTGTCGTTGGTACTTCGGCTTTATAATTAGGGGACCAAGGACATAATCATTATGGTTAACATTGTCTAAAATACCTTCATACACCATAAAATGATTTAAAGTGTGTAAGGGTACAAAATAATAATTTTCTTTTTTATAATTATTTACCAGATTTAATAGTTTGAAAGTGGTGAAAATTTTTTCAATAATACTATTTAGGATTAATTTCTTAGGATCGTGTAGAAGTTTGATAAACTATCATATTAGTCTATTATTTTTAAAATTATCAGAGATTACCCTATATTTTAGTTAATATTTTTTCTGGCTTTCATACCCCTATTTAGACTTAAAAACGTCGTCGTTTGAAGTTCTGGAAATTTACGTGACATTTTCTTGCATGTTTTTTACATGTTTAAATAGGATTTTCAACGACAACTTAATAATAAGGGAATTTACGATAACTAAAACATAATAGTGATATTTAATAATTTTTAAAAATAAGGGATTAATGTGATAATTTTTTAAATTTCAAGGAGTACTACGAATATAAACTTACTATTTAATTTATATTTCTCAAATGCATAGATACTCTTAGAATAGTTTCGTCGCAATTTATAATTTTAATCTACTTCAACACAAACATGTAGCATTTTACTCGTTTTCTTTTTTACTTGTTTAATGTACAATACATTCTTATCTTAATATTGCAAAATTTGTTAAATTGAGTTGTTTCAAATGAAATTTAACATCAACATCTTACGTAAGGATCTAATTACATATTATAAATTAATGGTATTCATGATCATCAAAGCCACTATTGTTTAAAGTATTTTCACATATTAACAAATAATTTAACTATGTAAGAATAATTTAATTTACATTTTGATAATCATGAAGATCATTAAAACAATGATTCTTTAATTTTCTTTCCTTGCATAATCTTTCTTTTAACATTCCTTATTATGTAAATTGTAGGTGTTTTCTGACAAATAATATATGAGTTTTGCGAAAAATATCATAGGACAAAAATTAGATGCACATATTTAGATTTCAAATTTGATGAAATTATTTAAGAGTGCCGTTGCGTTGCAAGCATAACAATTCACAAATTATGAATAAATTAATTGATATGCAATTTAAATTTTAACAAAAGGTAGGAATTCAGAGTCACACCTTAACACTTAAAAGCTTTTAAAATTAAAAGAAAAAATAGTGCTTTAGACTATGTTTGGTTGGTGGTTAATTAATACGATGAAATGGAATATAATATTATTCTATGTTTGGTTGGTGGTTTATTAATAAGATGAAATGGAATATAATATTATTCTATCGTTTGGTATAAGATTTATAATAGAATGAAATGGAATGTAATAAAAGAGAGAGATTTCATATTATATCTCATTCAATCCTAAACAGTAAAAATGAGAAACTTCCGATTTGTGGTGTTTAGGATGAAATATAAAATGATAAATAATTTTTTACTATATTACATTATAAATCCTTATTCGAAACAACATTTTACTATATTATATTATGAACTCTTTCATCCCTCCCAAATAACAATTTTCTAATATTACATCTATTTACATTTCATTACATTATAAATCATTCCATTCTATTCCATTTCGTTAAAAATCTTACGTTCAACTAAACATAGCCTTACAGATAAATATTTAGGAAGGTTAACTACAGGGAACAAGAAAATAATAATATTTAAAAAAAGGGTATGATGATCATATATATAATGTCACCTCTTTAATAACTGGTCAAATGATTATTTATATTGAAATAATTCAACAAAAATTTAAAAGAAAATTATTTTTAATATTTTAATATCACAAAATAGCATTTGGAATAATTTCAAAATAATAAGTATTTTTAATTAAAATTTGTAACTTATAGTCTTTAAATTTTATTTAATCTCTTAGGCTACTCTAATTAGAGTACACAATAAGGGTCGATAGATACAAAATCGAAGTTAAAATCAAATTGTTAAATAAAGTTCAATATTATCTAGGTAAGGTATAATCTTCATTGATTATATTATAAAAGACTTTTAGAAATACAAATACACTTTATTCACGTTGAGCATAAGATACATATATAAAGTTTACAAGAGTTACAAAACTTTAAGATAAGTTTGGATAATGTCTATCTAAACTATAAGATATGTATTAATCTAGATACATAATACGTAACAAACCAAATAATAATAGTTACAATAGATATGGACTTTAGCTATCCTTATCCCCCTCCCATAAGTTGAATTGGTCTTGGCAAGACAATCAGCCTGTTCTTTAAATGGAAAATGATGCTTTGAGAACCATTTGGTTAACATTAGCTAGTTGATCAGTAATTACAATATAACACAATTGAAGTTCTTTGTTAACAACTTTATCAGACATATAATAAAATTCAGTCTTCAAATGTTTATACCATGTATGAAAAATAGGTGTAGTAGTGAGATATGCAACACTTAAATTATCACACCACAAAATAAGAGAGGATGTTGAAGGAATGCTAATTTCTTGCATAACTTATTGTAACCACTATAACTCTGTTACAACAGTAGCAATAGCACGATACTCAGCTTTGGTAGATGATTTGGTCATCGTTCTTTGTTTCCTTGATCCCCATGATATTAAATTGTTACCAATATAAATAGCAAGCTTGTGATACTCTTACGATCATCAACATAGTTCGGATATGCAAGATGAACATACCCTTACAATTGTTGCATTAAGACATTGTCATCAAGTGAACGATGCTCAAACGTGTTAGAAACATCCAATTGTCAAATCTCCCAATTACTAGATAAGGCATATGATAATAAAAGACAGATAATGGCAGTTTTAATAACTGGACTAAAAGTGTCCGTGTAATCCACACCTGGTTGTTGATTGAATCCATTGGCCACTAAAAGTGCCTTGTATCGATCAATTGTACCATTAAGCTTTCTCTTAATATGATATACTCATTTGCATCGAACTATATTATTAACTTGAGAAGGAGGCACTAATACCCACACATTATTGCAGATCATCGTGTTATACTCTTCTGTCATTACTTCTCTCCATTTTTTAAATTTATTGGCTTGTTTATAAGTTGATGGTTTAATTTTAGAGAGGTACAAAATTAACAAGGCTTAAGAGTACCAGTTTTAGATTTGGTAACCATAGGATGTCGACGAGTTAGTGCAGTAATGTCATAATTATAACGAGTTAAGTTAACAATTAAAGGCAATTTAGATAATGTTGTAGAAAAGCTATCTAGTGATGTATATGTTATAGGTCAATGATGAGTATTGTAGTGGGACTAGGTAATATGGATGGATGATTTATAGGTGGTGTGGGTTTGTTGGCTGAGGAAGTTCCAATATTGGTATCGTTTTTTGCGGAAATTTCGATTTCCATAAGAGCTTCATCACAATTATACATAACTGGCAATTCAGTGGACAATATTCAGTGTTATAATTATAACAAGTTTATTAATATCTTTAAGGAATGTCCCTCACCAAATCGTAGAGCTACCAACCTATGACAACAAAACTTAAACCAAATGAAATTGAATTCTAACCTAGCAACATCAACTACGCAATGGATCCTTGAAATTGGAGTAACTCATAATATTACTCCTAATTTAGAAAATCTTACCATTTATAATGAGTATCATGGTCTTGATGTAGTTAAAATTGGAAATGTTAAATTCCTTCCTATCTCTCATATTGGTTCATCTTTTTGTCAATCTTCGGATAATTATTTCCAGCTTCATAATGTTTTATGCGTTCCTTCTTCTTGTCAAAATTTATTATATGTTTTTGCTTTTACTAATGCCAATAACATTTCTGTCAAATTCTTTCCCAGTTGTTTCACGATTAAGAATATCCATATTTAGGAGCTCCTTCATTTAAGTCAGAATAATCATGGTCTATACTTTATGCTCTTAAAACCTATTCGACAATCTCGTAGTCCAGTTACCAAAATTACTTGCACTTTAGAGCAGTGGAATTCTCTTTGGGACATGCAAACTATTAAATAGTTTAACAAACTATTAAAAAAATAAAATTCCTTTTATTTCTCCTAATAAATCGAGTCTTTGTCATGCTTGTAGTGTTTGAAGTCATAAATTACCTTTTTCAATCTCCCATTTTAAAGCTAATGGTCCATTTGATTTAATTTTTCTGATCTTTGGGGTCTATCTTCTATTGCTTTCATCGATGGCAATTAATATTACGTACTGTTTTATGACCATTATTCTAAATATTGTTGGATTTATTTTATTAAGTATAAATATGAAGTGCATAATGTTGTTATCAAATTTTGTCATATTGTTGAAAAATTTTTGATCGATAAATAAAAAGTTTTCAAGCTAATTGGAGAGGATAATATCAAGCCTTGCAATCATATTTACTTGAAAATAGAATAACTTAATGTAGCTCCTATCCTAAAACTCTAGAACAAAATGGATATGTGGAAAGAAAAAACTGATATATTATAGAGATTGGTTTGGCACGCGTCATCACTTAATTTTTTCTCTACCATGAGATGAATATCCTATAATCGTTGAATTCACAAGGTGAGTTATAGGTTGTATAAGTGGCTTCAAATATATTGCAGCAATAAGATTCTCCTCTTTAATAGCAGAAATCCATATAAATAATCATAAGAAACAACATCTAAACGATTTTCAAAAGATCGAACAAAGGGTCTATATACTGGACCCAAACTGTTAATGACAACCTGAACTAAATCATCTTCCATGATAGAACTGTTGAGTGCTTCCAACTGATCAAACATTACTTTTGCTTATTGAGTATACCAAGCAATAGATTCACTATGTTTCTTTATTACTTTAAAAAATTTTGCTTTGATGGTTCGTATTTGTGCCTTAGAAACCGAGGTACTGCCTAATATTTTCCATGTCGTATAGGAGCTAGAAACACTAACTACTGGAGTAATAAAGCTCTCACTAATAGAGCTAATGATCCAGCTAAGAACTAATTGATCTTTTTTATACTAGTCAAGATAAGCTAAATTTGATTGATCATTAACTTGTAGAGGTGGTGCCATGCAAGAATTTAATTTGATGGACAACTTATGTGTGATGTTTAGAACAGTTAAAATATGAGAAGTAGTCAATGAAGAAAAAGAAGAAGAAGACACAAGAGTTCTCTTGATAGGCATTGTATCTTCCTAGGTTATTAGACCACAAAAAGCATTGATACCATATAAAAGATATTTAGAAAGGAAAATACACTTCATTCACCATTATAAGAAAACCATAAATTAGCAACGGAACAAATACCGTAGCTAATTAGCAACGGAAAATCAATCTCCGTCAATAAAACTGTCGTTAAAAAATTGATTTTGTGACGGACAAAATTTTCGTCGATAAAGGTGGAGGGAAAATATCCCGACAAATTTTTCAATAGAATATAGTGACGAAAATGTCATACCAGTTGGTAAATTAGACAGGCACGCTTCCCACAATAAATTAGCATTGGGGATTTACTGAAAAATATATTTTTTGTCGGTATTACCGCGTTGTCAATAAATTTACGCAAAAATGATTGGATCAATAATCAGCGTCAGTTTTTACCGACGGTAATGTATTCCGTCGGTGATTTTTTGATGGTCTAACCACTCCATCGTTAGCTTCAGATTAGTCATTTTAAAAAATTGAAAACGACGTTATTTGGTTTAATACCAAATCACATAGTTTCGATTTGGGGTTAAACTCACCTCGAACTTTTCCCCTTGTTTTCTCCTTTGTTCTTTCTCTATTTTTTCTCCTCATTGTGCCATTGCTTCTCTCCTTCCTCTTCTCGTTCATCGCCGTTGCTCACTCACATCATCTTCTCCCTTCACGTGCTTCAGTGATTTCTTATGCGTGTCGGTTGAGGTCAGTGGGTTTTGTTATTTACTTGGTTTTTATGTTAGCTGAATTTAGGTATTTGTTTGTAAAATTAAGATAAATGTGGTATAGGGTTTCATTTCATTAGATCAGTGAAAATGATGCTCTTAGTTAAGGGTATAGCTGAAAACTTTTCACAGATTATACACTTTTCACAGATTATACAATTAATTATCTTATATATATATATATATCGATTATGATAATTTTGAATCAATGCCCACGTAATTATACACTGTTGATATTACTATTTTGTATAATTTATTTATTTATATATAATCCTTTTTGCATACATGCTACTTTTTATAATTTGATTATTTGTATGTCATCTCCTATATTGATAACTAAAGAACACTGTAAAATGGTAAATATAAATTTTAAAATTCATGACTTGTTCTAAGTATATCAAATTTTAAAATAATAGAAGTACTTCTTTATCAAATTAGATTGTAACATTTTCAAAAAAAATTCAATGTGAGTCCAAGCATTGTAAAAATAATATCAACATTTTGAAAACCTTTAATTTAACCATCAACTTAACAAATCTATAAACCCCCTTTAAAGGAATTCATTCTAGCATTTTTTTAAAATTGTTTTATACATGATCTATTTTAGATCAAAACGTACATCTTAACTGGAAAATGGGTACCAAAGAAAACCCCACCTGCTGTTTAGCTTTCTAAATGATCTTCTTTAGTCAATGATGTGTTTCTTTCAGGTCTAGTTAATTATATGTTTCGTATCATTTTTTTGGATTTTTTAAATTATGTGTTTAGGTTCTCATTAATTGGAACATAAGTTTATGCATCATTCTTAGTTGAAATTGATTAAAAATTTAGTGCATAATTTGATTTTGTGAATACTCTACAAATTTTGACTTTGTGAATTCTAGAAAATTAAATTTGTTAATTAATTATGCTTTGATTTGACTTGAATGATCATGTAAGAAACTTTGCACTTTATGTAACATTTTTATGTCTTATGTGGATATCTTCGTTAATTTTAAATTTCTAGAACTTGAATATCATTTTTTAAGATTAGATGTAAGATATGTATAAGCATTAAAATGATAAAGACACCTAGGATTTGAGTTTGAGCTAAATTGCCTTCCTTTTAATACATTAATCCATTAGTAATCCCTTTTGAGCTTAATTAAAAATTATACCCTTTTTCTTTGTTACCCTTTCTTAAAAAATACATTGAGTCTAAAAGAAAAACAAGTTATTTACTTCTT
>JANIIA010000006.1:55688931-55703741 GCA_027478495.1 Erythroxylum alaternifolium | reverse complement strand
TATTTATTAGTCACCGGTTCGATCACGGTTGAATTCCGGTTGAACCATTGACCCTTGAATCAGTTACTTCTCCGGTTTAATTACCGGTTCGGTTTTTAAAACATTGGTTCTAGTTATTAAAGTAAGGGATGTACATTGAATTTGAGAAATGAATTATTATTCTTAAGCTTAATAAAGAGTCTATATACCAAAATGCTAATTGAGCCTTATATTTTATTCATTAATAAGTGAATGATTAAATGTTTGAGAAAATAAAAGGAGCAACTACAACAAAGGAGGCTTGAGATACTTTCAAAACTCATTCAAATTAGGAGTAGATAAAGTTATAAATGTGAGACTCCAAATCTTGAGAAGTTATTATGAACTCATTTTCTTAAGTTACATATGTGCCCCACTTTGCTTATTTTCTTTATTCTTTGATTGTTTAACTGATTTAGTTAACTTCTTTGCTTAATTTATCATTCTATTCAACTTAATGTTTTACACATTACTTATGAATATCAATAAGAATAAAAGTGATAGTAATAATATAATTTGTTATCGTGAAATATGTATCTTAACATCTCAATTGAGATCATTCCTGATAATGCGGATTTAGGGCATTTTACTATATTTATAGATCACAAAATAATGATATTTGAAAAGGCAATTTAAGACTCCAAATGGGTAAGTTCGATGAATAAAGAAATAAAAGCAATCAAAACAAACAATATATAGGAGCTTAATGATATTCCACGAGGTCGTAAAGCTATTGATGTGAAATATAGTTTCAAGACAAATAGAAAGCCTGATATTGAGGCAAAATGATATAAAATGAGATCAGTTACGAAGGGACCTTTTGAAGAAGGAAGTCTTTGTCAGATAACCGCTTGGATTTACATAAAAAGGCATTAAAGATAAAGTGTACAAACTCAAGAAAGTGTTATACATCCTTTAACAAGCACTAAGAGCATAAAACAAATGTGTTGATTCAAGTCTTTTATAGTAATGGATTCTAAAAGTATCCATTGAAGCATGTGTTATATTTAAATATTAATAGCTCTAATGATATCAACCTATTGTGACTTTAATTAATGATTTAATTTTTATTGGCAACAATCCCAAAAAGATCAAAGACTTAAAGGAGTTTATAATGTGTGAGTTTGAGATGATAGGTCTTGGCTTAATGATATATTTTCTTTACATAGAGGTTATTTAAATAGAAGATGTAGTATTTATTTGCTAAAGAGGATATGTTATTGAACTTCTAAAGAAGTTTCATATGCTTGACTGTAATCCTGTGAAAATTCTGGTATAAATTAGATCAAAATTATTTAAAGAAGATAAAGATGCACCTGTAAAGTTTATATATTTCAAACAAATTGTTAAGAGCTTGAGATAACTCATGCACATAAAGTCTAATATTATTTATATAGTTGGACTAATCAACAAGATCTTAAGATCTCCTCCTTAACATTTTATGCAAGTTGTCAAGAGAATCATATTGTACTTAATAAGACACTTATAATCACGGTTCACTTTATCATTCAACAAACAATTTTCTTCTTATAGGTTACTCTGATAATGATTGGGGTGTAGATTTAAATGACCATACAAATACGTCAGGATATCTTTTCATTTTCCCTCCTAAAAATTTTCCTTTGTGATTAAAAAAGTAATGTTATTATCACACTCTCAATCTGTGAGTAAGTTATGTAGTTTTAACTTCAAATGTGTTTCAAATAATTTAATTACGAAATTTGATAAGGTAAATAATGTTCCAATAAAAAAATTCTGAAAGATATTTTAATTGACAATATCTCGGTAATTGAATTAAAAGAAACTTTAACATCACAAGAAAAAACTGATATATTAAGACATTTATCACTTTCTTACATATCAAATTGAAAAGAAAGAATTTCAACTAGTCTATTGCAAGTTTAAAGACCAATTTGTTGAAATCCTCATAAAACACTGAAGTATGAAGCCTCTATGAAGCTAAAGCATATCCTAAGAATGACAACTTTTTAACAAGATTAATGGAGAAAAATATTAGTGTTAATCTAGATCCACTTGAAAATCAATTGCTATTAATTCTTTTATATATCAAAGTCGATTAATAGTAACTTGAAAATAAGAGTCTAGTTGAGTTATCTATACTATAATTTTTTTATAAGTTTGTAACCAATTTGATAAATTGGAATGAGTTTTACAATTTATCTGTTTGCTTAATGATTCTTCTTAGCTTTTAGTCTATCTGTTTGTAGTCTTCGCAGTTGGTTGAACGTATGATATTGTTTGAAAATAAAAAATGAGATTGGAATATCACCTAAAATTTAACATTAGAGGTGTATGGTTTTGTACTGGGTCATGCCAGTCAACTTGATCATCTATATCAACTTATGACATCAATATAGTTAGAAGATATGGAGGAGACTTATTAGATCTTGTAGGATTCATAGTTACACTATACTTGAAAAGTACCCTATAGTGCATTGATTGAACACTAAACTCAAGAGGCTAGAAATTATGTTTATTTCCAATAAAATATTCTTCTTTTGTTGACTGGGAGAAGGTCGTAAGATTAAGGAAGTTTATATGGACCACACCTAAGCCACAATTTAATTATATTAAAAAGTGAGGTATTTGAATTTTTTTGGCTGATATTTCTTATAGAATGTTAGATGGGAATCATAAGTTGAAATAACCACTATATTGTATAAAAGTAGGTCTAGAAGAAAGTCGATATGTGGTATTTTATTGTTAGCCCCTTAATATATGCATGGCCATTTTGCTAGTTATTGGTGAGCCTTGACTAATGTCTAACAAGGATTAGGTATGAAAAAGGCATGCCAAAGGACCCAAGGTGACTTAACTAGGTGAGAACAAGCATGGTCTGAGCATCAGCTAGCTTTGCCGGATCGTGTGGTGGGATCAAGCATGGTTCGAGCATCAATTAACTTTAACAAATCGTGAGCTATTAATCGACTTAGCTTGAGTGATTTAGAATTTCCTTAGACGTTCTTGGTAGGACTAAGGATGAGTTTCTGCGTAAATAATAGACCATAACTGAGCTAACTAAACCATGGGCATTTATCGATTGGACTATGTGCAAATTGGCCCAGAATTTGACTAACCTTCACTTTTGGATGAAGACCTAGGGTGATGTAGAAAAGTTAATGGAATCAATCATAAAGAAAGTGGAATGATATGGTAAAGAACATGGGTGATGTATCTTATCTTTATTTACCACATGTTACTTTTACTTAAAAGTGGATAAGTGGTAAGTTATGTAAACCACCCACTAAAGTGGTGCTTTATACCCACTTTCTTGTATGTTTGTGCAACAAGTCTCTAAATGCCTATAAATAGTCCATTTAAGAAAAGGCTTCATTCATTAAGAGAGTTGGAGCTTTTGGTTTCATTTATTTAGAGAGTTGAAGCTCTTATTCCCTTTGTATCTATTATGAGTATTATAATGGTTGACAGTTTTATTGTAAAGTTTTTTACATTTTTCTCTCCTTATTGCTATCTATTTTCTTTTATTGGCTTAGTGAATCATGTTGGTTTGTTTTAGCCTTTATGGAAAACACTTAAATATGAGGAAATCAGTAATGTTATGTTAAATTGTGAAAGTTCAACTATCATACTTACATTTTGGCTCATTTTAGTGTGAACTTGGAGTTTATTATAAAGTCTTTATAACAACTAGTATTAGAGTTGTGTTAGTAATTTAATGGTGGGTGGAAGCAATCTTAACAAGTTTGTTACATAGATGGAAGCATGTGTTAATCCTTTACCTTTGAGTGATGAGGAAGTCCTTTCTTATGCATCTCATTTTGAAGCCTTGGAGAGGCACATCCAAGCACTACAGGATCAAGTCACATATTTGATAAAGGCACAACAGAAAGCTAGTTTGGAGATAACAATCCTTAAGCATGCAGTTGTAAGTTAGGACATGGGATGTGTTGAAAGCACTATGTTAAAAGTGCAATAACCTAAAATGTTTTAGGTCATTTGTAAAGCTAAGAAACATGAGAACTTTTTGTGCATTATGAAGTAGTATTTGGCCACTAATAAGGTGTTGGATACTAAAAAGGTTAATATTTCAATAATATATCTCGATGGAGATATAAAATTAAAGTGGAGAATATGAGTCTATACTGAAATCAGTGATTGTCGTCCTCTTATGGACAAATGAAAGAAGATGAAGGAGTTAAAGGATCAATTCCTACCAAACAATACTTCTTGGCTTACTAAAGATGCCTTGAAGAGATTAAAGCAAAATGGCTCAGTAAGGGATTATATTAAGAAGTTCAGTTCCTTGATGTTTGATTTTAAGACTATGTTAGATGAGGGAAAGCTATTTAACTTCATGTCTAGCTTACAACCTTAGGCATAAATAGAGTTACAACAACAAAACATCAAGGACATTGTAGGACTTATTGCAGTCGTGGATGCTTTGGTAGATAAAAGAGCTGAAGGAGACCAAGGCTTCATCCTCTTCTCTAAGGTCAAAAGTTAATCACCAAGAGAAGTGCGAGACAAAGAGGAAAAGAGACCATGGTTCAAAAGGGAGAATGATCACCAAGGGAAGTCCAAACAAAATGGGCAATATAAGTAAGGTAAGAAATCTTACAAGAAAATTCATGGTTGTTTCTTATTTAGTGGCCTTCAATATGCCTATGATTATCTGAAGAAGGAAAAGCTAAATGCTTTGATAGCGGACGTGGAAGGTGAAAATGATCACTTGAAAGTAGGGTTTAATCCCATTTGTTTGCTTAATGAAGTGGGTACCAAAGTGAGTTCTTTTAAATGGTTAATATATATAAAGATACAGGTCAACAAGAAGGAGCTCACATCCATATTGGATAAGAGTGCCACTCGTTCCTTTTTTACAGAATGGATATTGTGAAAATTAAGGTTAAAACTGTGCAAGACTCCTATGAAGATGAAAACTCTCATGGTAAAAGCATAAGCAGTAGTAGGAGTTGCATTTAATGTTCCATTGAATGTGGGAAGTTGGCGCGAAAAATTTAATATGATGGTGATATCCTTTGATCATTTTTTTCTTGATTTTGGGCATTGACTTTCTCAAGGAGGAAAAAGAAATCTTATATCCACAACTTGGTGTATTACGCTAATGAAAGAGCAAAATTTAAGTTATATAAATTATTAGGGATCTAATAGAGGAACAATGGACAAAACAACAATGTTAGCATATGTTTCTACCATAAGCTTTGAGAAAGGCCTTAATAAAGGTATGGAGACCTACCTTACGGTTATATGGAAGATTAACAAAGACTATATCATAGAAGTCTCCGATTCTATTGCAAAAATATTAAGGGAATTCAAGGATATAATGCTTAAAAAGTTACCAAAAACTCTCTTTCCTCATTGTAAAATCAATCATAAGATCAAGTTGATGCTAGGTGTAATTCCTCCTACTTTGACACCTTATAAAATGTCACCATTGGAGTTGTTACAATTATGAAAGCAACTTAGTAAATTGTTGAAAGTAGGATACATCTAACCTCTAAAGTCTCATACAAAGCTCTTATATTATTCTAGAAGAAGTAAGATAAAGCATGTAATAATAAAAAGAAAATATCTTATACCTTTGGTTTAAAACTTGATGGATAGATTATCATGGGCTATAGTGTTTGTAAAAATATACTTGTGAAGTGGGTATTGGTAGGTGTGAATTGTTGAAGGTGACAAGCAAAAGACAACTTACGTAACTTAGTATTGATTATATGAAATTTTAGTCATACTATTTGGTTTGAAAAATGCCTCTGCAACATTTTACAACTTAATGAATAATTTGATGTATAACTTTTTGGATGATTTTTTGGTGGTCTACTTAGATGATATTATGGTTTATAGTATTACCAAGGTAGAAAATATATGATATTAGATGATATTGTGGTTTATAGCACTTATATGGTAGAACATATATAACACCTGAGAAATATGTTTAGACAATTACGATAACATAAGCTTTTCATGAAAATGGAGAAGTGGGAGTTTGCCTAATCGAAAATTAAATTTACGAGATACTTGGTGGACAAGGGTTAAGTGCAGATGGATCCTAAAAAGGGATAGGTATTTATTGGTTTATAGGTTCTATAAATGGTGAAAGAAGTTCGAAGTTTCTTGGCTTAGGAAGTTACTACCATTGCTTTACTGTGGGATACTTTTAGAAAGCAACATCCTTGATGGATTTGTAAAAAAGAAACAAGAATGGAGCTACTCAGGGATAGGCTAAGAATTTTTTGAAAAGTTGAAAGATACATGTGTTAAAGTTGTTTGACATTGATCTCCCTTTCAAGGTGAACAACAATGCTTTGGATAAGGCCATTGTTGGAAGCTTGGTACAAGAAGGCCATCCCATTGTTTTTCAAAGTCGCAAGCTCAATGGTATCGAGTGATGATACTCAACTTATGAGAAGGATATACTAGCAGGAGTGCATTACCTTATAGCTTGACAAGTTTATTTGTTGGAAATCATTTTTGTTATATATATGAGCAATGTTACTAATTTTTTTTAGGATCCAAAAGAAGTTATCTGTAAAACAAACCTGGTGGAAGGAATTTCTTGTTGAGTACGAATTCATGTGGGACCATAAACTGTGGAGGCTCAATAATATGGTAGATGTGTTGAGTCTGAAAGAAGTTTTTGTAACTTTATATGCTATCACTCAGGTGGAATTGAACTTATTGGATCAAATTAAACTAACATCTGCTCTCATTAGCACCTATTGTCAAATTGTGGAATAAGTAAAAGGATGGTATGGTACCTGAGTTTGGCTCGATGTTGGTAGGTTGTTGATGAAAAAAAATAGTCTATTGCATATACCCAACTTTGATGTCTTGTGATAACAATTGATGAAGGAGAAATATTACTCACATTGGGTTGGTAAATCTAAAGTTCAACCGATGCTCACACTCCTTTCTCATTCCTACTATTGGCTAAAGGTAGAGAATCACATAAAAGTATATGTTAAAACTTACCTTGTTATTAATTGGATAGGCTATAGAGAAATTAAAAAGGTATAATTATTGTAACCCTTGCCCATTCTGGAAAGACTATAAACGTTGGTCTTGGTGGACTTCATTGGTAGATTTTCAAAGATGGACAACATGACTTCAATTATAGTGGTAGCTGATAGGTTCTCCAAATATGCAATCTTTGTGTCAATTGTAACTTCTTGTCCTTTGTATGTTATTTTGGAGCTTTTCTATAAGAATATGGTGAAGCACTTTCGAGTTTTGTTAGGTATTATAAGTGATCGAGATGCTTAATTTACTGGTTAATTTTGTACATCTCTTTTCAATATGATAGGGTGTGAATAAAGTTTTCCACTATAAATTTCCTACAAATGGATGGCCAAATAGAGATGATTAATGGCTTATTGGAGGAATATTTATGACATTATGCAATTGCAAGTTAATAGAATTGGATAAGTTTACTTGATTCTACACAACTTTGTTGTAAATAGTATGAATTATTGGCTACGAAAAAGAGTCTCTTTAAGATTATTTTGCAACAACATTCCTTTACTCCTTTTGAGATAGCATAACAAAATTTAAGAGGAAAACTCCCAGCTACTTATCGATTTGCGAGGGAGTGACAAGAATTATTAAAAGAAGCTAGGAAAAATCTTGGAAAAGTTCGAAACAGATGAAGAAGAATGTGGAAAAACAAAGAAGGCCACTTGAATTCAAAATTAGGAATAAGGCACTTCTTAATCTTACTCCTTATATTTGGAAGAAAATTAGTAGTAAAGCGGTATATCGGGTTTAGTGACAAAGTATGATGGGCTATTTGAGATCTTTGGAAAGGTTGGAAACGTAGAATATTGACTCAAGTTATCTTAACAGTTAAAGGCATATCTAAATTTTTATATTAGTTTTCTTAAACCATATCATGAAAATGCCAACCGAGTAGGAGTCAAGTGAAAAGGGCTCCACCAGTTGTAAGAAAATAGATGGCGATTAAATTGAGAAGATTTTGGATCATCGAATAATAAAATAATATAAGAAAAATCAAAGAACATAATTCTTGAATTAATGGAAGAATAAACCAATCTTGAAAGCTACGTAGGAGAAAGACATAACCTTATGACAATTCGACGATCAAGTAAACAAATATCTTCAATTTATTTCAATGAGGATGTTAGATTCATCTAGTGAGGGTGATTTTTTAGCCCCTTAATATATACAAGTCCATTTTGCTAGACATTGTCAGCCATTAGTGAGTGAGCCTTAGCCAATGTTTAGTAATGATTAAGCATGATGAAGGCATGTCAAAGGAACCAAGGTGACTTAACCAAGTGTAGTCAAGCATAGTTCGAGCATCAGCTGGCTTTGACATATTATAATGGCTTGAATTGGTGAGTTACAGTTGCATTGGATGGTTTTGGTATGATTAAGGACAAGTTTGTACTCAAATAATAGACTATGGACTAATAAGTTAAATCATATGATTGGATTGATTGGACCATTTATGGATTGACCGAAAACTTGACTAACCTTCACTTTTGGTTGAAGACTAAGGTGATGTGACAAAGTTTGTGGGATCAATCATTAAAAAAAGTGGGAGGACATGACAAAGAACATAGGTGATGTATCTTATCTTCATTTTATCACACACTCCTTTTACTTTGAAATAGATAAGTTGTAAGTTATGTAAACCATTAACTAAATTAGTGCCTAAAGTAGTTAAAGATCTCAACCACTAACTAAATTAATGGCTTAGTGGCCTTATGTCCACATTCTTATATGTTTGCTCTAAATGCCTATAAATACTCATTTAAGCAAAGGCTACATTCATTGAGAGAGTTGAAATTTTTTTTACCTTTGTATCTATTTTGGGTAACATAAAGGTTGATAATTTTATTATAAAGCTATGTTCATTTTTTTATTGTTATCAATGTTCTTCTGTTGGCTTATTAAATAATTTTAGTTTATTTAGTCATTATAAAAAAACACTTACATATAAGAAAATCAATAAAATTGAGTTAAATTATAGAAGTTTGACTACTGTAATTAGACTTTGGTGAATTTTTGTATGAACTTAGAGTTAATTACAAAATCTTCATAACACTTATTATAGTGAGTTTTTGGCTATTACTCTTGGAGTTATTTCAAAACCATTTGGCATAATAATTACAATAGCCAAAAGAGTTTTACTACTTCGTTAAACAACAAGGAACAACAACAATAATAATAAAGCAATTTAATCATTTTTCTTCAGTGAGTAGTAAAACCTTCCGACTACAGGCAAGGGAGATGGTGTGAGAGAACTAAATGTTGCACACAATTATAAAAGAAAAGTGAAAGAGTAATGTATTTTATGGCACTAGCCACATTATTTTAAAAACAAGTACTACATGCTCTTAGTAATTAGGGCAGCAAATTAGAATCTACCACACCATATAACCTCGATAAATGTTGCTTTAAAAGAGTTGCTTTAACACATAATAAAGGGAAGCAAAATTTCTACAAAATAGTCAATGTTGATATAACATCGATGACTTCAAAAAATGGAGTTGGTTCAACTATGTTAGGGTACCTAATTGAATATGGTTAGGTCTTTGAATATAAACTCATTTTAAGTAGCCACCAATTCCTTTTGAGCAAATACAATTCCCTTCTTAATGTTAACCTTCAGTTTGTGCTTCAGATTTTCAAGTGCCTTTTATTCATACTCAGTCAACCCCTGGAGGTCTGATGAGATAATAACTTTAACCTCTTTCCTTCTATGTTTTACCCATGATGCAAGCTCAGTGAGACCTGAATATACATACAAGCATTTATAAATGTCTACATCTCCATCAGTTGCATGTAGAAGATCCAATAAATCTAGCATTTGTATATGCCATGAACAAGGTAGTAGACCTAATGCTTGCCTTTGCCTCCATAACTTCTGTTCCAACATTCTGGATCTTTACAGTAAGTTCCTGTACTTCCTCATTCATCAAACTAATTAAGGGTCTTATCTTTAATAGAGGGGAAGAAGGGTACTCCAGCATGCATTCCAACAATGGGAACATCTACATTAATGAGCTTCAATTTTTTTCTTCTTGTTAATAAACGTGTTTTCCCTTAAAACTTCAAATATGGTAACACCAAATAGCTTCTTTAGATCATAGACCCCCTTGTGATTTGAGACTTCAACTGTAATTGGCACTATGGAGTTGACTAGATTGTTGCTAATATAGATGAAAGCATCAAGAAAACTATCAGTAACAACTTTAACTAAGGTCTTCAAGATGTTCGTGTTAATATTGAAGAGATCATTAGGGTTTCTTAACGCTCTTGCATGTATCATAGCTATATTATCACCTTTCAAGAAATTAGCTAATTCCATAACTTTAGTGAAATCCAAAACTTGTAAGGGAGTGTTGCATTGACTAAGGTTAGCAACAACCACTTTAACATTGGTTATATCATAAATATATAGACCTGAAACCAATTGAGACATCTTTATTAGTTATGTAGGGTGCTGACTGATCGGTCCAGTAGCTCTAAGAATAGCCACTTTATACGATGCTTGAATATTTAAGCAATATTGTTTACTTTTATGTAAGTTTTAGGATTTTGGTGTCAAAGAACAATAAAGGGCCGAAATGCTATCCTTTCCAAAGAAAGATGAATAAGTCTCATAGTTAAGAAATGTTAAAACCTTGACACTAGTGATGCTTACTAGCAAACTCTTGGCTTTGAATCTCACAGCTGGGGGCTTTGACTGTGGAAGTTGGGTAGCTTTGGGGTAGTTGATCTAATGGAGAAGGTAGTTGTTGTAGTTGTGGCTGCCATCTCCTAAAGTTGTGAACAAAATCAAATTGTCATCTTTCTTAATGTATAACAGTATAATTTAACTTTAAAAATAGAATGCACAATTAAACAAAAATGAATGATTAACATCTATAGCATATGTTAGATTCTTATTTACAAATAGCATAAATATAGAATGAAGATAAGTATGAGAAAAAAGTTAGCCAAAACAGACTAATATCTCCACCATAGCATAGAGTTTGTTGTACTGAGGGAAATCTAAACATAATATCTGCCAAAATAAACATTCAAAGTATACATAGTTACTAACTTAACAAATTGCAAATAACATAACGGTATCAAAAGTTAAACCGAAATAAAAAAGAAGAGATCTAAATCAAAGAAATGAGGAAAACAAAATAGTTGTCAGATCTAGACCACAAAAATTTTAAAAACAAGAAGGGAATATAATATTACAAACTAATAAGGAACAAAGGGAGAGTGTTAAAGAAGAGCTAGAAAGAAAATGAGCTGTAAAGGGTGTTGCGTTGACAGGCTGGGGGGTTGGACTTAGAGCATTGTATGTATGCTATAGTATGCCAACCTTAGAAATTGGATTCAGTCACGACACCCACGTTTACCTTAATTAGAAGTTATGTTGTTTGGTACTTGAAAACGATGATTAAAAAACTCAACTAGATCAGTTAATTTAGCCAAATTACTTCAAATTTTTAATTTTTCAATTCGATTTACTTTAATAACTCTTATTGTTAAAAACCAACGAATTTATTAATTAATTGGTTAGTTTTGTAAATTAATTATAAATCAAAATAAGTCAATTAATTTTCATTTAACAGTCTTTTTCTAATTAAACTTTAAATTCTTTTACGAATAAGGACAACATCTTTCAATCATATTTCAATTTTTTTAATTTTATTCAATCTTGAATCAATTTTATGACAGTATAATATTGGTTGGATTTTTAAACCTTAAACCTCTTTTTTTTATCGATTTAACTTTCGATCTTGTTTTTAAAACATTGCTTAAAACACCTTCTCTAATCACAAAAACAAAATATTAATAATCCTCAATTTTGATGACAAAAAGCAGCCAATTGCATATAGCCAATTTTGATGTCTTGTGAAAACAATTGACAAAAGTTCTAATATTGCTCATATTGGGCTAGTAACTTCAGAGTTCAACGGATACTCACAATCCTTTCTCATTCCTACTATTAGCCAAAGATGGAAAATGATATTAAGGTATATGTTAAAACTTACCTTGTTTGTCATTTAGATAAGCCTTAAAGAAAAAAAGAAGGCATAATTATTGCAACCGTTGCCCATTCTAGAAAGACTATAGATGTTGGTCTCGATGGACTTCATTGGTAGATTTTCAAATGTGGACAACATGGATTCAATTAAAGTGGTAGTTGATAGGTTCTCCAAGTACGCAATCTTTAAGTTAACTCCAACTTCTTGTCCTTTAATGTTGTTGTGGAGATTTTTTACAAGAATATGGTGAAGCACTTCAAAGTTTTGGCAGATATTGTAAGTGATCGAGATGCTTAATTTATTGGTTAATGTTGGATGTCTCTTTTTAATATGATAGGGTGTGACTTGAAGTTTTTCACTGTAAATTAATTATAAATAAGTGGACAAATAGAAAGGGTCAATGGTTTATTATAGGAATACTTGTGGCATTATATAGGTGTAAGTTAATGGAATTAGATAAGTTTACTTGATACTATATAATTTTGTTGTAATCCCTTACTCCGTTTGAGATAGCACAATAAAATTCAAAAGGAAAACATTCGGCTGCTTATCAATTTGTGAGGGAGTAATAAGAACTATCGAACAAAGCTAGGGAAAATCTTCGAAAAGCTTCCAAATGGATGAAGATACATATGGACCAACAAAGAAGACCAATAAATTTAGAATTGGCGATAAGGTAATTCTTAAACTTACTTCTCAAATTAGAAAAAAAATAGTAGCAGTTAGATATATTGGGGTTTAATGCCAAAGTATGATAGGCTATTTGAGATCCTTGGAAAGGCTAGAAATGTGAAATATCAATTTAAGTTATCTTAATAGTTAAAGGTATATCTAACTTTTTATATTAGTTTTCTTAAACCATATCATGAAGATGCCACATATTTGAGTCAGAGCAAAGTGAAAAGGGCTCCACTAATTGTAAGAAAACAATTTGATAACCAAATTGATAAGATTTTGGATCAGTAAATGATAAGACAATATAATAAAAACCGTATAACAAAATTCTTGATTTAATGGGGGGAAAAACTAATCTCAGAAGCTACTTAAGAGAAAGAAGAAACCTTATGACAATTTGAAGACCAGGTAAATGAATATATTCGGTTTGTACCAACAAAGGTGTCATATTCATCTAGTGGAGGTGATTTGTTAGCCCCTTAACACGTGCAGGACCATTTTGCTAGACATTTCTAGTTATTAGTGAGCCTCGAACAATGTCTAGCAAGGATTAGGCATGAGGGAGGCATGCCAAAGGAACTAAAACTACTTAACCAGGTGTGGTCAAGCATGGTTCAAGCATTAGTTAGATTTGACAAAATTTAGTGCTTTAATTAGCTTGGCTTTGCCAAGTTAGACTTTCCTTAGACATTGTTGGTATGGCTAAGGATTAGTTTGTGCTCAAATAATGGACTATAGACGAACAAACTAGATCATGGGAATGCATTGATTGGACCATGTATGTATTGGATTAAAACTTGACTAACTTTCACCTTTAAATGAAGACTAAGATGATGTGACAAAGTTTATGAGATGAATCATTAAGAAAGTTGGAGGATAAGAAAAAGAACATGGGTAATGTATCTTATCTTCTTTTATCACATGCTACTTTTAATTTGAAATAGATATGTTGTAAGTTATGTAAACCATCTACTAAATTAGTGCCTAAAGTAGTTGAGATTGTCAACAACCAACTAAGTTTGTGGCTTAGTGGACTTATGCCCACAATATAACTTTTGTACCCTTTGCATCTATTATGGGTAATATAAAGGTTGACAATTTTATTATAGGCTGACAATTTTTTTGTAAAGCTTTGTTCATTTTTTTATTGTTATCAATTTTCTTTTGTTGGCTTAGTAAATCACGTTAGTTTGTTTTCGTTATTATAAGAAATACTTAAACATAAGAGAATTAATAAAATTGAGTTAAATTATAGAAGTTTGACTATCGTAATTGGACTTTAGTGAATTTTGGTATGAACCTTGAGTTAATTAAAAAATATTTATAATACTTATTATACCGAGGAGTTGGCTATTGCTTTTGGATTTCTTTCAACACCGCTTGGCACAACAATCAAAATAGCCAAAAGTGTTTTACTACTTTGTTAAATAACCAAGGAACAACGACAATAATAAGAAAGCAATTTAATCATCTTTCTTCAGTGAGTAGTATCTTCTTACTAAAGGCAAGGGAGATGGTGTAAGAGAAATAAATGTTGCACATAATTATTAACAAAAAGAGAACGAGTTATATGTTTTATCACTACAAGAAAATAGTGAATTACAGAAGGAAATTACCGACGGAAAAAACCAATATACAGTCGGTAAACCAAATTACCGACGGAATAAACCGACGGCAGAAAATGTCAGTGATTGGGCCGTAGCTAAATTCACCGACGCACCTTGTTCATACCGTCGGTAAAATTACCGACCGAAATGGCTAGCTATCGGTAAAATCAACGGAAAAGTTGACGACCGTCTAATATGGTCTGTCGCTAAATTTACCGACCGGTGACATACCCGTATGTAAATTTGTCATCATACAGTCGGCAAAAGTACCAACGGGAAGATGGTCCGTCGCTAAATAGTACCGACGGAACATAATATATTCCATCGGTATAATAGGTTGAGAATTACCGACGGAAATGTTGTATAGTTCCGTCGGTAAAATTTTGTTTTATATATTTTTAAAATTATATATTTCTATTATATTTAAATTATAATCGTCTTATAATTTTATTAATAATATATATTTAATAAGATATAAATAATAATAAAAAAT
>JANIIA010000006.1:55667535-55677547 GCA_027478495.1 Erythroxylum alaternifolium | reverse complement strand
CTTCCATATTTACTCTAATACCTTCTAACTCCTTAACCTAATTCTAACACTTCCATTTAATCCATGCAACCATATGTGATTAAAAATATTCATAAATAAACTCCATAAGTTTCTAATTCAAGAATTCTGATTTTTACTCATGACTAAATGCCAACAAATTCTCATTTAATAATTCTAACTTCTAAGAAAAGTTCGGGGTCCAACAATGTTAGACCCCTCTAAGAAAGCTGCAACAATATATACAGTTTTGATTAGTTAATTTAGTTTTAATGGTTTGTGGACGTGGCATATCCAACACTAAATTCTTATACTGATGTTACATAAATTTTTATTTCTAAAATTTCTACTTTAGGACTCTCAGGCAAACCTTTTTTTTTGGCACTAATTACTTATATTTTGGGACTTTTAATCATATGACAAACAATTCTCATTTCCTTATCAATGTAAATATATATTGTGGAAATCTTAAGATTCTTATAATTGATGAAAATCATTTATCCATCACAACCATTGAAGATTTTTCATCTCTCACAAATGTTTTTATTCCTCTTGATCTTAAAATTAATCTTGTTTTAGTCTATTTGTTAGTTTGTAATCCTATAAGTTTTTGAGTTATTAGAAATCTAAGTTAATAACTAAATTGTGCAAATGAACATGTAATTCATTACTATTGTTTTTTGTATTTAGGTTACTAATAATTTTTTAATCTTCAAATGTCATTAAGAGTAATGCTGTCTATAACACCCTTTTGAATTTCAGTGAAATCGAAACCAATCATTCTATTATACTTTAGGAGAGTCTTTTATTTGAGAGTTTGAATTAGAAAGGATAGAAATTGTTTCATATTACATGTTGAGTATATAAGCATTTTTGTGTATGTTGATTTCTCCCCAAATAGCTAAATTATACAGATAAACATATGACTTATTACTTTTTTTACTTTTATTTAAATCATTAATCATTTTTTATCCTGAAAATATCTTTCACATAAATGCAGTCTATAAAACCTTTTTGGAGTTTTACGAAATCAGAACCAATCAATCTACTAAGCTTATCATTTCTTAAAGGAGTAATTCATTTATGGGGTTTGAACTAGAAGGGATATAAATTGTTTTAAATTACATGTCAAGTATATAGGCATTTTCTTTGTATATTAATTTCCCCTTTGAAAACAAATTGTGCAAATGAAGATGTAACTTATTACTATTATTCAATTTGTACTTATATTATTAGTCATCTTTTTAATCTTCAAGTATCTTTTACATTAGTGTAGTCTAAAACACCCTTTTAGAAATTTGTGAAATCAAACCATTCAATTTGCTAAACTTGTCATTTTTTAAAGGAAATTTTCATTTAGAGGGTTTTGAACTAGAAGGCTAGAAATTGTTCCATATTTCATGTCGAGTATTATGCATTATGTGTATATTAAATTTCCCTTTAACATTTAAATTACATAGATGAACATGCAATACATGGGTAAAACAAATTCCAATGAGCCAATATCATAGCGTGATAAAGTAAAATAGTTGATAAATAATGGACCATTTTATAATAGGGAATTCCTATAAAATAACAATCTATTGAGGTTTTCATTTCTTACAGTAGTCTTTCATTTAAGGGAAAGTATGACTAGAAATCATTCTAATAAAGTGTATTTTTTATTGGAATAATAATATAATAAAATAATTCATCTCTTGAGAAATTGGGTCTTAAGTAATGTTGAAAATGAATTTTTTAATAGGGATTTACTTATCCATTTATAGTTATTGTAATTTGTTAAGTTGTAAATAAATTTACTTAAGATGCATTTTGGAGGTTATAGTGAGAATTAAAGTTGTGTTATTGATTATTTGTTAGTATTAATCAAATTGAAACTCCAAATTCATATATAATCTAAAGGAATTTCATGCATTTTTTATTTTTATTCAATTCTCTTTGGGTATCTGTAGAGAAATATACTTCCAAACAACTTTTAACTAAATTTATCTGAGGATGATACTTCATATTCATTAGTTATTATATTTATAATTACGTATGTAGTTAGAATTACAAACATATTGTATAGGAGTGTTGTAACAATATAACATGTTGTGTTATAACTTTGTATCCCACTCTTTAGGTAAGATTTTATGTTATACGAATGGTTAATTTTTGGTCATTTTGTTGTATTGTCTATGAGATGGAAGCTTCTTTATGTTTTTTTTTATACTTACAATTAGAACACTAGATGTAGATTTCAAGGAAATTAAGTAGAACGGATATTGCCACGTGGGATATCGTAATGGAAGTGGAGGCACTGATATTTAATATAGAATATAGTGGTATATTTTATGGAATATAATATTATTATTTGTATAATGTGATGGTATTTTATGTAATGTTTAAGGTATATTTTATTTGTATAATTTGTATCTGGTGGTATTTTATGTGTAATAAGGTAGAATTATAATAACCAAGATATAGTTAGAGAAGAATTGTATAATTTGTAGTATGTGTTTGATTGACATAAATGACTTAAGGTGAAGTATATTTTGTGTATAATGCACTAGTTTTATATGTTGAGTGATATTCTTTTTATATAATATGGTATTTTTTAATATAATGTCTATGGTATAGTTTGTGTGGAGTTGTATTAATTTTTATGAGTTTAATTCTCATGAATAAACTAGTTTGAAGTGGCATTTATTATACTTTAAAATTGTATTTGTTATAGTATGAAGTTTTGTTCTATTGGATATGTTAATATTTTTTGTATTATGTTGTAGTATTTGTATATAAAGTGGTGATATTTTTTGTATAATGACGAGATATAGTTAGTGAGAAATTGTATATTTTTTGGTTTATATTTGATTGACATAGAAAATATAGTGTGAAGCGGTATTTATTGTAGTGTTGTAGTATTTTTATGTAATGTAATATTATTTTTATATGATATAGTAATGTGTATTTGTATAATCTAGCGGTACTTTTTGTATAACATAGTACTTTTTTTTGTATAATGCATGAGGTTTAGTTTTTATGGATTTGTATTAATTTTTATATGTTTTATTGATATGGATAACCTAGTTGTTAGTCCCTAACGGTAACGGAGGGGGAGGTGGAGGTGGGAGGAGAGGATGAATTAAGTATTTAAAAGATTTAACAAATTTTCTAACTAATATACTCAGTTAACAACAATCAATATAAATGAATATAAGAAAGTTGTTTAATATAAATTAATAAAACAATTGAACAATATTTTAAAGAGGATAGGGAGGAGGGAATGCAAACCGATTTATAGTGGCTCGATGTAAAATCCTTGCTTACGTTAACTCTTAAGTCTTAAGACTCTTCTTCGAATTTCACTTGATAACTTTATACAATCTTTCTCGGTAAATAATAAGCCTTCTTACAATCTTCTGTCAAGGTGAAAAAGAACCTCAATACTACCTGAAACACCCTAAAGTATAATATCCAACACACTAATAAAGTATTATAATTAAAAAATATCTCACATATTCACTTGATAACTTTAAAAGGGATCACTCACACAAATATGACATAATGATTCTCAAATAACTGAAAAACTCTATAAAATGTGTGTCTAAAATACCCAAAACATTATTAATGCTAAAACCAATAAAAAATCTATTTATAGTGTTTTGAGACCCAAAATGACCATTGGAGCTAAGGACCAACTATTACAACAACTGTTTATAATGCATCGCTCGGCCAATATGCAATGCACTGGTTGATCATTATGCATTTATAATAATAGATTCACTAGCGGTTAGGCACTGATTGACTAGTAACCTATACTGGTCGATCAATATGATAAACTAGTCAATCAATGCATCAATCAATAACCTATACTGGTCGATCAATATGAAGACTGGTCAACTGGTGCATCAACTAATATTACAACAAACTATCAACACTTCAAATTTAAGAAGTTTAACTTATACTGGTCGATCACTAACCTATATGGGTCAACCAATCAACTCGAAAATATGATTTTAAAAACTTCAAATGCTTAAAACCAATTTGTTTAATCTAAATATGATTAAAGCACTTCTCAAAATATTCCTTAAAGATTATTTGAAAGATTAATAGGCTTTTATATTAAAATCAAAGCTTCAATGTCTCTTGTTGAATGTCAAGACTTATGCAATGAAGCAAGATGAAATGATTATGCATGATGAACTTTTTGGATCATCAAATTAAAAAAGTGAGCTTATAAATAATAATACAAAATGTGAAATAACCTTGACGAGCCTCGATCTTATTTTTATTCTTCATTTTATGGGTTGTAAACTTCAACTTCTTTTTATCAACTTCCTATACTATCTTCTTAAGTTTATAATCTGAAGTCCACAGTTTCGTGAAGATAATGAAAAATTCTGTTGACTATATGAAGGTGACTTTCTTTTGGATTTAATTGAAAGCATGCTCAAAGACACACACTAAACATAGTGTCTGGTCTTGAGCTTGTAAGATATAGTAGTGATCCAATCATTCCTCTATACTTTATCTCATCCGTAGCTTTGCTTTCTTTGTCTTTATCACGTTTAGTTCCAGTGTACATAGGAGTATCTATCAGTTTGACATTCTCAAAATGATATTTTTTGAAGAGTTCCTTTATGTATTTGTCTTGGCTAATAAAGATTCCTTTTTCTGTTTATCTGAATTGTAATCTGAGAAAGAATGATAATTCGCCCATCATGCTCATTTCAAACTTCCCCTACATTAACGCTGATAATTCTTCACAGAAGGATGGATTAGTAGCACTAAATATTATGTCATCAACATATATTTACACTATAAGTAAATCATTCTCCTTTCTTTTAATAAATAAGGTTTTATCGACCTTTCCTCTTTTAAAGTTATTTTCAAGTAGAAAGTTACTTAACCTCTCATACCATACTCGAGGAGCCTGCTTATACCATATGCTTTAGTTAAATTCATCACGTAATCATGAAGGTTTTCATCTTCAAAACCTGGGGGTTGCTTAACAAATACTTCTTCGTTAATATAACCATTTAAAAATGCACCTTTAACATTTGGAACAACTTAAAGTTTCTATAGCATACAAAGGCAAGTAAAATTCTAATCGATTCTAATATAACAACAGGTGCATAAGTTTCATCAAAATCAGTTCCTTCCTGTTGATTGTAACCTTGATATACAAATCTAGCTTTGTTTCTTACCACCTTACCATTTTCGTCAAGTTTGTTTTGAAAAACCCACCGAGTTTTAATGATTGACTTGTTTTGAGAACGAGATACTAGATTCTAGACTTTATTGTTGTGAAATTGATTCAGTTCATCTTTTATGGATGAAACCTAGTTTTTGTCAGTAAGGGCCTCTTTAACAATCTTTCATTCTATTTGTGAGATGAAAGCCACATAGTTGTTCTTGAAAGATGATCTTGTTCCTAGGCTTTCAGAGGGGTCTACAAAAATATATTGATGTGTATCAAGGCCTCTCCATTCTCTAGGTGTTCTTCGTTGCATAGGCTCCTGGTGGGAGGTATTTGAGGAAAGAGCCTGCTCTATCCTAGCTTCAAAAGGACCCTCTTGATCTTTTAGTTTCGAAGCCACTATAGGCATGGTTTGAGTCTTCGATGTATCTTTAGGAATTAAAGGATGCTCTTTATCATCTGAATCAGCTACTATAATTGATGGTAGTGCTTCATCAAATACTATATGTATTGATTCTTTTATCTTCTTTGTTCTTTTTATTGTAAACTCTGAATCCCTATTTGAACTACTGTAGCCAGAAAAATGGATTCATCTGATCTTGTATCAAATTTTCCAATATTGTCTTTTCCATTGTTTAGAATGAAGCACTTGCAGCCAAACACTCGGAAATAAGCAACATTCGATTTTCTTCCTTTCCACAACTCATAGGGGGTCTGTCATGTGGCTCCAGCAACCACTATCACTAATTCATTGATTCTCCCTTGTCTCTATTTTGAAACATATCTGCAGAAAGTATTATCTCATTTTAGGAACCTAAATTTTTCTAAGTCCTTTCAGGTTAGTAGTTTGACCTTTCGGTCTCCAAACATATATCTGAGATAAATTATTTTTACAAAAATTTCAAGAATGACTAATGTGACCATGTTACATTAGAAGCACAGAACAGATGAATGAGAATTGATATAATTTCTACCATGTATCAGATTCCTACTGTTTTGACTATAGCCACTATTGGATTTGACAAAAAGTTCTTATATGGCCTGATATTGTTGTTTTCATTGTATCCTATTCTGGCCTTACCAAAAATGCATTTACCACTACTAAGCAATGCATCAAGATTCTTCCTTCCATCAATGAAATTTTCCATATCTTTTTCTAGAGATAAGATCTTTCCAACACTTTTCTCTTTTTTATGTTTTAAGGCGACGACTTTTTCTTCTAATTGTCTTACCTTATCATAATCATTTTTTAGCAACATATTTTTCAACTTAGCTACTCTTTCTTCTAAAACTTCCTTTTCAGAAACCTTTTGCTTATAGTCAACCTCATGAGACATATTTCTGATCTCTAAATTCTTATTTGCAGATTCCAGTGATTTAATCTTACTCTTCAGGGATGCATCATTGCTTTTGGACTTCTGAAATTCTTTGAAATACTTCACTGTCAACCTTTTGTACTGATTATATAATTTATGATATGCATTTTTCAATTCATCAACTTCAATATCAGATTCAGAATAATATACCTCATTATCTCCTGATTTGGCCATAAGACAAACGTTGCTGACTTCTTCAGGCTCTTCTTCTTCAAAGCTTTAAAAATCCTCATTTGACTAAGCTGCTTTTAGTGTGATTCTTCTTCTTTAGGAGGATCCTTTATCTTGCCTAAGCTCAGTTTCATGAATCATCAAGTTTTCTTATAGCCAGTCAAGTGAAATAGTATTTAGATCTTTTGCAGTTTCTAAATCTGTCACCTTAGGTCTCCATTCCTTTGGTAGTGACTTTAGAATCTTCATTACAAGCTCATCATTGGGATATATTTTTCCTAAGTTCCTTAAGGCCGTGATGATGTTGTTGAATCTTTCGAAGAATTCATCTATGATTTCTCCCTGTTTCATGCCAATAGTTTCTTATTGATGCATTGAAAAACTTATTATATTTATCTTTACCTCATTTGTTCCTTCAAAGGTGACTTGTAGTTTATCCCACATTTCTTTTACTGTAAAGCAGTATGATATATTTTCATATTCTTCTGGTGACAATGCTCACATCAGATGATGTTTTACTTTAATTTTTATTTGTGCATTTCTTCTGTCAGCATTAGTCCATACTTCTACGTTATCTAAATCGGAAAGTGTAGCTCCAACTTTGATGGCTTGTCATACTTCAATATCTACAGATTAGAGATAGATTATCATTCTCTCTTTCCAATATGAGTAGTTGTTTCTATCGAAGTAAGGAGATTTTGAGACGGATTGTCCTTCAAAACTTCTCAGATTGTTTGCCATAATCTATCATATGCTTTAAAACACAAAAATGTGAAACCTTACTCTGATACCTAATGATAAAGCAAACACACGCAAGAGGGGGTGAATTGTGTGTGACAAAATTTTTTTTGCAAGTTCTTTCAATTCGTATAATAGATAAATCCTAGTTAATGAATAAAAATAGTAGGAGCTGTTAGATGATAAAGCATTTTAAATGACAGGAGCCTATTAGGCGATAGGAGCCTTTTGTGGGATAAGACCCTGCTTAAACGAAAGGAGCCTACTGAATGATAAATCCTCTTAAAACAATTTAAAAATAGAAGACGCCTGTTAAAATTGAAAGGAACCTCTTATAAGTTGAAAACAGAAGGAGCCTCCTATAAAAGTGAAGGAGCCTCTTGGTAAAAAGAACACACACACACACACACACGCAAAATATAATGCAGAAATTTAAAAGTTAAAGGGAGAGAGAAGAAGGACACAGTTTATTTATACTGGTTCGACTTACAACCTAAGCCTACGACCAGTCCTTAAATATCCAACTTGAGTGTTTCACTATAAAATTCCAAGTAGTAATTTCATGAGTCTTTTCAAGCTCCCAAGTACATTTTTTCAAGGTTCTCCAACCTTCCAAACTAGTAGTATTTAGCTAGCCTCTATCGGCTCTCAACAAATGAAAACGTATTTTGCTCGATATGAGCTTCAATGTTCTCTCTCAATTTTTTTTCATTTTCTAAAGCACAAGAGATTTGACAATGGTATCACATTCAAAAGTATTGATACTGTGAATGTAATTTGAGAATTTTGCTTGTTCATTCTTGTTCTTAACTGAAATAATTATTCCTTAAGTAGGCATTTCCTTCAACTAGCCATTGTATCATTTTTGTTCTTAGGTTGACTTTGTATCTTTGACATCTTTGCTAGAATATTCAATCTTCAACTGTTAAGAAAAAAATGGCAATGTCTTGGAAATATAGGATTAGCAGGATCCTTTCGGATATTGTAAACAAAATAAGGGAAGTCCATAAAAAGGAGTTTCCTGCCAAAACATATATCCTATGATTTTATGTCCTTTTGAGAAAATGTATCATTACCTATACAAGGAAATAAATCTAATTTCAATTTTGAAATGGTATAAGGTCATCATCAAAATCATCAAAAAGCCTTGAGCTAACAAAATATAGTTGAAAAATGACTATTTATGTGCTTGTTTTGTTTTGTTTTATGTGTGTCTTTAGTGACCAGTGAACTTTATTAGTCACGTTCTTCAATTTTTCTTCGTTAGGTGAAGAAATTTTAAATTATTGTGCTCATTAGTTGTGGAAATTAATGATGCTAGGAACATGTTAACTTAATGAATTTATATTCAGTTTTCTTTTGGTGATAGTTTCACCTTGATCTTGGTGCTTACAAGGACAAAAGTACAAAATATTATCATGAATGCAAAAGTTTTAACCTTTTCTATTTAAAACTTATTGCTTTTTTTAGCATTCTATGTATTTCATATTTGAGTAGGAAAGGCCTCTATTATCTGGAATTTTTTTGTTGGAACTTCAAGTTTATAAAGCTAAACTTCCTTTTGTTGCTTTGGTGTAAAGACTTAACTAAATTATGGTAAAGTTTCAATCTTTCATGATTATATGAATAATGCAACACAAACCATTCAATTACTCTTCGAGTTCACTTCTAATTAAAGCTTAATAGAGTTTTCATTTTCAACTATTTCACAAAGCAAGGCATGAAAGGGGAATAAAAATTCTAATGTAGAAAGAATTGTAAATGACAGATGTTCTCCTTTTATAATAAAAGAAATCATTTTGTTTAACTCAATAGACTAATTCTTGAATAAAAGATATCTTCGTGTAGGATAACTTTGTGTATTTCTTCTTCCTCCTGAAAGGCTTAATAGAGTTAGAGCTATAGCTTCTCTAAGTAATAATAGTTCCCACTTTTTGGGTACTATGATTCTTCCTCTTTAGGAATTAGTATACTCTTGCAGGCCTTGTAGAAAATGAAAGAAATTCCAGCAACAGGGACTAACTTCATGCAGTTTGGACCCAATCCTCTGTATAGAACTGGTAGTCCTTCATTCTCAAGAATTCTTATAAAAGCATAAAGCATATTCTGGTACTGCCTCTCATTGAGTTCCCCAGTCTGCATGTGCTTTTGAGCGACCTTAAGTGGGAAAGATGCAGTGTTTGAGATTGCACCAGCTGCTAATCCAATAGGAAGAGTCATGGCAATCCCAACTTTCTCTTTTTTGAATGCCTTTTTGTATGCTTTTCCTAGACTATCGTAAGCAAACTATTTGGCTACTGCGTAAGGAATAATTCATATTAGACTTGGGGTTAGACCCCTGAAAAGTTCAGCAGAACCTTGCTTGGCTTAAAAGGTCGACCTTTGAGGCTAACATAAGTGAAGCTAAGGCAATACGAAACTCTGGAGTAAAGATTCTACAAGGATACCTTCCCTCTCATTCTAACAACAAGAACAAGAACAAAAACAAGAGCAGCAGCAACAACAAGAATAATAATAATAATAATAATAATAATAATAATAATAATAA
>JANIIA010000006.1:55635562-55663124 GCA_027478495.1 Erythroxylum alaternifolium | reverse complement strand
GCGAGGGAGAGGGGGGGGGGTTGGGCGGGTTAAATAGCCGCTGGTTTACCAACGGAATGATAAACTCCGTCGGAATTATGGGTTTCTTTTACCGACGGACAACACCATTCCGTCGGTACGAGCGCGGGAATCGCCGACAGTTACCGACGGCAACAATATACTGTCGGTAAAAGAGCGCCATGAACATTCCGGAAGAAACTCAAATAGCGACGGAACATCTCTTTCCATCGGCGAAATAGGTTTTCCTGCCGACAATTGCCGACGGTGCAAGGTTACCGTCGGTATAGGCAGATAGAGCTTCCGACGGAACGAATCGCATCCGTCGGTAAAATTATAAATATATCTGAACTACCGACAGTTTTGAACTTCCGTCGGTAAATAAGGTTTGCTGCAAATATGTTCCGACGGTAGGATAAACTTCCGTCGGTATATAATTCCATATGCCGACGGTAACTTCGTACCGTCGGCAATATTTGACCGTCAACAATTCCCCGACGGAATATTCACAGTCCGTCGGTATATTTACCGACCGCACAGATAGTCCGTCGGTATATTAATAGATCGTGTACCGACGGACGTCATTGTCGTCCGTAAATACAAGATACTTACCAATGGACAGCATACCGTCGGTAAATGGCGAAGCAATTAAATTGCGGGAACGATTCTCGCTTTTTTTACCGTCGTCGAGACATTTTTCGTCGCTATTGTCTGTCGCAGATTTTGGGCTGAATTTTTTCCTACAATCTTACCGACGGACTGATTATCCGTCGGTAAAATTTTATTTGCTCCGACGGATTATTTACGTTCCGTCGGTAAACGGCGACGGAAGTTTTGTCGTCGGTAATATTCTGACGCTAATTCGCAATTTTCTTGTAGTGTATGACACCGACTACATTATTTTTAAAAATATTACATGCTCTAGTAATTAGGGTAGTAAATTCAAATTTATCACACCACGTAACATCGATGAATGTTGCTTTAAAAGAGTTGCTTTGACACGACATAAAGGGAAACAAAATTTATACAAAACCATAAGTGTTGATACAAGCATCGATGATTGCAAAAACGGACTTGCCTTAATTGTGTTAAGGTACCCAATTGAATATGGTTCAAGCTTGGAGTATAAACTCATTTTAAGTAGCCACAAGTTTCTTTTGAGAAAATGCAATTCCTTCTCGAGCTAGCCTTTAGTTTGGGCTTCAAAGCTTCAAGGATACTCAGTCAACCCTTGGAGGTCTTATAAGATAATAGCTTCAACCCCTTTCCTTCTAAGTTTTATGCAAAATGTAGAGAATGGAAGCTCATTGAGATTTGAATGCACATACAAGCATTTATAGACAACTGAATCTCCATCAAATACACATAGAGAAGACTCAACAAATCTAGCAGCTGTATGTGCGATGGGTAGGTAGCAGACCCAACACCTACCTTTGGCTCCATAACATCTGTCTAAGCATTCTGGATATTTACAATAATTTCCCGTACTTCCTCATTTATGACACTAATTGAGGGTCTTGTCTTTGGTAAAAGGGGAAAAATGGTAATTCCAGCATGCCCTCCCACGACGAGAACAGCCACATCAATGAGCTTTAAATTCTTCTTTTCGGTAATAAACTTTTTTGCCCTTGCAACATTAAATGTGGTAACACCAAATTGCTTCTTTGGATCATATACCCTTTTTTGCTTCAAGACTCCAGCTGCAATTGGCACTGTGGAGTTGACTGGATTGCTGCTAATATGGATGAAAGCATCAAGACGGCTATCAGCAACAACTTTGACCAAGGTCTCCACAATGATGACATTAATATTGAAGAGATAATAGCAGATCATACCAGGCTTTCTTGCCCTCTAGTAGGTATGACAACTACATTACTGTTAATTCTTGCGATATTCTATGCTTAGGAGAACAATAAACTTGCAGAGATATTTTTGAGGAATGAATTGAATTATATTCATTGATCTTCCTTTACAGTATTTATACATGTGCTGCCAGCGGTTGTTAACAGACTTAACAGAAAAAACTAACTCTAACTGAAACTTTAACTGTCATATCTTTATCTTCTTGACTTCTAAGACATCAACAATTGCCACCTTTTTAAGCAATTAGCTAATTCTACAGCCCTAATGAAATCCAAAACTTGTAAATAAGCGTTAAGGTGACTAAGGTCAACAACAACCCCCTTGACATTAGCTATATTATCGAGATGCAAATTTGAAACCAATGGAGACATCTTAATTAGTAGTGCAAGGGGTTGAACGATCCCTCCAGTTGCTCCAAGAATAACCACTTTATATGATGGTTGAGTATTTAGGCGATAGTGTGAACTTTTACTTGATTTTTGGGCTTTTGGTGTAAAAGAATATTTAAGGGCCGCAACGCTATCCTTTCCGAAGAAAGATCAATTAGTCTTAGAGTTAAGCAAAATTGCAACCTCTAGACCAGTGAAGCCTACCAGTGAACTTTTGGTTTTGAATATCACAACTGAAAGTTTTGACCATGGAAGTTGGCAACCTTTAAAGGCATTTGATCCAATGGAAAAGGTAGCTGTTGTAGTTGTAGTTGTCATCTCCTAAAGTTGTGAACAAAATCAAATTGTTAGCTTTCTTAACATATAACATGATAATTTAACTTTAAAAATAGAACACATAATTACTCAAAAATGAATGATTAGCATCTGCAGCACAGGTTAGATTCTCCTTTATAAATAGCATAGATATTGAATGAAGATGAGTGTGGACAATAAGTCAGATAACATAGACTGATATCTCCGCTATAACATAGAGTTTGCTGTATTGAGGGTCACCCAAACATAACATCAGCCAAAATACACATTCAAAGTACACATAGATACTAACTTAACAAATTACAAAAAATGTAATAGCATCAAAAAGTTAAACCGAAATAAAAAAGAAGAGATCTAAATCAAAGAAATGAAGAAAACAAAATAGTTGTCGGATCTAAACCACAAAAATTCAAAAAATAAGAAGGAAATAGAATATTACAAACTAATGAAGGCGAGGGAGATTCTCGAAGAAGAGCTAGAAAGAGAAAAAGAATGGTGAAGGGTGTTGCGTTGAGAGGCTAGGGGGTTGGACTTGGCGTTGGGGCAGTGTATGCATGCTATATTATGCTAACCTTGAAAATTGGATTCAGTTATTACCCCCACTTTTTACCTTACTTTATTATGACTTCAGCTGTTTAGTACTTACAAACATCTTCTCTAATCACAAAAACGAAATAGGTAGGGATTTGAAAACAAAGTGAGAATCCTCCAAGGTTCATTACATTTTTAAATTATTTAGTAGTTATGACGTGCTATTTTTTTCCTTTTGCTTCAATTTATCAAAACACCTTTGAATTCACTATAACTGTTACCAATTACAATTCGGCATTCACTCTATCAGAAAATTGTCCGAGTAAAGTGATCATAGGGTCTTTGACTTGCCAGTATATCATATTAGTTTACCAAAGGGGTCTTTCCAAAGGTTTGGACTTTAGAGCTTGCACTATAAAATATAGCTGAAACGGTCAGGACTTTTCCAATTAAATGAAAGGCCAAATCTACAGCCATTACCATTAAAGAAAAGAGAAACAGATCTTCCGTCCCCTATTCTTAGTTCATCTCATTAGTTCAAATTTTTGTAAGTTCTATTTATTAAATGGACAAGTTCTCATAGCACAGAGTAAATACAGAATAATAAGAATATAATAAGAATAGAAGATCTAGTTGCAAAGAAATGGACTTATACCTTGGTCCTTGTACAGACTCAAAGCATCAAATCATTGTCTCTTCACAAAACCAAATTAAATATCAATATATCATCAAAGCTTCTAGATTCTCTACTAATCTGAACCAGATGCTTTTTCTCTTTTTGGGAAAATATCTCAACCAGAAATTGGGAACCCGATATTTGCGATTTTTGTTCAGGTTTAGTCAGTAGCTCGAGGAAGGGGATAGTGAACAAGCCGACCTAAACCAGATGGGGTCTAAGATACGAAGTAATCAACACATCACATCAGTTGCTTTGTCTTTTAGACTTGAGGATAGAAATGCAAATAAATTACATAAACATTATAGAAGATGGATGAATAGTCGAAGAAAAAATTTCATACAGTAAGCTTGTCCATCTCCTTCCTAAGTGCATTAGCCCTCACCAAACTCCCAATGGTATTGACAGCCAACTTCAAGTCATCGAGTGGATTCCCAGGTACTACAGTCTTGTACAAATAGCTATCAAAGGTCATCTTCTGCACGTACTCATCTGCGCACATCTCTACAAATGCTTCTCTTGCAGGATTTGATCTGTAGAAGACTTTCTGCAAAACATCCAACACCTTGTAGGTAGGCCAATAGGTCTTGTCCCATTTTTCCAAGTACTTCCTCAGGTCACTCTCGTTCACCATCCTCTGCCCGTTCTCCGATCCCTCAACAATGGCCTCTGCGCACATTCTTCCACTCTTTGCTGCAAAATAGATGCCCTCCCCTGAGCATTTTGTCACATAGCCTGCCGCATCCCCTACTAAGGCTACCCTCCCTAATAGTCTGCGGGGCCGTGGGTGCTCTGGTATTGGATGTGCTTCCACTCTTATGATTTTACCTCCAAGTATCTTCTCCTTGGCTCTGTTTCTGGTCGCAAGCTGGAACTTCTTGATGTCACCTTTGTGAGTCACAGTTCCAGTCCCGACCGCTACATGGTCACACTTTGGGAAGACCCACCCGTAGAAGTCTGGAGATACATCGTCTCCGACGTACATCTCTGCTAAGTTCTCATAGTACACCATTTTCTCATCAGGGATCTTTATTCTTTCCTGCGTGTAGATGCAAAACACCATTAAAAATAATAATAAAAAGAAATAAAATGTCAGAATTCCTCACACACAAGACAAGAGTAGACTATTTCTCCAATATTACAGGGCAAATCACTTGCCGACATATTCAAAACCCCAAGGCAGCCATCATAAGGAGAATGATGCTAGTAGCACTGACATATTTACTTACCTACTTAACTCTCAAATCTCAACCGGAAAAGTTCTCATTTGAAGTTGGTCTAATTAAAATGTTCGCATAAGTTCCTGTACCTGAAAGGCAATTGCGTAATCGTAATCTCCAGCACCAATGGACTTAGCGACCCTAGAATTCGCACCATCAGCGCCAATCACAGCATCAACCTCCACAGTCTTCTTCACTCCAGTCCCACCAACTGTCCCATCATACTCCGTATAATGCAACACATAAGGTGCACTGTCACCACCCTTTGGAATATCCATTTTCAAGAATAGTCCATTGATCACAGTGGCTCCATTCTTCGAAGCTCTCTCTCTCAGGTACGAATCCAGAACCTCACGCCTCACCATCCCAATGTACTCGTGAGGCTTCAACGTCTGGCCAATGTCTACTGCTATGTTCGATGGCGATATCATCTTCATCTTCGTGACACGTCGGTCGATAATGTCTAAGGGTAGGTCAAACTCGCCCACCATACACAGAGGGATAGCGCCACCGCATGGCTTGCAGTTGTCGAGTTTTCGCTCTATTAAGTAAGTCTCCACGCCACCCTTCGCCAGGGTTTCTGCGGCGGAGCCACCAGCCGGACCTCCGCCGATGACAGCCACCCGGAGGTTTCTGTTTTGGAGTTTCGGGCCAGTTTTGCTGGCGATTATTTGGAGGCGTTGACGGGGGTTGATGAGGGTGGAAATGGGGTGTGCTTGGGAGTAGAGCTTGGGTGTCTCTGCCGTGGAGGATCGGAATCCAGTGAAGGACTTGAAGGCGACGGACGAAGACATTTTGTTGGACCGGAGACGGTGAGAGTGAACAAAGAGCTTCTGATCTGGTGTCGACCGGACCTTAATGTTTTGTACTAGCATTGTGGTGGATATGGTTGGGGATACGAAGAGTTAATGGCTGTCGGATTAGCGGAATGGAGGGTGAAGATTGGATATGGATAATGGGAATGGATTGTTGGGGATGGGGTGCCTATATGTTCAATTTTATCTTATTTTAATGTCCAAAATGGCATTATTTTGGTTGTAAAATATGTCAAACTCTGTTTGATGGTCAAAATAATATTATTATTTATTTTGGATATTAAATAAAATTAAACAGAATAAAATTGGACAAAAAATTTCCAGGGAGGCATTCTTCATTAGATATCAAGAATAATCATCTTTTGTACTAAACAAATTGAAAATTTCTGTTTTAACAAAAAGTGTTAAACTGCATGGTTGATAATATGCCATGTCCTCCTCAAACTTCTTGGCTGTGCCTTTTGGGCCTATGTGTCCCTTAAAGCAACCAATCACAAGTCTGATAAGATATTCTTTCCTGCAAAATTCTGTCGACCAGTTTGCACTTTGCATTAACCGGACGAATATACTAAAATCAAATTTTAAATTTTTATGGCATGTTTTGTTCGGATATTGTTAATTTCGATATAACTTTGATATGGTTCCGACTAGTATACAAATATTAATTATGTTAACTGAAGATTTATTATTAATGATTTTGGTGATAATCTCATAATATTTTAAAATTTAAATTAGATTTATTTCCCTGTACAATTAACTGCCTAATTCTTAAATAGAAATAAAATCAATGTTTCATTTCTTGTAGGAACCTTCCTAATAAACTTACCTTATTTATTTTACAATATCAGGGAGAATCTTGTTATTATTGGAGTTATTTCAATTTATTGTTAACGAGTTAATTCTCAAAAGGAAATAAAATCATAAGAAATACGTTTCGTTTTTTATAGGAACCTTCTTTATAAACTTACCTTATTAAAAATGCTTTATTCGAAAGGATCCTACTAATTATAAAGATCGTATGTTATCTTTGTGATTATTGAAAGATTTTTGGTAAAGATAACATCTAAATTATTCTTTTTTAAATCCATCCAGTTGATTAAGGATCCAAGTGAAGTAATGACTATTTGAAGGAAATGCCTACTTAAAGAAGAGCCTTTGCTTTTGCGAAAATAGATCAGACTCTTGAAATACATCTATAACATCAATTTTCTTGAAAGTGATATCATTGTCAAATCTCTTGTGCTTTAGAAAGTAAAAATTCTATTTGAGAGAGATCATTGAAACTCATATCGAGCAAATTACATTTTCATATGTTGAGAGCTTGTATATGCTAACTAAATACTACTAGTTTGGAAGGTTGGAGAACCTTAAAAAATATGTACTCGTGAGTTTGAAGAGGCTTTTCAAATTACTATTTGAAATTTTAGTGAAACACTCAAGTTGGATACTTAGGATTTGGACGTGTAGGCTTGGGTTATAAGCCGAACCAGTATAAATCGATTACATCATTTCTCTCTTTTTAACTTTTAAATTTTCACAGTATATTATTTGTGTTTTCATTTTTGCAAGAGGCTCATTCACTTTTATAATAAGCTCCTTCTGTTTTCAATCTGCAAAATGTTCTTTCAGTTTTAAAAGGTGCCTTCTATTTTAAATTGTTTTAACAAGATTTATCTTTTAGCAGGCTTTGATCGTCTAATAGATTATAGTCATTTAACAAAATTGTATCGTCTGACAGCTCCTATTGTTTTTAAATTTTAACAGGCTCGTGTCTTTATACGAATTGAAAGTAACTTCCATTTTTTATGTCACACACAATTCACTCCCTATTGTGTGTGTTACTTTATCATTTGATATCAGAGCAAGGTTTCATATTTTTGTGTTTTATAACACGTGATAAATCTCGGAAAACATTTTGAGAAGTTTTGAAGGACAATTAGTCTCAAAGCCTCTTTACTTCAATGGAAACAACTACTCATATTAGAAAGAAAGAATGACCATATATCTCTAATCTGTAGATATCAAAGTCAGGCGAGTCAAAAGAGTTGGAGCTACACTTCCCATTACTGATAAGGTAGAAGTATGGACTAATGATAACAAAAAAATGCACAGATAAACGTTAAAGCAAAACATCATCTGATATGTGCATTATCTCCAGAAGAATATGAAAAGATATCTTACTGCTCTATGGCAAAAGAAATATAGGATAAACTTCAAATCACCATTGAAGAAATGAATGAGGTAAAGAAACATAGAATAAGCTTTTTAGCGCATCAATACGAAACTATTGGCATGAAATAGGGAGAAACCATAGATGAATTCTTCAGATGGTTCAACAACATCATCACGGCCTTAAAGAACTTGGGAAAGATATATTCCAATGATGAGCTCGTAACGAAGATTCCAAGGTCACTACCAAAGGAATGGAGACCTAAGGTGATATCTGTAGCAACTACAAAGGATCTAGATACTATTTCACTCTACTGGCTATAAAGAAACTTGATGATCCATGAAACCGAGCTTAGGCTAGATAAAAGATCCTCCTACAGAAGAGGAATGACACTAAAAGCAGCTTAGTCAGATGAGGATTCTGAAAGCTTTGAAGAAGAAGATCCTGAAGAAGTCAGTAACGTCTGTCTTATGGCTAAATCAAGAGATGATAAAGTATATTATTCTAGCTCTGATATTGAAATTAATGAATTGAAAATTGCATATCATAAATTTTATGATTAGTATAAAAGTTTAATAATGAAATATTTCAAAGAAGTTGAGAAGTCCAAGAGCAATGACGCATCTTTAAAGAGTAAGATAAAATCATTGGAATATGCGAATGAGAATTTGACGACTAGAATATGTCTCTTGAGGTTGATTATTAGCAAAAGGTCTCTGAAAAAGAAGTTCTGGAAGAAAGAGTGGCTAAGCTAGAAAATACATTACTTAAAAAGGATTATGAAAAGTGAGACAGTAAGAACAAAAAGTTGCCACCATAGAATTTGAGAAAAAGAAAAGTGTTGGAAAGATCTTATCTCTAGAAAAAGATCTAGCAAATTTTATTGATGGAAAGAACAACCTTGATGCATTGCTTGGTAGTGGTAAATGCATTTTTGATAAAGCTGAAATATGATACATTGAAAACAATAACATTAGGCCATACAAAAACTCCTTTGTCAAATCCAGCAATAGCTATAGCTAAATCAACAGGAACCTGATACATGGTAGAAATTATATCAATTCTCAATCATCTGTTATGTGCTTCTACACATGGTCATATTAGTCATTCTTGTAACTTTTGTAGAATGAGGAAATTATCCTAAATGTATGTTTGGAGACCAAAAAGTCAAATTACTAACCTAAAAGAACCCAAAAATTTGGGTACTTAAAATGAGGTAATACTTTCAGCAAATATACTTCAAAACAGAGATAAGAGAAAATCAATGGATAGTTGATAATAGGCATTCGAGACATATGATAGGTGAAATATCACATTTCAACTACATTGAAAAAAAAGATGGAGTTTTACAGAAAAATTCAGATAGAAAAAAGGTACTGCATCACTTCAATTTGGAGCAATCATAAAGGAGAATTTGATAACAAAAAGTTTGAAGAATTTTGTGACAGTAATGGGATAACTCACAACTTCTCCTGTTCAAGTACCCCTCAGCAAAATGGAGTGGTAGAGAGAAAGAACAGAACTCTCTTTGATATATATAGTTAGGACAATGCTATGTGAAAGTGGACTACCTCATGGTTACTGAACATAAGCGGTATCCATGACATACTATATATTCAACAAGTGTTTCATAAGATCTATACTCAAAAAGACCCTCTATGTGTTATAGAAAGAAAGAAAACCAAATGTTTCGTATTTTTGAACGTTTAGTTGCAAGTGCTTCCTTCTAAACAATGGAAACGACAATCTTGAAAATTCGATGCCAGATTAGACGAAGCCATTTTCTGGGCTATAGTAGTACGAGTAAGGGATTCAAAGTTTACAATAAAAGAACAAGGAAGATAGAAGAATCAATACATGCAATATTTGATGAAGCACTACCATAACAACAGTAGTTAATTCAGATGATGAAGAACATCCTTTCATTCCTAATAATACGTTAGAGACTCAAACTATACTTATGGTAGCTTCGGAAACACAAGATCAAGAAGGTCCCTTTGAAGTTAGGACAGAGCAGGCTCCTTCATCTCAGTAGGAGCCTATGCAACAAAGAACACCTAGAGAATGGAGAGGTCTTGATACACATCAATATATTCTAGGAGACCCTTCTGAAAGCCTAAGAACAAGATCATCTTTCAAGAACAACTATATGGCTTTCATCTCACAATTAGAACTAAAGTCTTTTGAAGAGACTCTTACTGATGAGAATTGGTTCTTAGCCTTGAAAGACGAGTTAAGTTAGTTTGATAAGAACAAAGTATGGAATCTAGTGCCTCATTTACAAAACAAGTCAGTTATATTGGAACTTATTGAGTTTTTTGAAACAAACTTGACGAAAGCGGAAAGGTGGTAAAAAACAAAGCTGGACTTGCAACTGAAGGTTATAATCAGTAGGAAGGTAATGATTTTGGAGAGACTTATGCTTTTGTGGCTAGATTAGAGTGAATTAGAATTCTACTTACTTTTGTATGCCACAGAAATTTTAAGTTGTTATAAATGGATGTTAGAAGTGCTTTCTTAAATGGTTACATTAACAAAGAACTATTTGTTAAGCAACTCCTAGGTTTTCAAGGTGAAAATCATCTGGATTACGTGATGAAGTTAACCAAAGCTCTGTATGGTTTAAAACAGGCTCCTTGAGCTTGGTACAAAAGGTTAAGTAACTTTCTACTTGAGAATAACTTTGAAAGAGGAAAGGTCGATAAAACCTTATTTATTAAGAGAAAGGAGAATGATTTACTTATAGTACAAATAGATGTTGATGACATAATATTTGGTGCTACTAATCTATCTTTTTGTGAAGAATCTCAGCTTTAATGCAGGAGGAGAGTAGATATATATTTTTATAATGAAAAAGGGGGAGAGTTAAGAGTTAATGATATATTTTCGCCTTGCATAATTGTGAGCATGACATGTTATATATTTCTTTGATAACTTTGTTGCTATTTTTTCCCGATTCATTCTTTTCCCTCTACTTTTTGAGAATGATAAAGGGGGAGAATTAAGATGACTATATATTTTGCTAAAAGATGTATGATATACTTGCATGACTTTTACTTGCATGATTTGTGAACATGATGAATTTGTGATATATGTTACTAACTGAATATATGAAGTTTTAATCTGTGATTTGTTAATGATAAGCTTCTATTTTGAAACCTTCATTATTAGTTGAATTTTGAAAATAGAACTGTTATTGTTTGTCATCATCAAAAAGAGGGAGATTGTTAGCTCAAGGTTTATTATTAATGATTTTGATGATAACCTCATAATATTTCAAAATTCAAATTGGATTTATTTATTTATACAATTAACAGTCTAATTCTCAAAAGGAAATAAAATCATAGAATAAATGTTTCCTTTCTTGTAGAAGCCTTCATAATAAACTTAACTTATTTATTTCACTATATCCGGAAGAATCTTGTTATCATTGGAGTTATTTCCTTTTATTGTTAACGAGTTAATTCTCAAAAGAAAATAAAATCATAAAAAATACGCTTCATTTCTTGCAGGAATCTTCTTTATGCACTTACCTTATTAGAAATGGTTTATCTAAAAGAATCCTACTAATTATGAAAGTTGTATATTAGTCTCGTGATTACTGGAAGATTTTTTATAAAGATAACATCAAAATTATTCATATTTAAATCTATCCAGTTGACTAAAGATGCAAGTGAAACACAACTAGTTGAAGGAAATGTCTACTTAAGGAAGAGCCCCTGCTTTTGTGAAAATAGATCAGACTCTTGAAATACATTTATAGCATCAATTTTCTTGAAAGTGATATTATTGTCAAATCTCTTGCGCTTTAAAAAGTGAAAATTCTATTTGTGAGAGATCACTGAAACTCATAGCGAGCAAATTATATTTTCATCTGTTGAGAGTTTGTAAAGGCTAGATAAATATTACTAGTTTGGAAAGTTGGACAACCTTGAAAAATATGTACTTGTGAGCTTGAAGAGGCTCGTCAAATTACTACTTGAAATTTTAGTGAAACACTCAAGTTAGATATTTGGGGACTGGACGTAGGCTTGAGTTATAAGCCGAAACAGTATAAATCGACTACGTCATTTCTCTCTCTTTAAAATTGTTAAATTTTCACAGTATATTGTTTGCATTTTCATTTTTGTAAGAGACTCCTTCATTTTTATAACATATTCCTTCTGTTTTCAACTTGTAAGAGGTTCTTTTCAATTTTAACAGACTTCTTCTGTTTTAAATTGTTTAAATAGGATTTATTGTTTAGCAGGCTCCTATCGTTTAGCAGGCTCCCATCATCTAACACACTCATGTCGTTTAACAAGATTCTATTGTCTAATATGCTTCTGTTGTTTTAAAATTTTAAATTATCCCTCTCTTGCGTGTATTTACTTTATCAAATTAGATCTTGCCTTCACTAAAATAAGATTTTAAATCGTCCTTTACAAAGTAACAAGGTCACATCCATTCTAACAATATCTTATAGAAACATAAAATGAAAGTCAAGTAAAAGTAGCTCAATAACATTACACATATGATTAAGTTTATGTTTGACTCAATATAATATATAAACCATTAATTCTATAATATAATCTTAAATCACGAAGTACGTCAAGTTGAGCTTAGTGTAAGTTCAACTCAACCCAACCCTCTAAAAGGGTAGTTCGAATTCCGCTCAAGATTTGATTGAGTCTTAACTTACATACTTTATAAACTAACTCAAATCCAGTTTAGACTATATTTAATGTTCAAAATATAATAATAATATAATATTGTAACTTTTATCATTTTTAATGAAAGAAGTTACTGGTGACTCTCCTAACCTAAACTTGCTCCCGAGTTTTTCGTTTCGAGTCATTAGACTTGTATGCGTTTACCAGTTCTCCGTTTCAAAGAATTCCAAAAACACGTACTTCACACAACTGACGTTATTCAGCAATTTCTATCTCAATAAACTAAGTTCATAGCGTATTGAACTAAACACGATTAAATAGTTAATTATAGTGATGATTAACTTGTGATATCATACAACATTACATGAGTGACATTCGCAAGTTCAGCTATCTATTTGAGTTGCGGCTTCATATGAATCGAAATCGAGAAGTTTTTGCAATTATTAGAACATTGAGCGTAATTCAACTTGGAACACTATAAACTTGCAGCATATGTTTACATTGGATACTTGAAATCTTCTATCCGAAGCAGGATTAAATGAATGGTTAAAGTCTATGCAACTATTTCTCTCTTCTTCATTCCGAGAAAATGAAGGTACCATTGCAGAAACCAAGTCCGATCTCATTTGCTCTTCTAGCTTACGGAAGCTTCCGCATTTGAAGCTCATATAATTAACTAGGTTAAGGACCACCTTTAACTGGTTACGTGCACGTATAGGCTTCAATCGAGGCCCTGGCAATGGAATGCCGTTATAAGTAACAAATGTAATCCAAGGTAGTTGTAGTAGGTCATCAAAATATGCTTCTCTTGTATCTCACAGCAATGCCTTTCTGGTTCCTACTTTCGTGGTGCATGACGTTTCAAAAATTCCTTAAGAATATAATCTTGCATATGTTTAAATGTTAACTTTGGTCTCTCATACACACATAGTACAGTTTGAAGGACCTGAAAAATTATACTGTTAATCATGAAATTTGAGGCTACCCTAACTGCACTAGCTGCGATCATCCTAGGAGTAACCATTGGTGGGTGTCAATGCAAGGTTATTCAGTTCATTTTCGGAGATTCGCTTATTGATGTTGGTAATAATGTGTATATGACCAAGAGTCTTGCTCAACCGAGCTTGCCGTGGTATGGTGTTGATTTTGGCGATGGATTGCCTAACGGGAGATTCACTAACGGCAGAACAGTAGCTGATATAATAGGTAATCCCCAATAGAATTTCATAGTATTAGTTGATTATGACAAGTAATGATGCACATAATGAACTCTGAACTTGTCCAGGCGACAGTGATGGTCTACCAAGGCCTCCTGCTTTCATGGACCCGTCTCTGACAGAGGATGTAGTCCTGGAAAATGGGGTGAATTTTGCTTCTAGTGGAGGGGGTATTTTAAACGAAACTGGTGCTCACTTTGTAAGTCATAGCTTGCAACCATGATCAATTGCATCTCTTTTCTTTTTCTATACCATGGACTGTGGAACTAAATGCCATGACATATTGCAGATTCAGAGGTTTTCTCTCTACAAGCAAATTGAGCTGTATATGGGAATACAAAAACTTATTGTGAACAGAATTGGCCAACAAGAAGCGCAGACCTTCTTTCAACAAGCTAAATATGTGGTTGCCCTTGGGAGCAATGATTTCATAAACAATTACTTGATGCCAGTTTACAGCGCTTCTTGGAAATTCACTGATGAGAGTTTTGTTAGCTATTTAATGGAAACACTTGAGCGTCAACTTAAGGTAGTTAAATGATTAAAGACCAAAAGGTTTAATCTTTTCGTTTTCTAGAAAATAATTCTGAACTGGGATGTTATTGAACAGCAACTGCATACCTTGGGAGCAAGAAAGCTGATGGTCTTTGGTCTAGGTCCATTGGGGTGCATACCACTTCAAAGGGTTATGAGTTCAACTGGGGCATGCCAAGAGAGGACGAATGAGTTAGCTATTAGCTTTAACAAAGCTGCAAGCCAGTTGTCAGATAAGTTATCGGGCCAACTGCCCAATGCAAGCTTGAGATTTGGAGATGCTTATGATTTTGTTAATGACATAATCACCAATCCGCAAAAATACGGTGAATACATTTTATTCCCTTTGCTATTTAGTTAAAATTCATCCGAGGACAACAAGCATATATTGCATCTTCTGAGTCACAATTAGCAATGATGCAAGTAAGAAACGTTTTGCACATAGTGACCAATATTGCTTATTTCGGCCTAGCATGCATGTCTTTCAACAACTGTATTGTTACTTGTATCTTTCAAGATTCAGGAAAAGGACAGCACTATTCAACTGAATAGCTAATTATCTGAAAAAAATGAAAAGGAAGTGTGAAAATATGATTGACAGGACATAATTTCTGAACTTGAATATCCAATGACCTGATCGACTCTGGTCCCATGTTTGCAGGATTTAGTAACACAAATTGGCCATGTTGTTCCCTAGGAAATATTAGGCCTGCTCTTACCTGCACTCCTGTATCAACATTGTGCAACGACAGAAGCAAGTACGTGTTCTGGGATGAATTCCATCCAACAGAGCAAGCCAATGAATTGATCGCAAACCAACTCATCAAGAAACTCGGCTTCCTAACTGGTAATACTACGGACGCTCCCTCTCCAGCACCTGCTGTTGCTCCATCCCCTCGAGGATTATTTTTCTGATTGCAATTGTATCTATTCAGTATACATACTTGTCAACCAAAAACATATACGACAGTATCAGATCCTAAGTAAAAGCCAGCTAAAGTTAATCCATCTAGCTAATATCGGGGTGATGTTGAGAGAGATCTCCTTGATTTTGTAAACATAAATTGGATAAAATATTTTTATATAATTTTTCATTATTATTGCTCATGTACTGCAACACAAAATCATAGACTAATCCTAGTTCTATGGTTCCATTGTATCTAACGAAAAATCAATTATATGCCTGTGCCATAATTTCCTTGATGTAAAAAGCTTTACGGACAAATTAACAAAGCAGTAGATACAGTAACACTTTGCGAAGATAAATGAATTATTTTGAAATTTTAATTACGATAGACTTACGATAAAATTAAAATATGATTTTTCTTTTGTAATTTAAATTTAAACTGCTTTTAATGAAAAATAATAATTTTTTTTTACATTTTGTCAAAGTAAATTTACATGAATGCTTAGGCAACAAACAAAAGCGTTGTTATAAGTATAATTATTGTTGCCTTTGGTTTAAGGCAATAGAATTAATATCGTTACAAGAAGTGACGCCGCAATAAGTATAAGGTAATATAATTTTTCAATTAAGCAAAAAAATAAAAAATCTTATTTTAAGTTTTGACTAAGGTAACACATTAGCTTCAAACTATAGCAACAGTATTAAATAGATATTACAACACTTTTAAGTATTTATAAGGTAACAAATCAAATTATTTTAGGCAACAATTTGTAATAATAAAAGCAACAATTTATTCTTTCATTACCAATATTATTTAACGTAAAATCAAGCTCTTGTTATTATGTAGACAACATCTATATTGACATTAAAAGAAATATATAGATATTAATGTCTGTCTTAATTATGTTCATACTATCAAAGGTAAATTAATGATAAAAAATGACATTTATATATAATATATAGTCTACAAGGACTTGTAAAATTCAATCTTTTAACATATTCAAAATACGAAAGCAAAAAATCACTAGTTAATATATCCATCTACAATATCGTCTACCATTCCATATGAAATATAAGTGAATTAATCAAAATACTAAACAAAACCAATATGTATGGGCTATCCAAAATCCTTCACCAAGTACCTCCTTGTCCACTCCTAATCATCACCATCCTACAAAAAAAGAAAGAAAGAAACAAGAAGTATATTAGAATTTTAAAACTACTACGCTCATAAATAGGTTAATAAATGTAAAAAATGAAATACTAACTACTTTATTGTGATGTCAATTTAATTAAGTCAAACAATATAGTCCAAAAACTAACAACACAATGATTCAGTTCTTTTTATGAACAAATTCAGAAAGCATGAAGATAAGCAACTAATCTCATAAAAAAGATAACAAGATGATGTACAAAAACATTGAATTAAGGAAATTTGTTACCTGATATTCTTCATGTTGATATATATGGTTTGGAAGAATAGAAGATTTCTTTTTTGATTGACTAGGTGTAATCAATTTATAAAGCATGTCTATGTCAGTGGTGTTAGCTTGCCCAAGTTGAGATTGAATGAGGGAGAAAATTTGTTTCATCATTTCTACTCTATCAACTTTATCTTGTTCTATTTGCCTTTTCATTTCCAAGCGTTCAACTTTCTTTTGTTCTAATTCCTTTCTCATTCTCTCCTTTTCGAATTCTACATTTTGGTTTATCTCTTCTTCTAATGCATTCTTGATGGATTGCAAATACTCATTAAGAACTTTGTACAAGGCTTCACTCACCATATTTTTTCCTTTCATGGTAGATTCTTTCACACTCCTTCCAAAAAGTTTATTATGGTCAGGCCTTATCACCCCCAAATCGGCCACAACTATTAGAGCCAGTACCCGGATTGGTATGTTAGCAAGAACACTGGGCCTCCAAGGAGGTGAATCCAGGCCTATGAGCCAGCGAGGACGCTGAGCCTCCGAGGGGGGGGGAATATTAGATTCCTATATCGATTGGAGAGGGGAACTAAGTAGGCCTTATAAGGCTATGGAAATCTCTCCCTCATAGATGCGTTTTCCTAGGGGTGTGAAGAGCAAAACTGTGAGGGCTTGGTTGGGCCAAGGCCCAAAGCGGACAATATCAGTGAGCGGGTGGTCCGGGCTATTATAACAACTTTATCAAGCTTTTCAATATCATTTTCTTTTTGCATTTCTTCAATGCGAGCCTACAAAAGAAAATTTGCAATCATACTAGTGAATGCAAGCACCATTTATGATTACAAAAAACCTAGTATAATTCCAATTATATTAGAAATAACTCATTTTGACAAGAAGAACAAATCAACAATATTAAAAACAAATAAAATGGAATTAGAAACAAATGAAATAAGCAATAAATTTAGGCATCTCAACAAAAGTAGCAACAATATAGAAAATTATTAAAAAACCATCATTACTCACAATTTTCTCCCTTATAGCTTCAGTAGATTGCTTGTCCACTTTTCCTGGCTTTCTTTTATAAGTTGCAATATACTTTTTAGCATTAGAGAACAGAGTTTTATCTTCTCTTTCATTTTGCTATCCACGATAATTGTTAATTACAATTTAGAAATATTTTAGACAATTAAAGCAATTTCTTAATAGATTATAACTCATTGGAGAACTTACCAACTTAGCATAAATACTTGCAAAGCTCTTAGGACCAGTTGTGTGCATTTTAGTTTGTTGTTTTCTATTTTGAGTATTTGCTTTACCAATTTGCTACATATTAAATCATTATATTAGTTAGATATTATGTAACTAATTTGTAAAAGGTACTAATAATTATCATACCTTCACATGTGGGAGGCTCCAATAAGAAATGAGATCCTCAAAGACTTCTTTGCTTATGTAGTTAAGACGATTGTCCATTTTTTCTGCATATGCCATATACTATTTGAAATGCTTTTGCTTCACTCTACACTTGTTAATTCTCCATGGAACTCCAACAGTTTTCAAAGTCCATTCTTTACCTTCTACTAGTAGAATATATCTCTTCTATAATTTAATAAATACTCATTTAAATGTCATAAATCAAAATTAAAAAGAGCATTAAGATAATGATTTCTTACATTAATATATTCCCAAATGGGTTCTTTAGGAATCTGTCGTCAATTAACATGGTTTAGAGGTGTAAGATTTTGTTTACGAGCTATAGTACCCAAGAAAAGTGTGAATTCATTCAACGTCTTCTCATCTGGACCAATAGCCTGATTAAGAGCATTGAAAAAATTAGTTTGCATTATTTCTTGGATCTTATATGAACATCCTTAAGCACAGTTAGACATCTCCCCTTCTTCTTTATAAATTCTATATTTAAAATCATTATTAATGTTAATATATAGAAGAAAAATTATTTTAAAAATAGTAAAATATATGATTACTTTTCATTGAGTAGTAGTAAGTTCTGCCATATCCGTGCTTATATAATATTCATTTCCTTCTACTAGATCTTCATGTTGTTCAAATTGTCGTTCTATCATTTTAGATATTAATTCTTCCACCTTAGAAAAGTAGAATCTTCTTCAACAATCGTTTCCCCTACTTTGCCTTCTACTACATTTTCATGTCTTTCATCCCCTCCACTTACTTGTTCTATTTGTGGTTGTTCCCTAACAAGTTTCTTTTTTTTTCTTTCCACCTTAAAAAGTCAATAATACTACCTAAAGGACATAAAAGTTGTGATTTGCCATTCTTCTTACATAATTAATCCTTTCATTTCTATTAAAATTTGTCACAATGAAAACCAGTGGAAAGAAAAATAAATTTAACAGTAGGATAATCACAGACACACGCACGCACGCTCGCGCGCGCGCGCACACACACAAACATATGGTAACTTTATACAAACCAAATTTAATAGTAGAATAATCACATATATATTACTAAAGCAAATGAGAAAACATGTACCTTTTCTTTAATAAATTGGCATTGCTCTTCACTATTTTCCAAATGCTCTATGTGACAAATAAGTTGAATCTTTTAGTTCATAAGCACAAGTCTTCTTTTGTTGCTTTCTTACAAAATTAGCCATAGACTTTGGTGCAACAAATTTAGTTACACATGTTTGCTTCTTCCCTTTTTTCATTGTGTAGACCTATAAAAATAAAGAATATTATTATTAACAACCATATATAAATAATTAGATTATTAAAGTAGTTATTTAAACATATTGTAACAAAAATTATCTTTTTAATAAAGAAAGAAAAATAAATAAGGACCTTTTATAAAAGATTATTGATCACTATCCATCCAATCCCAGTTAGTGTCATCAAAGTCTAAATCATCTTCATCATCATCATTTTTAGTTTCTATATTTAAGATATTTGAAGCTATGTTCATAATGTCTATATGTAAATCTTCTCTAGACCAATTAGGGTATATGTCACCATTATTTCGAAAGAAATCACTAACACAATTATTTAGTTCTCTCTAATATGTTTCTTCAACATTTTCATTATCATCCAAGTGTACATTAAACAGATACTTAGGTACCTTCTTCTCCATATAATGAAAACCTTCCCAAAAAAAAATCAGCTATATAAAACACTTAATGAACTTGGCTTCCAATACAAAAGGATCATCCATATAACATAACTTTTTGAAGTTTATTCGAGTAAGACCATAATTGTCTTTCTCCTTTTGATACCAACAACATTTAAACAACACTACATTAAATTGTTCCTAGTATTCAACTTCAATAATTTCCTCTATTGCTCCATAGTAGGTCATATTTCCAAGTGTTGGATTTTGATCCCTAAAACTTACAAAACTCAAAGTTAATGCTGTCAAACAGAATCCATTATTTTGACTCTTACACCTTGCATCCCATTTTTTAATCATAAACTTGTATCCATTAATAACATAACCTGAATATTTCTTTGCCACATTGTTAGGGCCTTTGGATAACCAACAAATATGACTTAGGTTATCATTACAAGATGTCACCTTATCTTGAAACCATTGAGGAAACTTATTGGAATGATCTTGTGCCCTTGCCATCGACTTCTTTTATTGCTTGTCTTTTTCAATTTTTTATGCTTCCTAAATAGAATGACATATGTTAATTAATATGATCGGAGTAAAAAAATGATCTTAAGATCGATAAATAATGTATGTGTAGCTTATCTAATGAACTTCTCAATATCTTTGTCATTTGAATTAAATAAAATTTATCGATGAGATTGATGTATTGTGTTTATGGCTAAACTTACAACTTTGCCTTTCCTTCGCCCTTTCCTTCCAATAGGATGCCCAACTTTTGGAAACAATGAAGAAGATACGTCAAAAAGATTTTTATTGTCATTATGTTTCATATGCCTATTATATTTTTTCTCACCTCATGATGTATATAAATACAACAAAATTTTGCACATTCTTCAGCTAAGTATCCTTCATCAATAGACCCTTCTGGTTGACTTTTATTACAAACAAATCTTTTTAACCTACCTAAATACCTCTCAATAAAGTACATAAAGTAGCAATTCACTAGTCCAATATATTTGATTTGTTTTGGTAAATGAATAGGTAAATGAACCATGATGTCAAAGAAACAAGGTAGAAAGATTATTTCAAGTTAATATAATACTTCCATAATTTCCTTCTCTAGATGCTCAAGATCCACTGGCTTAATTACTTTACTACATACTCCTTTGAAAAAAAGCACCTAATCTACTCAAAACAACAACTTTTATTGGTAGTGTTTTCCTCATAACAAATTGAAGTAAGTGCTGCGTAATAATGTGTTCTGTATCCTGATATTTTTGCCTACTAACATCAACACATCGTGCAATATTTAATGCACAACCTTATGGTAGTTTTACATTCTTCAAAACTGAACAAAAGTTTTCTTTCTCCTCTGGGGTTATGTAAAAGCAAGTCCGGGCTAGTGACACATGAGAGTCATCTACTTTGATAGGTTGTAAATCTTTTCTAATTCCCATTTCTTTCAAATCAGACCTTGCATTAAGATGATCTTTTGACTTCCCCAAAATCTCCAACAAAGTTCCTAGAATACTATCATATTCATTTTTCTCAATGTGCATCATATTAAGATTATGTCAACACCCATTATGCTTCCAGTAAGGTAATTCAAAAAATATAAACCTCTTCCTCCAAGGATTATCACTTGGTGTTTATTGTTTATTTGGCTTCCCAAACAAATTATGATACCCATTAATAAGCTCAAATACATTAGACCCTGACAGGGGAATTGGTGGTTCTCTCAACTCTGTATCACCATTGAATGGTCTCCTATTACACCTCCAAGGACCATTTTTATCCAAAAATCTCCGATGATTGAGATAACAAGTCTTTCTACTATGCTTTAAATATTGAGAGCAAGTTTCATAATGACAATTAGGGTATGCTAACTTTCCCTTTGTACTCTATCCAGACAACATTGCATATCTTAGAAAGTCACTAATTGTACATAACAAGACTGCACGCATTTTAAATGATTCATTAGTTGAAGCATCATATGTCTTTATCCCAAACTCCCACAACTCTGTTAACTATTTAATCAAAGGTTATAAGAAAACATCAATATCCTTTCCAAGAGAAGTGGATCCAAGTATAATTTAAGATAATATCAAAAATTTTTATTTCAGACATCTCCATAGTGCTAAGTTATAGTTTACTAAAATTATGGGCCATGTACTATATGAAACACTCATTGTGTGAAAAGGATTAAATCCATCAGTGGCAAAAGCTAATCTGACATTAAGAGGATCTTGTGCAAAATAAGGATACATTGAGTCAAAGTCTTTCCAAGCTTGGCCATCGCCAGGATGCCTTAAATTACCATCTTTAGGATGCTCCTTATCGTGCCATTTCATGAATTCAGCTAATTTTGGACACATGTATAGACATTGCAACCTAGATTTTAATGAAAAATATATGAACACCTTGGCTAGAATTTTCCTCACCTAATCTTTGTTATCTTCACTATTACAACTTTGTTTTCACCTAGATACATCATTTCGCTAATATAAAACACAATCATTGGGACATGCATGTATCTTTTCATAATGAAGTCCTAAATCCTTCACAAGTTTTTTTGTTGCATTAAAAGATTCAGGAATCTTTGTATTGGGAAAGGCCTCTTTAAGATTCTGCATGAGATCGGTATAAGCTACATTACTATTTCCATAGGTACATTTAAAAAGATACAGTCAAATTGTGAAAGAAAGTTTAGAAAAACTTTGACAACCAAGATATAATTTTTGTTTTCCTTTTTCTACCAACTTAAAAAACTTCTTAGCATCAACATTTAGACCATTAATAGCTGCTTCACAACTACTGGGACATTCATCTATGTCTCTAAATGTTTCAAGTAGTAATCCATCTATATTATCATGTATAGATCTTATATCAATTTCATTCTCATCATTAACATTCATATTTGTATTAGTTGATCCTTCCTCATTCAATTCCCAACTATTATATCCTGGAGCAAATCCATCAACAATCAAATGATCATATATAATAGTTCTTGTATACCAATAATAATTGCAACATTTCTTATATGGACAAGAAATTTCATTCTGGTTAGCCATCTTAAAAAAACGTTTTCAAGAAAATGATAAACTACGATCATAAATTCATCACTATATCTAGGAAAAGTCATCCAATGTCTATCTCTCTTATCCATTAATATGTAACTGTTCATCAAAGTAATATATACAATATGGAATATGTTAACAACCAAGAAACGTTACATATAAAATTTATTAAAAATTTAAAAATAAAAATTGTAGTTACAAAGCCCTAAGGATTTCAAAGAATTCAAGAACACATCTAAATAATTAGAGATGTGAAAATAACTTATTTCTCCTAATTTAATTTATTTCATCAAAGCAACTATACATTGCGAACAAGTAGTAACCCTTTATGCAACTTAATTTATTTTTGTTGATTTAGTTTCCACCAATATCTCAACTAAATCACCATATATATGTTTACATCTCTTAAGCAAATAATGGTTTGGAACATAACTTAATTTACTTCAAAAACTAGGATTATCAGAGAACACAAGTGCATAAGGTTTAGAGAAGACAATGAACCTATATGTGAATGACGTTAACCAAGTAGGGCAACACTTGTACGTGAAAGATGTGAAACCAAGCACTGAATGACATGAACCAAGCACCATCGCAGCACTTGTACATGAACGACGTGAAACCGACATCACCTGACATGAACGAAGGGAGCATCAACCTGAACGTTACAACACCAGCTACCCCTGAACACTACAACACCTAAATGGTAAACCAACACCAACTTTTTCTGCCATCCACAACGTCATATGAAGAGCAAAGGGAAGGTAAAAGGTCCTAAAGGATTGGCGAGATCATATTATGTCAGACGAAAGTGAAAAGTCCAATGATGCCTTCGGATCTATTCTCTTTGTATAAGATATATGTTTTTTCCAATATTATAAAGAGTAAAATAAATATGAATAATATAAGATATAATATATAATATATAATAATATACTTTAATTGTTATTACTTATGACAAAAGTACCCATTTTGGTTTGATTTTGCTTGATTTGACCCAAATTGACTAGATTTTAGGCTATGTTTAGTTTTTTAAAAAAATTTTAGGTTTTAGGTCGAGCTCGGACTGTCTGGTTTAACTTGATCCAAAATTTAAAATTTTATTTTAAAAAATTAAAAAATATATTAATTCAAGTTTGGTTATACTTGATTGTGATCGTGTTCGGGCTTAGGTAGGGCTTCGGCCTAACTGGGTCTGAGTTCGATGCTAATTATTATAGCCCTTAATTATTGTTCAAAGTTGCAACAAATTTAATTATTGCTTATATAAAAATTTATATCAATGTTAATTTAATTTTGTTGCCTTTTTAAATATATTGCAAAAAACTACTATTAACGTTGCCTATTAATATTGCTAAAGGCAACGCGTAAAAAACTGTTGCATTATATTAGTTTGAAGCAACAAATTTTAAAACATTGCAAATTTAGTGTTGCCTAAACTACTTTTTACTATAGTGATCACCTTAACAATCAAAACTTCTGGTAGTTACAACAATCTCACGAATGTTCTTAGATTTTTAAGCATATGCTTAACTTAAGGGAGTAAATATACCTGAATGTTCTTAGATCTTTAAGCATATGCTTAACTTAAGGGAGCAGATATACCCTTTGATGCCCAGGTTAGGGGATGGGGAAGGGATGTGGCTGTGGTTCGATAATTGGACTGAGTTCAGTCCTCTTACACAAAGATGTAAATTAGCCAATCTCAGAAATAGAATTCGTAATGATGCTAAGGTGACTTGGATAATTCAGGAGAGGGAATGAGTTAGTAATTTTAGAAATTTTTAGTTGTTAGCTGATTATTTAACGAATATATCTGCAGAAAGAAGAAAGGATAAAATGGTGTGGACATTACATTCTAGTCAGATTTTCACTAATAGTTCTAGTCACAACTTACTAACGCAACAATTGGAGGTAGTTCATGGGCTGTGGCCATCTAGAAGCAAGTTTTGAGTCTCAAAGCTGTGGTATTCTTATGGATAGTGATAAAGAACAAATTGAGAACCAAAGATAGGTGGTTTGAGAGGTTTGATCCTTTATATGTTTTATGTAAACAATTGAATGAAAGCAGAGACCACTTGTTCTTTAAATGTAGCTATAGCAAATCAATATGGATTCGAATTTTGAATATACTACAACTTCCTAGCTTTAACTTTGTATGCCATGAGACGTTGAATACTGTCATTACGTGCGCCAAAATAGATAAGAGGAATAACATTCTTATCAAGAATTCTTTTGAGATGGTAATTTATTACATTTGGAGATAAAAGAATAGGAGACTTTATAAGAACGAGGAGCAATACAAATATGAAATTGTCGAGCAAATTGTCAACGTGATTAGAGCAGTTATGATTACCAATGGAAAGCAATGCACAATCAGCCAAGAACTTAGAGCAATGTGGTTAATTTGATGTATATTTTGTATTTTGATGTACATACTAATTAGTATAGCCTCTCTTGACTTTAATTGTATGATCCTTGTATAGGATCGTGTATTAGCTTTGGCTATAATATAATATATTCTTTTTTATTTTTCAAAAAAGAAAGTAAAATTTAAAAATATTGTATTTAATAATAATCTCCTTTCAGTGATTAATATAATTTAAACATTTAGATAATTAAACTACAAAATATGAGCCACTCAACAAAATTATTTAATAATTTCTCACTTAGTCCATATAACATAATCATAGTTTAATAATATAACATAATATACATATACTAAAAGTTAAATCCTCTTTTAGTTTCATCATTAATCATATCATATTAGTTGTACAACTTTTAATATGACATATTCCCTTCTATTGTTACAAAATTATTTCAAAATATTTTTTAAAAATAAATATTTCAAAAATAAATATAATTTATAATGAGATATATCTTAATAGTTCAACAATAGTATTTTTGTAAAAGACAAATCCTATTAAAATTCACATAGTCATTCATGTATATATACTAATAATAAATAACAGGATACTTAAATATCATAAATAATGGATAAATGAGCTTGGAGTGTCAAATACATTAAAAAAATATGCAACAATATTTTGTTCAATCATGTTACTAAGTAATGTTGATTATTTTCACATTTTTAATAATTTTCTTTAGGAGTAATTATTTTGTTAATGGATCCACAATCATAAGATTTGTATTCATTTGTTTGATTTCTACTTTTTATTTTTGAACTTCTTTTTAATAATAAAAATTTTTATTTCTATACGTTTAACACGCTTTAAATAATTGTTATTTTTTAAAAAGAAGACTATTACGATGTTATCACGCTAAATTTTTAGCGGCTTGGCAGTATTATCCATAGTTTCAAGTTTAAAAATACAATTTTACAGCCATAAACTATAAATGGTGGCCTTAAAGCATGCCATAAATGCAACATCTATAGTAAACATAACAATTGCACACTATTTTACAATCTTTCATGATATTGCTCCTTCAATTAAAATAAACAGATAACTAAAATTGAATTTTCTCTTGTAACACATCTGAAATTGATTGAGTATTTAATGACCCAAAGATGAATGGATCTCCTATAAGTTAGCATATGATTTTTTGTTCCTTACAATTATCTTAATACTTTCTTTGCATTTTTGCAATATTCCTATCCAAGATCACTACAAGAAATCATAAAATAGCGTCGGAAATTTACTGAAGGAATAAAAACCGTAGCTATTTATCGACAGAATACAAATGACCGCCAATAAATACATCGTCAAAGTTTAGATATAGCAACGGACATTTACCAACAGTTATCTAAACTTTGTCCGTTGGTAAATAACAGACGCTGATCCAAACTCACCGATGGAACATTTGCCGTTGGTAAATGTCTGAAGCTATATTTCCATCGGTGAGTTTGGATCAACGTCTGTTATTTACCAACGGACAATGTTTTCTGTCTCAAAATTAAGCGGCAAGACGTCTCGGTTAAATAGTTGGTGAATTTAAATACCAATAGAATTTAAATTCCATCGATAAATGTTGACTGGTTAATAAATAAAATGACATCGTTTGGTTTAAAACCAATCGACGTCGTTTCAATCTTCTTCTTTAAGTCGATAGAACCCACACCCACCTATTTTCTTCTTCTTCTCTCCTCCGTCGGTTTCCTATGGTTTTGGGCGATTTTTTGATCTTCCACCACCGTTTTTTAGTGTTTTCTAGTCCGTCGTGCGTCATTTTCCAGTAAGCTCTCTATTGGGTGTATTTTTTCTCCAAAAAACGTAAGTTTTATACATGAACTGTAGGTATTTGGGTAATGGATTTTTATGTGATTATTGTTGTTGTATGTCGTTTTTTGTGTCATTGTTAGTTGATTTGTTGTTTATATGTGTTATTGTTAGTAAATAATGGAAAAATGAATTTATTTTGTGATTAGTTAGAGATTATACATATTGCCTATGAGGTGTTCGATAAAATGCCTCTTATGATTGTTGGAATGTTTTGTTGTAATTATTGTAATGCTTAATTTGAAGTGTGAAATTTATAATAGATCGGGTTGATTTAACTCACTAATAACTTTTCGGATTATGGACATCCTATTAACATCCGTCGGCCTAAGAGTTTTTTACCATTCCTACCCTTGAGAAGTGTGCAAAGATCATAATAATATATGTTATTAGTATTATTATTAGTGATTTAATAATATAATTTATATTATAATTATTATGATTGATTATTAT